>LPNX010314143.1:14826-90555 GCA_001517045.1 Pseudotsuga menziesii
ATTTGATGTCTATGATTCAGTCGGTTATGGTCAGCGTTTCTCAACAAGGGATCTCTTGATGTTGAGATGTACAGCGGTCGGTAAAACTTGGAAGTATATCAGGTAGTTTCAGTTGCAGAAATTTATTTCTGATCTTCATATCAATATGATTTATGTGGGCTCAATGCAGATTAGTATGTTACTCTGTCAAGCATACATTCAAAAAAGCACATTCAAGTGAAGGTCTGAACTTGTTCAAGCAGGGATATCAGGTATGTAAAAGTCAATCTGGAAGACAAATGCAATTTTTTTTTGGTTACTGTGTTAAAAGTTCTGAGTTCAAGCAAGCTACAGCAGTGTTGAGTTAAGTAAGCACATAGTCACATGTTAGCATTGACTGGCTAAATCATAATGCCTACATGTGCTTAATCAAGTTGAAGAGGTCAACTCCTAGAGTTTTATGATGACAGTCTTTGTGACTCATATTGGCTGAGTGGAATAAGCAGTTGGTTTGACCCAGGTGGTCTGGTGCACAGTTGGTTGAATTCAGATTGATTGATTCAGATGATGTGAACAACAACTTGATTGGTACAGCTAGATTGCGCATGTTGAAGAGTAGTGTGGAGCAGCTGTGGTGCAGTGGTCAGTGGACAATGATGAGCAGATTGATCAGCTGAAGATGAGCAGAGATTCGTGAGCAGCGGAGAGCAGTGGTACAGAAGAATTGATGGGATGAGCAGAGAAGATGAGCAGCTTGGATGTATCAGAGATTTCTTGTGAGACACAAGTATACTGTTTGTAAAAGCAAGCTTGTCTTGCTTTTGAGGTTAGGATACCTCAGTCACTTCTTAGCAGGGTCTAAGAGAACCAGGCAGGGTCCTGGATTAAGAGCAGGTGCTCTATTTATCAGTAGGTGCTGATCTCGCCTAACGGTTGTAGCCGAACAAATAATATAAAAAGATTACAAATTCATATGATGTGTTCTTCTGTGTTATGATGGTTTAACTGCTTTTGATTTATGAATGATGATCTGGAAGATGTTTTGTTTATGATAGAGTAATGAGCTAACCCTGATAAACTGTGAAAAGTTGTAAAATTGACTGCACACTGATTCACCCCCCCTCTCAGTGTCTTCAAATGTTTTATATGTGCCCATGGAAAATGAAATGCTAAAATACTCCTCGAAGAGTATAAGAAAAAGGTCCAAAAAGGCAATTGTTAAATACATGCTATATCGCTGACCTTGTAAATTTGAAAATGTCCTGGATGAACGCTGCAATTAGCTGTGCTTTTAAACACTGGTGAAGTCCCCAAAAAGACATATAGGCCAAAAAGGCCATGGAAATAAAATTGATGATCCTAATGAAACTAGATCAAACTTGATGTAGACATGATGCCTGAGTTGAATAAGCACTCTCTAAACAACTCAACCATTTGTGAGGCACTGCCATTCCCTTTGTTGTTGTTTGTCCGGCATTGGTTATAGTGAGTATTCCCCTTCCATATCCAAAGTGTCATGATGTTGAGTAGGAAGTCATCCTTTGCCCTAGCCTTGTCAATTTTATCCTTCACCCTTCAATAGCAAATTGACTATAACTATGAAGTGAGTATAGTCCTGAAAGTCTAGTCTGAGTAATAATAAATAAAGCCTTATATATGTATTTGGTTGATGTACCGCCAGTGAAATGACTACTACTTGTTGTGATTGTTTCTTAAATGATTTGTAGAGCATGTCTTAGCCTTGTAGCACTTGCAACAGATGGATGATAGTATGAGTTATATTATTGGTATCAAATGGTCATTTACAGGTGATTATATTGTTTATTGGATGTTGTTGATAATCAGGCGGAGACTTGGGAAGGGTATGAGTATACACCCTAGATGGATTTGGACTCTCTGAGTCTAATGAGATAGCCTATCTTCAGTTCCAGGCACTTACAGAGATGATCAGGCTCATTTTACCTTTCTAATGCAGTTTTGCTTCACAAGATGATGTGTCTGAGCAGGGAGATGTTTTATTTAGATTTCCTATGGCGTTGTATGGATCATAGGGGTGCAACCACTTGTTTGTACCGTAGTACCACCATCCCAGAGAGCCTAGTGGACTCAGTTTGACAACACAGGCACCCTAAGAGGTTGTTTTGGCAGGTTCACGTTTCCCGAGGCAAATCTAAAAATGATTAAATGGCTATTGAAGAAATCGATTTGGGCTACTAAGGAAAGGAAATGACATGGGATGAGTCATGATGATGAGAGTGATGTCCTCCGCACCTTCTCTAGTAGTTGCAGCACCTGATTTGGCCCACACCTATTTTTTGAGCATTTTTATATTATTTTCTGGAGCTTTTGGGAGGCTCACGATTTCCTCGAGGCACAAAGTCAAAGAATTAAAATATTATATTATGTTATTGTGCCATGGGGCACCCATAGGGAGTTAGTTAACACTCCATGGACCCACCATGTGCTTCATTTATTTTTCTTGTTGAGTGGGGTACCCTCTTTATGGGTGATTTACTCCACTTTGGTACTTTATGGTTATATTGATCCATGTATTGTATGTTGAGCTCATCTCAACCATTGATTATAATATTTTATCTTTTAATCTTAGCCAGTCGTTTTGAAAGTGGTTAGGATTTGGTTATGATTGTGGTTCTCTCATTTCTATTTAAAGGAGAGAACTTCTCATTTGTAAGGGGTCTTTGGCTCTTGGATTTGAATAATAGAAAGTTTTTTCCGTAGATATTTTCTTGATCTGCTTTGCATCTGATGTTCTCAAATGGTGATTCGATAGTCTTCTGCTTCCTAGCATTGTGGAAATTCATGTGAGATTTGTATTTTTTCTGCTATCATTGTCTTGTCTACAGGAGGGCGTTTTGGCTGGAGCGTTTTTGCAAGGGGACCTCAACTCGTTCAGTTATCTTCGTCTTGGATCAGGGGGTTTTCATTAGTGTCATTGTGATCTATGATTACTTCTTTATACTTTCCTATAGCATTTGGTTTCTTTATCTTGTCTTAGCAAATATGATATTGTTGATGTTTGCTCATGCAAGGTAGGGGGCGCATTGGTGGCTTGGGGCTTACATCCGTCATAGAAATCACGTAGATCTTCCAGAATTGATCGAGATAGCAAGGATCATCGTGTTAAGGCTTCTACAAGCATTTCCAGGTACGATCTAACAGGTAATTCTCTTCTCTTTAGCAGATTTCAATCCATTGTGCCTATTTTCCTTCCATTTTTATGAAAATCCTTAAAAACTGAAAAAACCCTAAAAAGTAATAAATCTAGGAACTGTCCAATCTTTGGCCAAACCACTGCTGGGTTTCATAGATCGGGCCTCCCCCTCACTGAATCTACTGCAGCACTGGTCAAATTCCTACTGGTTTGACTTAGATCTGAAATATTGTCTGAAAACTGCATAGCGCCCCCACTGAAAATTTTACCTGCTAGGGTTTTGATTTTTTCTGATTTTTAACTTCATAGACCGATAGATCGGGTCTCACACATTTCAAATCACCCCCAATGCTATCCAGATTCATGATAGTATGACCTAGATCTGAATTTTAGACTGAAAACAACCCTAGCGCCATCACTGAAAAACTGGACCTTTTCGGAGTTTATTGTTTCCGAAATCTGACAGGCTAGGCTGATAGATAAGGTCTTGAGCACTTTCAAACACCCCCAACACTGAGCCAGATCCAGCCTGCTTGCCCTCGATTTGAAGAAATCAGGTTTTTCATCCTCTCAGCCTCATTCATCAACTTTGACTTTTTCGAGATCTGACTTTTCCTAAATTTCTCTGAACCAAGTGTGTAGATCAGGCCCTCCTGATCCCATTTCTTCTTCAACGCTGAGTCGGTTGTCTGCTAGTGGCCTCGGATCAACAGATCTGTCTCATCCAACCTTCGCGCTAGCCTTCCTTTACTGAATTCCTTCCTTAAACTAAGCCATCCGGACCAAAACACTTATCTGGGTCCACAGATCAGGGTCTACCCTAGGTGGGTTTACCTCAACGCTAGGTGTATACTGACTCCATTGCCCAATGCACGAAAGGCACTGATCTCCCATTCTTAGCGCTAGTCCTGAATTGACATCTTCACCTTGAAATTGGTCGTTCCTTAATGACTCAGACAATCACACATGTTCACCTTTTTCATTGCGTCTATCAGCCAGGTACTAGATAGTCCCGACTATTTTCCTGCCCATCCTACCTCGATTACGCTTCCCAAGGCAAAGATCATCTTCTTTAATTGCTAGTACCAAAACCCTAGATCTAACCATTTCCCCCAAAGGTCATCCGATTACTGCTTTGGATCAGCCAATATACTGCTGAAGTCCTGATCCATATACTGCTGAAGAGTTTTTAAAAGAGCAACTCCATAGTCATTGCCTAATTAATGATAATTTGAGTCAGTATCCAACCTATTCGAATCTTGATTCAGACCTTGATCATATCACCGCAGAAGAAGAAAAGGTTGAAATTAATCAAACTTCTGTTGAAGAACAATCTTGTGGTCATAGTGTGATTGAAGAGCATGCCTGTAAGAAGGATAGGGAAACGAAAACCGAACTTATTGATGTTTTTCCTTATCTAGAGTTTAAAGAAGAACAATCACATGATGATACGATTGTAAGTGAACTTGATCAAGAACATTGCAATGAGGATCCTTGTCCTGACAGCATCAATAGAATTCTTCATCCAATCCTTAATCAGAATATGTTGGTTCAATGTGTGGATACTGACCTTGTTTCGAATCTTGAAATCACTCCTGGAATTAATTTAAAAGCTCTTTCCTCTCGTCAAATTCTGAGATCAATTATTCCAAGTCTGGGAGAAAATTTTCAATCCACCCTCCCGTCCCAACTTTTCGAGTTTTCATGTATGGGTTTGTCTTTTAATCAAGTTGATACTTTCCAAATCTTTAATCAGGAGTTTAAGCATTATCACGTAACTAGGGAAAATGCACTTCATGTCTCTTCTCAGTCATCTGTAATAGATAATTATTTTCAATTTGCAAGTCTGTATTATGGATGGTTGGAGAAGGTGTATAAAGATCAATTTCATCTTTTCTCCATTTTTAAACAACAAATGGGCTTGATCTCATTCACAGTTTCATTGCATTACAACTTGTCCCCATTTGATTTTCCCATTTCTTCTGGAGTGAATAAAATTGAATGTCCTAGTAAGGTAGAAGAGAAAACAAAGAACTGTTTGGAGTGGTCGAATCATGAGTCATATTGTCTCCTTTCATCAAGAGCGTGCTTGCATACTTCTTATGATCTTGTCAGTGTCTGGATGGATGAGTTTCTAGAAAGTCAATTTCAGCCTTGGGATGGTTTCATTCCGGATCTTTCTTTGAATTTCAAACAACAAGTTAGAATGGTTTTAATTTTCATATACATTACTTTCAAACCATCTCTAACTTGTTGGGTCATTAACTGGAAAGAAAGCTCAATGGATTCGTTCAGCAAATGGTTGCATTGGATTTATAATTTTACCTAACACTTGTCTAAATTGGTTAGAGTAGGGTAGGTAGGATCTGAATAAGCCTTTCCCGGCAGTAGTGTAGCTTAGAATTTTGCATTTTTTGCCTGAAGCTCGCCTTTAAGCTCTTAGTATAGTTTTGATTTATGTTATCCTGCACAATAAAAAATCAAAATTTTATTTGAAAGTTAAGGTTATAGATTAGATTTATTTTCTGCTTTTCAGTTTCATGCATCTTTATTTTCAGTATTTTATATATTATCCACATATTGTTCTGACGACTGGTCTGTGAGTTGGGTATAGCTCTAGACATGCTACAGGTAGTCAGTGACATTCTTGGTAGCGGTTGCAAAGCTGGATGGATTGATCGAGAATGCGAGAAACAGAGTACGAGGACTAGAGATTCTGAGGTTCTCAAGCACTCTTTTCAGCAGAGCACTTGTCCCAGCTAGAGCCAGATGTTATCACATATATAGTAGCCAGGCTACCATATTCTATTTTTCAGACACAGTACATTTTTTCAGCCAGATCTCTTACATATGAGATGATAAGATGAGCAGTTTTGACGGATCATTATTGTATTAGTGGACTATGGTACTCTCCCATGTCAGGACTGAGTCTCAGGACACTCAGATTTGAGGACCGATGTAGCCATTTAGTCATTACAGAGCAATTATTGATGCCCAGTTTTATATCAGTGCTTTCTCATTGGATAGATGGTGTTTCAGATAGATTATATTGCATGATTATGACTTGGCTTTTTATATTGTGTTATGGTTATCATTGCTCTTATACTCATTTTTGTGACATGTATTAACATGTGGTGTCATGATCTGGTGGTCATAATTATATGGACTTGGATGTATTTTGTATTATGTTTTGATGTCCGCACTTAGTCTTGGAAGTTCTTGATCTATACTCGTTGGTTTTACCCTCCTTAGGGAGAATAGAGGTAGTCATTCCCACCATTGTTTTGGCTTGCTAGTGTTGGCTTCATCATTCACTATCTCCACCCATCCATTACCTTCCAGTTTAGTTTTCAACTCGACTGACTTTTTGACTTATGGCATGGAGGATCTTTCTCCCCGCTAGAACTTTTGTTGGACAAACCTCCCTGTTTATATTATCTCTCGGCTCTGAGTTGGTGACAAAACTTGCCTTTGGTGAGTTGGATTGTATGCCTAAATCATTCTGGTCGGTTGTCCCGATGTTTGGCACTGTGTAGAACTCCCCCTGGTCACTTGAGATGTTGTTGGCTAAAACTGAAAGCTCATGTACTACTTATATTGGAAATATTATATATGCGCCCATGGAAAATGAAAATGCTAAACTATGATTCTTAACATATGTAAAGAGGGCAAGAGCAATGAAATGCTAAAATACCCCTTGAAGGGTATAAGAAAAGGTCCAAAAAAGCAATGGTTAAAAATATGATATATCCAAATATTGCTGTCCTTATAAAATAAATATGTCCCGGATGAAAGCTGCGATTAGCTGTGCTTTTAAGCACTAGTGAAGTCCCAAAGGGTCATATAGGCCAAAAAGGCCATGGAAATAAAATTGATGATCCTAATGAAACTGGATCAAACTTGATGTAGTCATGCTGCCTAAGTTGAATAAGCACTCTCTAAACAATTCAACCATTTGTGAGGCACTGCCATTCCCTGTGTTGTTGTTTGTCCGGCATTGGTTATAGTGAGTATTCCCTTTCTATATCCAAAGTGTCATGATGTTAAGTAGGAAGTCAATATTTGCCTTAGCCTTGTCAATTTCATCCTTCAACCTTCACTAGCAAATTGGCTACAACTATGAAGTGAGTATAGTCCTGAAAGTCTAGTCTAAGTAATAATAAATAAAGCCTTATATATGTATTGGTTGATGTACCGCCAGTGAAATGACTGCTACTTGTTGTGATTGTTGCTTGAATGAGTTGTAGAGCATGTCTTAGCCTTTTAACACTTGCAGCAGATAGATGATAGTCTGAGTTATTATTGGTGTCTGATCATTTACAGATGGTTATATTGTTTATTGGATATGGTTGATGATCAGATAGAGACCTGTGAGGGGTATGAGTATAAACCTTAGATGGATTTGGACTCTCTGAGTCTAATGAGACAGTTTATTTCCAGTTCCGGGCACTTGCAGATATGATCAGGCTCAATTGCTTCTCTGATGCAGTTTTTCTTCACAAGTTGATATGTCTGATCAGGGAAATGTTTCAGTTGGATCTCCTAGGGCATTGTATGGGCATAGGGAGTGCAACCACTTGTTTGTACCATAGTACCCCCATCCCAAAGAGCCTGGTGGGCTCAGTTTGACAACGTAGGCATCCTAGAAGGCTGTTTTGGCAGGTTCACGTTTCCCGAAGTAGATTAAAAAATGATTAAATGGCTATTGAAGAAATCGATTTGGGCTACTGAGGCAAGGAAATGACATGGGATGAGTCATAATGATGAGAGTGATGTCCTCCACACCTTCTCCAGCAGTTGCAGCACCTAATTGGGCCCACACCTATTTTAAGGCATTTTTATATTATTTTCTGGAGCTTTTGGGAGGCTCATGATTTCCTCGAGGCACAAAGTCAAAGAATTAAAATATTATATTATTTTATTGTGCCATAGGGACACCCAGAGGGAGTTAGTCAACACTCCATGGACCCACCATGTGCTTCATTTATTTCTTGTTGAGTGGGGTACCCTCTTTATGGGTGATTTACTCCACTTTGGTACTTTATGGTTATATTGATCCATGTATTGTATGTTGAGCTTATCTCAACCATTGATTAGAATATTTTATTTTTTAATCTTAGCCACTCGTTTTGAAAGTGGTTAGGATTTGGTTACAATTATGGTTCTATCATTTCTATTTAAAGGAGAGAGCTTCTCATTTGTAAGGGGTCTTTGGCTCTTGGATCTGAATAATAGAAAGATTTTTTCGTGGATATTTTCTGGATCTGCTTTGCATTTGATGTTCTCAAATGGTGATTGGATAGTCTTCTACTTCCTAGCATTGTGGAAATTCATGTGAGATCTATATTTTTTCTACTATCATTGTCTTGTCTACAGGAGGGCGTTTTGGCTGGAGCGTTTTTGCAGGGGGACCTCAACTCGTTAGGTTATCTTCGTCTTGGATCAGGGGGTTTTCATTAGTGTCATTGTGATCTATGATTACTTCTTTTTACTTTCCTATAGCATTTAGTTTCTTTATCTTGTCTTAACAAATCTGATATTGTTGACGTTTGCTCATGCAAGGTAGGGGGCGCATTGGTGGCTTGGGGCTTACATCCGTCATAGAAATCACTTGGATCTTCCAGAATTGATTGAGATAGCAAGGATCATCACTGTTAAGACTTCTACAAGCATTTCCAGGTATGATCCAATAGGTAATTCTCTTCTCTTAACAGATCTGAATCCATTGTATGTGTTTTCCTTCCATTTTTTTGAAAACCCTTAAAATACTAAAAAACCCTTAAAAAATACTAAATCCGGGAACCATCTGATCTTTGGCCAAACTGCTGCTGGGTTTCATAGATCGGGTCTCCCCTTCACTGAATCTAGTACAACGTTGGTCAAATTCTTGCTGGTTTGACCTAGATCTGAATTTTAGTCTGAAAACTGCATAGCGCCCCCACTGAAAATTTGACCTACTAGGGTTTTCATTTTTTCTGATTTCTTACTTCATAGACTGACAAATGGGGTCTCACACAATCTAAATCACCTCCAACGCTGTCCAGATTCATGACAGTGTGACCTAGATCTGAATTTTAGACTGAAAACAACCCTAGTGCTATCACTGAAAAATTGGACCTTTCCGGAGTTCACTATTTCCGAAATTTGACAGGTTACGCTGATAGATCAGGTCCTGAGCACTCCAGAACACCGCTAACGCTGAGCTAGATCCAGCCTGCTTGCCCTAGATATGAAGAAATAAGTTTTTCATCCTCTCAACCTCATTCATCAACTTTGACTTTTCCGGGGTCTAATTTTTCTTAAATTTCTCTAAACCTAGTGTGTAGATCAGGCCCTCTTGAGCCAATTTCTTCTTCAACGCTGAGTTGGTTGTCTGTTGGTGGCCTCATATCAACAGATTTGTCTCATCCAACCCTAGCGCTAGCCTTCTTTGACTGAATTCCTGCCTTAACTGAGCCATCCAGACCAAAACACTTATCCGGGTCCACATATCAGGGGCTACCCTAGGTGGGTTTACCTCAACGCTAGGTGTATACTAACTCCATTGCCCAATGCACGGAAGGCACTGATCTCCCATCCTTAGCGCTAGCCCTGAATTGACCTCTTCCCCTTGAAATTGGTTGTTTCTTGATGACTCAGACAGTCATACCTGTTCACCTTTTCCATTGAGTCTGTCAGCCAGGTACTAGATAGTCTTGACTATTTTCCTGCCCATCTTGCCTCGGTTACGTTTTCCAAGGCAAAGATCATCTTCCTTAGTTGCTAGTACCAAAACCCTAGATCTAACCATTTCCCCCAAAGGTCATCCGATTACTGCTTAGGATCAGCCAATATACTGCTGCAGTCCTGATCTATCTACTGAATTCTACTATAGATCTAGAGTTTCTGAACACCTTGCACCTTACGTACCTCAAAGTTTGTTTTGATCTGATCTGGTGTCTAGGTTTGATCTCTCCTATCGGGAGTAGATCTAGGTCTCCCCCATTGTTGTCTTGGACTCGGACAACATAAAGCGAAGACTGCCTTGATTGGCATGACAACCATCTCTTTGGGAGTCTAGGCAGTCTGGGTTCCACCTCCTTAGTTGCTTATTCCTCTAACGTCTATCTTGGATGCATCTTGCACAGGAAACTACAAGGTTGGTGATAACAAGGTGGAGAAGAGCCAACCTGAAGCGAGGAGAGAGGGGTGCATTGACATTGGCCTCTCGAGAGAGAGTTGTCGCTGAGTTGGTGCACTCACCTTTTGGGCTTCAGCACACGCGTGCTAGTTTTGGGCGACAACATACTCCAACCGAATGGTTCCTCTTTGTACACGGTCTCTCAGGAAGTGGTACCGAATGTTTATGTGTTTGCTCCGATCATGGAACACTGGATTTTTAGATAGCATGATGCCACTCTGATTGTCACAGTGAACTACTGTAGCCTATAGCTCACACTCTAACAACTTTAAAAGCAATTTCCTCAGCCACATTCCCTCACAAGAAACCAAATTGGCTACCATGTACTCACCTCTATCGAGCTCAGTGCAACTGACTTTTGCTTCCTACTGAACCAAGAGACAACCCCTGATCCAATGCTAAAGCAACAACTTGAAGTGTTCTTCTGGTCCTCTACACATCCTTCTCAGTCAGCATCTGTGAAGCCTGCTAACTGTACACTCCCCCTGCACTCATAAACCAACCCATACTCCATTATACCTATGATGTAGCGAAGTATGTGCTTTGCAGCGGTCCAATGTACTCTTCGAGGGTCCACCATGAACTAGCTCAAAGAGTTGACTGTAAAGCTAATGTCTGACCATGTGTTGACCAGATACATGAGTGATCCGATAAGCTGGTGATACAAGGTAAGATCAAATTCGTTTGACCCTGATGCATCAATCTTTCTCCAATTGGAAACTAGAGGTATGGACATAGGCCTGCAATCCACCATCCTGAATCTCTTCAAGATTTCCACTGCATACTTCCCCTGTACAATGAAGAAGCACCCATCTCTTTGCTAAACCTCCAAGCCTAGGAAGTAATGCATCAATCCAAGGTCTTTCATCTCAAACTCAACTGCAAGGTTGGATTTGCAATCGTCAATCAGCCTCTCATCTCTTGTAAGAAAGAGATCATCTACATATAGTACCAGTGTGAGAGGCACCTCACCTGTCAAGAAGTACAGGTTGTGGTCCGCCTCACTCTGCTGGAATCCCATCTCCCGTAGATAGCTATCTATCCTCGAGTACCATGCTCGAGGTGCCTGCTTGAACCCATAAAGAGCTCTCTGCAACCTGCATACATGCATCTCTTTGTTCTCCACATCAAACCCCTCTGGCTGCTCAATGAATACCTCCTCCTCTATAACTCCATTAAGGAAGGCAATCTTGATGTCCATCTGATGGACACGCCAACCCATCTCTGTTGCTAATGAGATAATGGTCCGAATAGAAGAATACCTAGAAACACAGGCGAAGGTCTCCTCATAGTCAATACCTTCCTTCTGTGAAAACCCCTTTGCCATGAAGCACGCCTTGTAGTTCTACACGCTTCCATCCGTTGCATGCTTCACCTTGTAGATCCATCTGGAACCTACCACCTTTTTACCTTTTGGCCTCAGCACAACCTCCCATACCTGATTCTTCATGATTGAGTCGTACTCCTCAACCATGGCCTCCAGCCACACATCATGTTGTGCAACTTCCTCAAAATTGGAAGGTCCAAAGTTATAATCAACTCCATCATCAATGCCATATAGTTGAGTCTCTCTAGTGGTTTGCTCCATCTCATGGAGCTCTGTGGAGGATTCACCTTCCTGGAATCCTGAACTGTGGACCTAAACCACTTAGGCCTTGGCCTAGTGTCTACCTGATGCGGTTGCTGGATATCTGTCTCCTGTTGCAGCTCATCCTCGAAGTCAATGACCGAAGGATCCTGTCCACTTGACTCCCTCTGACTACCAAAACCTGTGCTCTGTGTCTATACCTGTACCTGTCGCTCCTCCAACTTGATCCCTGAGTCTTGTGCTGGCTGCGCCTCTGCTGGTAAGCCCATAGATCTCCGCAAGGCTCTGTCCTCATCAAATTGGACATCCTTGCTCCCAATGATTCTCTTGCGAGCAAGAATATATACGTTGTACGCCTTCGAAGTCTCGCTATAACCAACAAGTAACCCCTTCTCTCCATAAGGTTCCAACTTCTTCCTAGTGTCGGCATGAATGTGACAATAGCAAACACTCCCAAATATGCACAAGTTGCTCACATTTGGTCTAGTGCTTGTGAAGACCTCCGCGGGTGTCTTCCTCCCCAAAGCTCTGTGGGGACACTTATTTTGAATGTATACTGCAGTCTTGTATGCCTCAACCCAAACGAATAGTGACAATCCTTGATCAAATAACATGGCCTCGGCTGCTCCTACCATTGTCCTATTCTTTCGCTTCGCCACTCCATTCTACTGTGGGGTACGAGGCACGGTGTGCTCCTTCTTCATCCCCTCTGATGAACAATACTCCAAGAACTCATTGGAGGTATACTCACCCCCGTTGTCTATCCTTAACACTCGAATCTTCTTTCCTGTCTGGTTCTATACTAAGTCACCGGATTCGCCATATTTTTGCCTTGAAAATAAAAAATCGACGAATTTTTAAGACAACTAAATTAATTCGATCAAGTTCGGCGAATTTCATCCCGATTTTTTTTTTTTGTTTAGCGGATGCTGAGGCAAACAAATTGCCACAAGTTTGGGCATTTTTTTAAAAATGGGCAAAAGAATTCGTTTTGAAATCATGTTTTCCTCTTTCATGGCCCCCGACAAACCTAGTCCTACCAAAAGAAAATCCATGTGAGGTCGCCATCCATTCTCAGTAGTTCATTGTTGATTGCTCTATGTGCGCAAGGGAAGCACTACGACCGTCGATTAACATTCGACACCAGAGGTCTGACATTGGCAACTGCTGACTGCAATTGTGAACTCGAAGTCGAAACTCGAGGGCAAAGTGGATTTGTGGGTCAATAGTCAAATGGTCCACGTGGGAAATGATCAATTGTATTTTGCAATATATCCAAAAATGTTGTAGATAGCTCGAACTGTGGTAAGCATTGTTATATATTTTTTTATCGATCTAATATATCTAAGCTACATGATATATTATATAATATAATACAAAGTATTACATATATTATAATATATAAATTGTAATACAATATTATAATTTAAATTGTAATATAATTTCTTTATGTTAAGTTAGGTTTATATTAATATAAATTTAGATACAATAAAATTATATAATATTTGCTTAATATTTTTATTAGAAACTATATTGTATAATTAAAAAATTATATTATTAAAAATAAAATTTTGGTAACTTTATATATATATATATATATACAAACGAATTTAATGACAAATTTTATCAAAAAAATTTGTTTGACAATTTTTTCCGAATTTCATTCATGTCGAATTCGAACATGAACTTGAACCAGGTGACTTAGGTTCTATACAAGAGTCTTGAACTCCCAAAGCCACTCAAAGACCTCTGACTTGGCCTTCAGGAAATAGATCCAGGTCTTCCTGGAATAGTCGCCAATGAAAGTGACGCAATCGCTGTAGCCACTGAAAGATTGGACACTCATAAGTCTGCAAACATCCGAATGTACTAAGTCCAAGGCCCCCCTAGACTTGTGCTCACTCTATGGGAAAGGATTCCTAACGTTCTTCCCCAACGAACAACCCTTGCAGTGGTTATACTTCTCCTCCTGTACCTAAGGAACTCCAATGACTACCTGTCTCAATGCCTCAATGCTCCATGGTGTAAGTGTGCCATCCTCCTATGCCACAACTCACCCTAACTGCTACTGCTGCTGACTAGAGCCTTTACAGACTCCAAGTGTAGTCGATACACCTTCCCGCTCTGGATCCCAATAACTCGATCCAAATTCCTATTTTACCCCTTGGGCCTCATATATACTCTATGGTCTCGGAACATCACTTGAAATCTCTTATCCTCCAGAGTGGAAATGAATATGAGGTTCTTGGTCAACCCCGAAACATACAACACGCCAACAAAGCTGAGGGGTTTGCCAAACTCCCTCTGAAATAAATCAGTGCCAACTCCCTGCGCCTGATACTGCGCATCATCACCCAACTCAACGTGGATATTTATTCCACCCTTCTGCAATTTCTTGAAGAACCTTTTCTGTCTAGTCATATGACTAGATACTCCACTATCCATGCACCAAATACCGTTGCCTGTGGTGCTTGCCATGCAAGCTATCAAACAAAACTCCTCATCGAAGTTTTTGCTGAACTCCTCCACCTCTGCAAAACCTGCCATCTGGGTATTGTTCTTTTTCTTCCTGTCTGTGTTGAAAATCAGACCTCTGTTCACATACAGATTTTGTCAAACACTTCATAAACCATCAATATCAGGCCTCAACAGTAAACCACAATCAAGCACATTAATTAACCATTCAATGGAACTATCCTGTAGGCTGATATACTGTTTATAAAGCACATTTAGCAGTGGAAAAAACATAAATAGCAGCAGACTTTAACACTTTTAAAGACACAGTATTTTTGGTCAAATTAGACCCTGGAAAAACCCCACACTTTGGGGAAAACCAGCAAGAGAGTAATTTTATTGTGGAGCTTTAGAAGAAATTTTTATACATGAAAATGTACAGCACTAAATATTCAGCATTAATTTCACAGTACTTATCTCACAAGTACCACAGTCCAACAGCTCGAAAACAACACCAAACTTTGGAACCAGTGCCCACTACACTGTACGGCCCTCTCTCTGTCTTTATCTTAGCAATATACCACGATTTCTGTGCACCCACTGCTTCAGCACTACTGCTGTACTGTACAGGTACACTGTACGGCCTCTCTCAGCAGCTAACTACTCCAGTTTCAGCAACAAAAACTCTTCCTCGGTATCTATGCCAACATATGACAGTACGGACACCACTCTACAGCAGTACGGCCACCTTCAACAGCAGCTGTACGACCAGTATTAATGTCTAATTTTTCTTGGGAAGCGTGCTCACTTTCTACCTTCAAAAGTGTGCCCCTTTCAATGCTGTACAAACCAGTGTAATCAGACTCGGACTCGACAAATACTCAGCTAGCTTGGGACTCGGCAGACTCGGTGACTCGGATAAGAATCGGATAAGACTCGGCAAAGACTCAACAAATATGAAAAAAATTAAAAATATAGTAACTTAAAAAATAATATTTAAACATATATATTAAAAATTAAAATTTAATATATAAGCATATAACAATTCAAAAAATTGATAAAAAGACACAGCAATGCATTTTAACGAGAAGTGTTTTCTCACTTGAAATCACAAACTATAATTATTAATTACAAATTATAAAAACCATAAAATTATTAAAAAATAGATAATAAGGAAATTTCATTAATTAACAATTATTAAAAATATTAAAAAAATGAAAAAGCAAATTGTAAAAAATATACTATCATCATCCTATCCTAACCACGAGCAATCACATTCTTCAACAAAACTACCGATGGCAGTGCCATTGCCTTACATTTATAAAATCCAAAGTATAGAAGTTCAATGAAAAAAATTAAAAATTGAAAATGCTCAGACCAGTCACATCCTCAATGCTCAAACCAGTGCTAGCAACCTTCCTCAGTGTGCACACACTCCAAAATTCCAATCACACAGACAACTGATAAATTGATAATATCTAGGGGGAAAATGAGAACAAGTAGGGAGAAGCCAAACTATTCAATGAGATGACAGGGGAGAGCGGTGGTATTTCGGGGGCTTATTCCCTCCCTGTGTTCCCTCCAAAATGCAAAAGCGATGGTCAAACAGTCAACGGACTCATGAGTAAGTGACGAGTTCAGCGAGTAAATGACGAATGCTGCAAGTAAATGACGAGTTCGGCAAGTGGCGAATTTACCCTGCGAGTATGTCACGAGTACTCGTCCTGGTGGTCGCTCGGCAAGACTCGACAAGACTCGCGAGTATTCAAAGAGTCTGACTACACTGGTACAAACTGCATTTAACTCAGCAGTCATTCTGGAAGTGCGTGCCCCTCTTCTCATCTGGAAAAGCGCCCTTCTTGTCTTCTATCTCAGCTCCACTGCTCCAAAATACCTCTCTTGAAATTTGTGCCCATAAGGAAATAGCTCTCTCCTCTTGAAAATCGAGCCTCTTCCTTTTCTCACCAAAACTCTCTTTTTGGATATATGCCAAAATGAAGTCTCAGCACTTTTATTTACCCTATTAGGGTTATTCTCATGACTTTTCACCTTCAACGGTCGAGATTAGATCTTTGGCCAAGAGATCTATGGCTGGGATCTAATCTTTCACTCACTTAAATCTCCTAAGTGAACTTTACACCAAATTTTTTCTTTTTGAAAAGTCACATCACCCTAAATATTTAAAAGTACACTTTATGACTTAAAGTCACTTTAAAAACATAGTAAAGTGAAACTCACTTTTAAATCATAAAGTCACATCAAAAAGGTACTTTAATAAAAAATACATTACTAAAGTCACTTTTCGAATATAAATGAGACTCCATAGTTAATGACCCCTGCACCTAGGCACCTGATGCAGGAGTGCCACCGAGCTATTAAAAACTAACAGTCTGGGCACTGGGAGGCAAAGTGTCCTTGCTCGTGGTAGATAAAACACTTGACTTTGGACATGTCAAGGTTCTTCTTACCACCCTTCTTTTTCTTTTCCCTACCCTTCCTCTTCCCTGTCAGAACTAGAGCCTCTTCATCCACAATCTATGGAGCACTGCTGGATGAACCTGAACCTTGACCCATGCGGGTCTCCTCCTGCACAAAATCATCCCACAATCTCTACCAATCAGGGAGATTCTCCCTAGCCACAACACCTTTGACAAAGGTGTCCCATGGCTTAGAAAATCCATTGAGGGCTATCCAAACTAGCTCCTCATCCTCAGTCTTAGAGCCAACAACTCCAAGCTCATCTTTGATCTGTGTGAGGCTTGTGAGATAAGGCACCACCCCTTCACCCTTGGCTATTCTGGTACTGTGCATCCTCTCTTGCAACACCATCTTCCGGTTTTCGTTCTTGCTCTAGTAAAGTCCTTCCAAATTTCCAATGCGGTCTTCTTCTCAAAAAGGTGAGCGACTATGTGGTCCTTCACCCCATCCAAGATGATCAACATAGCTCTGGAGCCTAACTTCTTCCATCTTGCTAACTCTGCTAGATCTGTGGGCGCAACCTTCGTGGAGTCAATGTGCCCCTCTGCATCACTGACATCCAGGATCCTTGAGATCCTTTCTTTCCAAGCAGGAAAGTTCTGAGCCCCTTGGATTCTGTCCTCAACTCTCAACTGTATGACCATATTGAAGTGTACCTGTCAAACCCTAGATATGAACTCTAGGTTTGTGTTTTCAATAGATCTGCCCCTGATCTATCAATACTACTGCAGTTTCTCATATTTAGCTCAACTGTGAGCTTTGATACCATGTAAATTTTCCTTTAAAATTCAAACTAGCGCTAAACAGTATATTTAGTTTTTACTGATAACCACACATGAATTTCTTTTACTAGTATTGCAGCAGAAATAAATACTGAGAAACATCAACAACAATCACATAAATATAGACACAGTGTTTTGGGTATGGAATCCCTCGGATAAAACCCAAGATGGGAAAACCGATGCAGCAGTCAGATATGAAATCTTATTATGAAGATATATAACAAATACAATCTAGTGGATCAATACACCCAACTTGGAAAAATCAAGCCTCTACAGGTCACTGGGAAAACCCAGCAACAACCCGGCCTCCTTGTGTAGTTGTACGGCCTCCAACGTGACCTGTACGACCCTCTGCGTCAGCTGTTCAGAATCCATACGGTTCTGACGTCAGCTATAAGACCCTCCTCTGCTATGTACGGTCCTCCCTCTGCGTGATCTGTACAGTCCGATGCTCTACTTGGTAACTCAGAAAATCTCTCAGATGAGTGTTCCTCGTCCTCTCGGCAAACTTCTCCTTCTGACTTCTCTCTCTATCTATATCTCTCCTTCTGTGTGTCCTCTCCATCAAATCTTCTTTTAACTCAATGGCTAAGCGAAAACCGTAACCCTCACTAGGGATCAATGGATGAGATCCTCCGATGAGATCAGTGGCCAAGATTAGATTAGCCATCACTTAAATTATTTCACTTTTCATTTTATAAAAGTGATTCCATTAAGTCAAAATCAAATTAGAATAATTAATGTGTTTTCCTAAGTCTAAACTTAGGAAAATCACATTAATACATTTGGCTTCTTATTTAATGTCTTCCTAGCATGCAAGGACACATGCAATGCTAAAAGACTTTCCTTGTTGCCACTTTCTAACAATATGTGTAAATTTTCCTTTCAAGCTCAACTAGGGATAAACAATATATTTAATTTGGTTATTGAAATAATCACACATGAACTTCTTTACTAGTATGTAGTAGAATATAAAATACTGAGAAACATTCACAATGTCACATCACATATAGACACAAATATTTTGGGTATGGAAACCCCTGAAAAACCCAAGATGGGAAAACTGGTGCAGCAATCAGATATAGAATTTATATTATCAAGATATGGAACTTTTACAACCAACAGATAAAATACACCCAACCTGGCGAACGAAACCTCAGCAAAATCACTAGGCAACCCAACAACAAGACCCAACTACTTTGTGCCGCTGTACGACCCTGCGTCAGCAGTACGACCTGCTGTACGGAATCCGTACAGATGTTGATGTCAGCAGTACATATTCGTACGATACTATACGATAGTTGTACGACCCTCTTGTTGGCTGCTGTGCTGCTTCTCTGCGTGATCAGTACGGTCTCTGCTCAGCATGGTGAACCTATTGAAAAATTGCTCCTCCGTCTTTTCTGGAAACTCCTCCGTTTGACTTCTCTCTGTCTGTATCTCTCCTGTGTACTTGTGCACATGTCATCTCCACCAAATCTCCTTTTAACTCAATTACTAAGCGAAAACCCTAACCCTCACTGTGGATCTATGGATGAGATCCTTCGGTGAGAATCAATGACTAACTAAGATTAGATTAGCCATCACTTAAATATTTCACTTTTTACTTTAATAAAGTGATTCCATTAAGTCAAAATCAAATTAGAATAATTAACGTATTTTCCTAAGTCAAAACTTAGGAAAATTACTTTAATAGATTTGGCTTCTAGTTTAATGTCTCTCTAGCATGCAAGGACACATGCAATGCTAGAAGACCTTCCTTCTTGCTACTTTTTGACAATATGCTCCTCAATCCAAATATCCTCGAGTAAAGTGTCCAATCTCCAAGGTATGTATGATATGGTCCCAAGCTCCAAGGTCTAAATTCCCTCCAAGTGCCTAATGCTCTTCCTAGGTAGGTACTTCCCTCGATCAAGCAACCAAATCCCACATTGTATGCATCCAATGTGTTAGTCAACTAGTTGATCAGAGTAATAATCTTCTAGGTAAGGACACCATTCCGAAACCAAGGTCACGCATCCACCCAAATTGAGGCATCCATATGTTCCTAAAGCATCGCCATGGGGCTAGGAGACATACCCCCATGAAAACATCTTTGGAGTAACCCCAAAAGCTAACAACTTACAAGAGTGTCCTAATACCAATACTTTAGAAAATTATAGAGGCTATACCCACTATGAGTAGCTACTAGGATTCTTTAAGCAAAAGGGTATAAAAGTTGGAATTCTCAATTGGATAGATTGTCATCGTGAATCCAACTGACTCCATAAGAATGCCGAAGGGTGATGGAAATCTAATAGACTTGGAAGATTGATTAGGTAGATTTGGATAAATTATGCCTTTAAAATGAGGAAGATGGCAGTTTAATAGAACATTGATGAGAAGAACCTATTATGAAGATGAAGAGAAGCTAAAGACATGAAACACAAGAAGGATACTGAATATGGAGATGAAGAGAAGCTGAAGACATGCCACACAACAAGGATACAGTTTTTGAGATGCAACAAACATTGTGGCTAGTTAAACAGGGGCCTCAATGGATGGTCATAGACTCATATGTGATCTTCAGCGATATTGCAGTCTTATTGTATTTTATGCTGTTGTATTGAGGGGGCTAGAATCTAGATAGTTAAAAGTACATTGTATTAGTTACGTGTTAAGGGGGGTGTTGGAGCATTAATACTCCAATAATAGTTATGAGTATTAAAAGTTTGTATAAATGGTCAATTTTTTTGTGTTGTGACCAATGTAATATTTATATGTTGTGCTTAGGATTTCGGTGGTTAAACCACTTCAAGCTCTTAGGGGTGCTATAAATTAAAATGAGAAATTGTGTATGTGTATAAGAGATGTATTTCTACAGCAGTAACAATAAAGTTGATTCTTATTTTTTTTCTCTCCATCGTCATCTTTAGGAATGTATGCACCCTAATTCTTACAAACAAGCTTACAGATATTTAAACATATCAACTAAGAATTTCATGCACAAACAGATGCTTTTTCTTTCTATACCTGGTGGAATGCCAATATAAAGCTCCCCATTAATATCAAGAGGTCGTATAAATGCTTCTTCAAGAACCTCCTGAAATTTCTTCCCAGATGCTTGCTGCATTGAATAAGACACTATTATCAGAACATTCAAAACTGGAGTAACAAAAGTATCAAATTCCTTCCTAATGTTCTAGCCATTCATAATTGAGAACATTCATTTCTAGTAATGCAACATCCATATTCCCTTTACTTTCCTTATCAAGGTAGAAGGCATGGACCAAAATGAGAAGCTTCAGGCTTCTCACGTTCCTAAACAAATGATAATTCTCCTCATAAATTCTATTCTAATAGATTCCAGTTTTACATTTTGAACCACCTATTTGCGAAAAACACATATGATCAAAGCAATCTATTACAAATATAAACATTAAATTCTAAAAGAAGGGAATAACTACTCTTACTGTCCCTCATAGATAACTGAAAGAACAAAAAAAATGTCACAAGTACTTTCCCCAGGCCTGAGATAATATAAAATGTCTCTCAGCCTTGAATAATATAAACTCATGCATTATCATCATGGTTTTGAAATGAACGGTCAAACCAGCCAGTAAGGCCCTTCTCAACCCTTCTACTACAAGTCAACTCTACATATATGATCCTCATCAACCCCTATCTAAAGAACTCAACCCTCCATATATCTCATTATTACCTTTGGCTGGCTAAGCCAACACTCCATAGAAAGGCCTGTTGGGAATTAAAGGTAAATACTTCACTACACTAAGGCTTTGAATGGCAGGGGTAAATACTCCATTACAGAGGCTGTACTTTGTTCCAGTGTTTGAAGACATTGTTTGCTGGCTGGGCCATTGCAGCATAGAAAGTAAAGGAAAATGTTCAATTCCAAAATAAAAGGATCCTTCGATCACAACAAATTTTCACGAAAATTCTAACCTCTGAATTTTCTGTCAAGCAAAGGCACAGCTTCAAATCTAACACTATGTTATTTTCTTATTTAATATATTAATTAATCCTCGTGTTTTCGATATGGTAATCAAGATTCAAAATAATACACAATAATATGAAATGGGAACAAAAAACATGTGGATTTAAGGTATAGAATGCATGAATATGATTCCTGGATGCGATGAGAGTTTTGCATGGATAAGTTTCTTGCATGAGATTACTAAAATTGGAGAAGATCCTATCAGGAAGGATTGGAGATAGTGAAGTGGGAAGCCTATTTATATTTATGAGATGAAGGGCATTTAGGACTTGGTGCAGCACTCCTCTGATATAGGACTCCATTTAAATAAAAGGTGAGGGCTCGGAGATCCAGTGGAGAGATGGCTGAAGCAGTGAAAATCCTGGCCTCCTTTAAACCTAAAGTTTGGGGAAGGTTATTGCTTCATCACAGATTAGCTGTCAAGAGCAGGTTGCATGAAGTTAGCATTACTAGTTCAGCTTGTGTAGTCTGCAGTAACGAGGAGACAGTGCAGCATGTTTTCCAAAACTGTCAGTTTGCCCGAGTTTTTGTCATGGTTTCATGCTGGATTTGAGCCTCAGTTTGTAGCTCTGCTCTTCTGGAAGGGGCCCCTTACGGGAAACACTTGGTTGGTCTGAGACTGCCCCAAATTACATTTCCTTTCCATTTGATTTTTTGCAATTAGTTTTTTGTGGAGACATCGTGGTAAAATTATTTTCAATGAGGTTCCCCAACCCCATTCTCTTGGGGATATGCAGAATTTTACACACGTGTCATCTCTACTCCGAGTTCGACACTGTGTTTCTGCCATGATGTTAAGTTCCTCCCCATGGAGGACCAGGCTCATATAATGGCCATTTTATCTTTCATTGACCAGGACTTTCTGGTTCCCCTGATGTCTGTATGATGTAACTATCTTGAACTCTGTTGTACTTGTTTGTTCTTTGATGTAACATATAAAGCCTTTTTAATAAAAACAAAAAATGGAAGAGAAAAATATGAGGGAAGCCTCCTCCCAACACGTCTCTCATCTTCCCTTGCTCCTATCACCATTCAAGATAATGCAGTATGATTTTTTACCCTTAGAGAAGGACAGATCTACATCCAGAGGAACAACTTGCAGTTTCAGGCCTTCCAGACACTGGCAATCATCGACTAGAGGGAGGTGATCTTATTCTTAACGATTTTGGGGGGATAGAAGTATAGATTGAGGGTTTTGTGGCTAATGTAAAAATGCTGTATTTTACTTTTGGGGAATGGAAGCTAGTTATAAAAAGAGTATATAGAGTATTTTGGCCCTAAAGAAGATTTCTGATCTCTATATGTTGTAACCACCTTGATTCATAATGTTCTTATTTGTTCCCTGAAGTAATATATAAAACATTTTCAAAAATAAAAAATATCAGGATAGATTGGCATTCCTCTCTTGCCACCCTATCTTTTACTGTTGTTCATTTTTTGTTAGTGTGTGTGCGCATCTATACACACACGTAGATGCCCCATACTCCATGAATGAATCCTGTATGAATCCATTTAGAGGATCTGTGATAATATATGCTGGAAAATAAATGGTAGATTGGCAGCACTTGCATTCTAACTTCTAAACCCTAAGAGGACCTTTCCCCTTAAGCTTTTATCCATTACTACTGTGGATCTGCGGTGTGAAACTTATTATCTTTCTATTTCCCCTTAAGGCCCTTTCCTATAGGGTGAGAACTAGTTGTTTTCTAATCTGTCATGGGGATTTTACATTTATAATTGGCTGATACTAGTCATATGATTTTCCCTTAAAGTGGTGTAGGCCCAAATTTAATTATTGGTAATACGCTTCTATGACAGTTATGGTCTGTTACTCAGGATGGTGGGTAGCTTTTTAGCCATACCATACCAATTTCAATATCAGGCCTTTCCTACACATCTCTTTTGTGAATTATCCACAGGGAGAGTTTTTGATTTTGCTTCATGTAGGTCTCCTCTGTTTATTCTTGAGGATTACCAAACAATATTCAGTTAAGTGGGGGGAGCAGTGGTGGAGGCGACAAACCTTGTTTCCATTCTGACATGTTTAAATCTTGAATTACATGAGGTTTCAGGCACAAACAGATGCCATCATGTGCCAAGTGTTATGATGAAGGGTCAGAGCTAGTGCTGAAATACAATAAAAGTAAATAAGAGTTAGTGTTTTTGTTTATAACAAGGATCACATTAAATGTTAAGTATAACAACATCAATGATTGCAAAATATGGGAGTAGTAGATGGGGCCATGTAGCGTAAGTTGTAACTACCTAGCATATTGTATCAATGACTGCAAGTGATAAAGCTATTTTATATTTTCATTTTCTCATTTCTCTATTATGGTTTCTTGCTTGAGAGGCATTCTCCTCTAGGTTCGGGTTCTCAGCAGTGCTTCTATACTGCATTCTTGTACTCTTTCCTTGGCTTTTTGATGTATATATCTCTTATGTTGTAGAGTAGATTAGATCTGATTTGATCTTGCTTTTATAGGAGCGGCTTATGCACTCCCACTTTGTATGAACAAATGTTATCAAAACCAGAACGATAATCAAACCAACCAACCCCAGGGACTGGAACCGGGAAAAACCAGAAAAAAAAACATATAAAAAAACCGATCAATCAAATTATACATAAAATATTCAAATCTGTAATATATATATATATATATATATATATATATATATATATATATATCTGCATCCATGAGAATCAAACCATTATACACAAAGATGCAAAGTTTCTCATATATGTAGCAAGTAAGACTGCATACAACCAAAATAGCACCAAGTGCAATCCATATCAAAACCAAAGTACGCAAATAAATAGGCTATAAATGGCCTCTACAGTCAAAATATAAGCATATAACTAGTCTAAACTCTATACTCTACAATCTAATCATATAACGGAATCATTTGAATCCTCATGCTCAAAGTCAGAGTCATCATTTATGTTCTCAACAAAAGTAGACCGAAAATAGGGATCCGAAGCTTGGCTTGATTCCCCTGGGCGTGGAGGCACCTATCCAGCACCAATGTTCACATCCTCTCGTTGTGGAAGTGGGTCCAAGTCCATCCAAGATAGAGGAATTCAACAATAAGCACCACCAACATCAAGGTGCATAGAGGGGTTGATGTGCTTGATTAAATGCCAATTGCATGCCCTCATACATGATAGAACCCAGTGGAAATGTTGCAATATTGAAATCCTAAAGTCCATTGAATTTTGAATGGGACCAAAAATTCTACTTTTTGCAAATGAAGTCCGATAGGGTTGGAAACTCTCTCAAACATCCTAAAACAATTAATGGTAATGTTAAAAATTTAAGAATTTAATATTACCATTTAATATTATTTTTAAAATACCATTGGGATAAAGCAGGGGTGCTCCCTCTCGCCGACCCTCTTCAGGATCTATATTGAAGAGCTACAGTCTTTCCTCTATTAGCACATCCCAGAGGGTGATGGTTTCCTTCTACATCAGGTGTTGATCATTCTACTTCTTGCAAATGACTTGGTGTTGTTGGTCTCTACTTCTAAGGGCCTACAAAGACAAATTGACACCTTGGCTAGATTTTGTGACCTTCAAAGTTGATGATCATCCAAAGTAAAACCAAGGTGTCAAAGAGCTCTCTTACAGAGTTACATTTTTACTTCTAGGGAAAGAAATCGAGATCATTACATCTTACAGTTACCTAGGAGTGCAATTCATAGGGCCTCGTTTTGGTATGCGACATACCATTCAACTTCAACTCAACAAAGGATATGGTTCCCTAGCCCTCATCGAGAGATAGTACTTCCAAAACCAATTCTTAGACATCTCATCCAAACTCTATCTCATGGAAGCAATCATTAGACCCAGAATTCTCTATGCCTTCAAGATCTAGGGGCCAAGCTTGGTATAGACAAACTGGGCCCAACCAAAGAGAGTTTGGACCCTGCTTCTCAAGCGCATCTTTCGATGCAAGTGAACTGTTTTGCAACCCATTATTCAGGTAGTGTTCAATGTCCACCCCTTCCGCCTTGAGATCATCTTCCATTTGGTCTCTTTCCTTCACCAAGTCAGATTTTCCAGAGACTATGCCACCGAGAGAGAGAGAGGTACCCCTACCTTGCACTCTGCTCCTCGAAGAACCTCGATTCAGATCACCCCACAAGTCATGCATGTGGTTGGTTTTCAAAGGCTTCTCGGCTTCTTCAGACGGTGACCATCTCCCTAGAGTGCCTTCCCTTATTTAGATTCTCCCTAGATGCACTGAGCCATCTCTAGTCACCTAGATAGGTTTTGAACCAGTCCATTAGAGAGGATATCTATAGATTATACATTCATGTCACTTGGACTTCATCTCCAACGAGCTTGGGCCCAAAGATGTCCTTCTACCTTGAGCACTTCTTCGAGTTTGTTATCACATACAGTGTAGTTGGCACTACCATGATGCAACAACCAGATATTTTCTCTATTTCCTAGTCAATCAAACAAATGGGGACATAGCTTGTATCATTTTTTTGAGTATTGATATAGCCAAAGCTTATTCTAGCAAATGCAAAGCACTCCCTTGCTATGACTGAGATTTCCCTAATCCATTGAGATGACCTTAGTGGTGACACAGTTTATTTAGGAAGAGCAGTAAAGATGGTACCCAGTTGACAAAATGGCATTTCAAGTAGAGACATGTATATGGCTGAGTAGGTATATAGGTGGGGTTTGGATTTATGATTGTCTCTATTGGTTATTTTAGTAGCTCTAACTTGGCATTGGTTAGCTTACCGTGGTACTATTTTACTTGATGACTTATATCATGAGTGGTTATGAATTCTTGGATGTAAGCCCTTTATATATGCTCCTCTCAAACAATCTTATGTTATCTAGCTAAGTTGGTATCACCTTTCACTATTTTCACCCATCTGTATCCTCCATAATGATGTCTTACCTTGACTTGTGAGAGTGAAGACACTTTTCCCCCACTGAGTTTATGATGACAGACCTCGTGTTGTATTGTGCCTTGGATCTGAGTTGTGCAACAAAACTTGCCAAAGCCTTGATCCTTCTGGGCCAGGAGAACTCGTTGGTGTTGGTTCCTAGCATATGTGACTTAGGTTTTGAAGCCTTGACCTCTCTGGTCGGTTGCCCCCGATGTTTGGTCCTAACTGTGGATATTCCCTCTAGTTGCCCGAAGAGTTGTTAGCTAAAATTTGAAGCAACATGTTCTACCATCATTACATGCATTATGTGTTACATGCTATATATTGTGAAATGCAAGCCCATGAATAAATTTGTAAACTATCTTTAGACACTTCTAAAAAGGGCTATGAAATGAAATGTTAAAGGCCTAAAAAAGCAGTTGATAAATAAATGCTAAATCTAAAGACTCCTCGCCATATTATTAAATGTAATGATTAATTCCTCATGAAGCCTATGGGTTTTGATGTGATATGGACTTTGGAGTAAGGGATGGCTAATTCTAAGTATCCCCTAAGATCTCATCACTACAGTTACTTGTGTACTCAACGCAAGGGTCCTAGAAAACATCCTCGCAAAGCTTGGATGTGAGCTGTAGACATGATTGTTAAAGTTCAATGGGCACTCTTTAGATCAACTCACCCATTTGTGAGACACCTCCATTCCCTAATGTTCTCTATTTATCATGAATAAAAGTGGTTTTTCTTTGTCCCCATGTCTGAAAGATCACTATGTTAAAGTCATCAAGTCATCCCCAACTTGTAGCCTTGGTTTCACCACCTCACCCATCATAGATAATTGCCTAAGTTTTGTAAGAGAGCATACTTAATGGGCTTTGTAAAAGAATAAATGGTTACTTTGATTTTAGTTTGATGTTTACTTATATTGTTGTACCACTGACATTCTATGAATGTTTAAGTTGGCTGCTAACATGTTCATTGTTATCACGAATCTTGTAGTTTCCCTAGTAGAGTGATCCTGTATAGAATGGCAGAGGGGACAGGAAACCAAAGTCGTGACCTACAAAAACCCTAACCCCCAAAAGATGGATGGTTGTCACGTCAGTTAGGACTTCCTTCGCTTTATGCCACTGGAGAAGCCCAAGTGACAATGGGGGAGACCCACACCTATCCTGAAAGGACAGACCTAAAGCAAATCACCAGTTCAAACCTTGACGGAGAATACGTAAGGTGAGTGCTTGAAACCCTAGATTTAAGGGATAATCCACAAATTAGGGCGTACTTGAGTAGTGGTGGTTAAAGATGTTGATAATGTTACTCAAGTAAGATAATACAGTGGCTTATGGAAATTGGAAACGAATCTAGGATTTGTTGGACACACCAGGCACACAGAGAGGGGGGATGAATCTGTGTGTGCAGTTTTTATTACTTTTTCAACAGTAATAATCAACGACTTATTCAATATTGTGCATTATCACATTATCATTATATCATCATCAGCATTGTTATCATCATCATATCATCATCATCACATAGAAAGCATAGGAACACAGTACACAAGATTTTTACATGGAAACCCAAGTTTTGGGGGGAAAACCATAGAAGCCTTTTTAAAATAGTTTTCCAGAAATAACTAGAAGGAGGCACCAACCCCCTTATTACAAAGACTTCAATTTTCCAGCTACAACTGGAAGGAGGCTTCTACCCCCTGATTTACAGGCTACCACCTGAAGGAAGCTTCAACTCCCTAGTTTTTCGGCTTCAACCGGAAGGAGGATACAATCTCCTTTCCTTGCCCCGTCCTACCACCCAGTTTAGAAGATAAAAATTGAAATATTGAACCACAACCGCACTAATCCTGCAAAACTGCTAATCAACACTTGTACTGCACTACACAATCTGTACCACACTACACAACCTAAGTCACCTAGTTTGAATTCGTGTTTGAGTTCGACGACTGTGAAATTCGTAAAAAATTCAGCAATAAAAATTTTAATGATAAAATTCGACATTAAATTCGAGAGATTTTATATATATATATATAATTTTAGTATTAGTATTTAGTATTAACATTTAGTATTTTATAATAATATTAGTATTAGTATTAGTTATAGACTTATAGTTATACTAATATTAGTTGTAATAATCCTAATGTTAATAATAGCTTTAGTTTTGTATAATGCTAATAATAATAATAACATTTGCAATATTAATAATAAATTTAACCTCGAATTATAATATTAATTAAGTCTTTTAAAATTAATAGTCATAACATTCAGAATAAGCTTATTATTATATTAAAATATATGAAATACAAACAATAAAATAAAGGAAACCTAAAAATAATAAAATAATTGAATCTTAACACAAACGGTAGGTGAGCCCAAAAGAAAAATTCAGGCAAATTTCTTGATAAAATAGAGAAGCGCAGTATCTTGAATTTAAAAAAAGGCTGCCAAAATTAGTTTGCTACAGGTCCACGAACCAACTTGGAAGGAACCATCGAACAATTTAAAGGTTTCTAATTCGGCTATCAATTGCTGCGACTAGAAAGAGATCATGACCGTTGACGACAAGCTCTGCCGCAGTTCCAGTCCCGGGCATCAAGCGAAGCACAAGCTCCTGCGTTTTTTTTATTTTTATCAGAGTGTCAGGCGATTAGCGAATGCTGGAGCGGCTATGAAGTTTCGCACGGCTGTCTATCTAGTATCTGGTGCTAAATGGAAAGGATGAAATTCGGCGAACTTGACCTTTAAATTCGTTTTCCCATAAAATTCAGCCAATTTCGATTTTCAACCTTGAAAATCGGCGATTGCGGTGACTTAGTGCACAACCACTACCACTTCTAACCACTGCTCATCATCTAATCACTACTCATCAACCGATCATTGTCCACTGTATCACACTGCTCATCAACTAGTCCAATCAACCTATCCAATCGATCATCCAACTCAGTCAATCTGAGTCTGCACACCAAACTTTGTCCACCTGAGTCAAACCAACTACTCATACAACTCAGCCAATCTAAGTCAAACCAACTACTCATAAGGCAACCTGTGCCAATCCAATCTCTGAATCTGCTGCTGATAGCCTTTGCTCTCTGATCACTGTCAGATCACCCCTGTATATAAATCACTCCCACACACTACTCAAGTACATCGTCATACACAACTACTGAAAATGTAATTCTTCTCTTCTTTTCTGGAACATCATCGAATGATATGATCATCATATCGTTATCAAGTATTACAGAGTGCAACTTCACATCATCATCTTCATATTTCATATCAAGGCATTCATCCTCATATAATAGATCATAATTTCATACTCCAGCTTGTACATTCACTTGCACATTAATGCTTGTACACTTGAACACTTGTACACTTGTACACACCACCTTCACCCAATACTGTACATATTCTTACTGTATGTACACTTGTTTGTACACTATATATACTTATATTCACTATATGTATATACATTACATACTCACATTCTCGATATATATATTACATACTTACATTCTTTGTATGTAAATCACATACTCATATTCTCTGTATATACACATTACATACACACATTCTTTGTATGTACATCACATACTAACATACGTTATTCAGTCATGAATTGTGCAGACTTCAGGTTGTTCATACCATAGTTACAAATATCGGCGATATCGCGATATATCGCGAGTCATTCCCCTTGGCGATATATCGCCACTAAAAAATAGCGATATTTTCGATATTTTGAATATATCGCGACATATTTAATATGTCGCGATATATTGGGCATATATCTGGATATTTTGGAAAATATCGCCCTGCTAAAAGACTTTGCATGAAATTTGAAAAATAAATTCATGGGTTAAGTTTTTGGCAATGTTATTAAAACTAAAAATATTAAATTTTTAAAGTAATAAATGGTAGTGTTAAATTCTTAAAGTAAAAGTGACATTCTCCTTTACTTTCATTTTCTATCATTTTACTTAAATTTTTAACATTGCCATTAATTGTTTCAGGATGTTTGAGAGTGGTTCCAACCTCATTGGACTTCATATGCAAAAAATAGAATTTTAGATCCCATTTAGAATTCAAGAGACTTAATAGTTTTCAGGATTTCAAGATTTCAACAATTCCACTAGATTTTATCAAGTATGAGGGCAAGGGATTGGCATTTAATCAAGCACATCAACCCATCCCTGTACCTTGATGTTGGTGGCATTGACTATTGAAATCTTTTATCATGACCTTAATAAAAATGTACCCTTCACTCATTAAACATGGGAAGTTTCATCAAAATTGTAGAGTAGTTGGACCTTGCACCATAGCTTAAGTAGTTGGAGCTTCCAATTTGACACCTAACTCATCCAAAGCACCTACAGGACCCCCTACTGCTTCCAAAGGAAGAGTGGTGCCCCTTGCCTATAAAAGGGGTAGAGGGGATCGATGATTCCTACTATTTATCATTGTATTATGTAGTATCTAGATGCCTCATGACTCATGATGATTAATTTCTTGAGAGACAATTTTTTTTATCATTTGATGTGATTTTCTATCATCCATCAAGAACATATTTCAATATTTTCAGTTTATAACTTTAAAGTCGATATGTAATCATGATCCACCATTTGACATCTTATGCATCTTATATATTAGTTGTATTTTCATATTTATGTAGCAATGTGTTTATTTGACGTTGTTGTTGCTTTAGATGTTAAAAAAAATTTAAAAAATGGTTATTTTTGTATTTTTTTTATGCTTTACGACATTTGCTGATATTTTTGCCGTTGCTGCCGATAAGCAAACCCTCGGCGATATATTCACCGACACGATATATGTAACTATGGTTCATACTACTGCTATGAGTCTCATCAAATTCGAGTTTTTGGTTGTAGGTAGCAGCAATACTGTCTGTCATAAGAGGTCTGTCAAGAGAAACTCGCAAGCTGTCACAAGGTTTATCAAGTGATCTGTTCACTCTTCAAATCCCAAGCAAAACTTGTGGAAAAATTCAGATCTGCTGTTGCTGTAATACCCATGAAAAATTCAGTCACATCCCAGCGAAAACTTAGTTGATTTGCTGCTCCCAAAAGGAAAAACTCAGTCTCAGATCAGACCACTTAAACAATTCGGATCTGCTCACGACAAAAGCCACAAACCTGTTGCTTCTCTGATCCAAAATTCCGCAGATACCTTGTTGGTTTTTTTATGGTTTAGACAAGTGAACGTATATTTATATAATTTTTTGGAAGAGTATGGACCCGACATTTAAAAGGTTCCTTTTAGTTCTGATTAAATTTTAATTTTATTCACAAAATGTTTGTGGGGCCGACTTGTTTCATAAAAGTTTCCTCCTTTTTTTTTCAAAGGTTTTCAACGTTGGAATTTAGGGATTTATATAAGCTAAAAATATTTTAACATTTTAGTGGTAAAGGGTCTTTCATTTGTCATTTATATAATCTATTAAATTAAAAAATATTTTAACATTTTAGTTGTAAAGGGTTTTGCCATGTTTAAATATTATAATTTAAATGATATTTTTAATTGATTAAAACTTAATTATATTTTAGTTATTTAAAGAAATACTTAATTAATATTTTAATTAAAGAGGATTGTATTCAGTTTAAACTTGTTTTAAGCACTTTAGATTAATGATAAAGGTTTAAAGAATTTATTAAATTATTAATAGATGTTTTAACACTTTAACTTAATGTGGAGTATTAGTGGGTCAGCTTTTAATATTTTATTTATTTGTAAAAATTGTTTTAAACAATGTTTTATCATTAAACTTAATATTATTATAATAACGTTTTAATACTTATTAACCATGTGTGTAGTTTAAATTATTATTATTAACCATTTAAATTATTATTATTCACCATGTGTGCAATGGTCATTATTATGCAATATTAGTGTGTTGTTAATGTTTTAAGAGCATAGGGTAGAGACTAGGTTTAGGGACCAAGGATGAGAGTTTTAGGGTAGTTTGTTAGGTTATTAGAGTTACCACAAGTAAAGACACATAACCATCAAGGTGTGGGGTGCCTAGGCTTCTCCTAGGGTACCATGACCTTTATCAAATGCAAATGACCACTGAAAGGGTCATTTGGACTCTTGCCACTTTTTCAAACCACCAAGGACACAATCTAGGGCAAAAGGGCATGGTTGTGGTACTGGGAAACCAAGGAAACAACTGGAGAACCATCGGACCAACTTAGGGGTACTTAAACACTCTACAGGGTGTTTAGGGCTTTTGCCATTGTCCCAATGGCTCCAAGGGCTTCAGACATGGGCTTGCACAAAGTCAAAAGGTCTCTTTTGACATTGACAACTACTTAACCCTCAGGGGCTCCTCAGGGCGCACCAACACACACTTGTTGGCATCAATGACCATGCGTTGTTGACATCAATGACCATGCCCTATTGGCATTAATGACAACTTAATCAACAGGATTAGTGTGTTAGTTCAAATAATCAAACCCAGGACCCTGGGGGATTTAAGCAGACAAATGAGAAATTCCTAGGGCGAGGTTGATATCGAGAATTAAGGCTTCTCACACACTTGAGTTGGATGAAGGATTCAACAATTAGAGACAATCCAAGTGAAACCAAAAGAAAACACACAAGGAAACTGGCTGCCAGACTAAGAGGGGCACCACCTCACTAAGGGTTCAGTGCCTCGAGATGGGTAATGGAGTCCAATGTTGATGCCTAGGAGGGAGAGGGGATTTTTCGGGATGGTTGACAGAGCCTAGATCACTGAATTTGTAGATTCCAGTGCAAATCGATCCAGTGATTTTTCCTACGAACAAGGGTTTTTTCAGTAAAATTGATGATGGGCAATCCATGAGAAAATCAAAGGTCAGAGAACTTACCTGAGAAAACATACCTGAATCATGTTTATGACCTACTAGATGATGAAGAACGTACTTGAATCATGTTGATGACCTCCTGGATGTTGGATGACCTCCTAGATGGTAGAGGTACAGTTGCAAAGAGGGTCGTACTGATTTGTGGGGTTTTCTCAGTGATTTGTAGAGGTTCAATTTCGCCAGATTGGGTAAATCGGTCTACTAGGTTGTATTTGTTCTATATCTTCATAATAAAATTTCTTATTTGACTGCGGCACCAGTTTTCCCTTCTTGGGTTTTTCCGAGGGTTTCCATACCCAAAAATAGTCTCTATTGATGTGATTATTGTTATATGTTTCTCAGTATTTATTTTCCGCTGCATTATTAGTAAAGAAACTCATGTGTGGTTATCAGTAATAAAATTAAAAAATATATTGTGTAGCTCAAAATTGAGTTTTAAGGAAATTTACAGTGGCCCACGCTTTTGATTGAAAACTTGAATGAGTAGCTTGGCATCATGATTGAGAGAGTTTGGGATGGTAAGCGAGTCTATTCCAAGCTAAGATCATTTGTTTGGTGTTGACATGATGTGGTGGCGACTACATTGAGTTCGAGAATGCGCCTTTCCTTCTTGGTTAGCGAGTTGGTTTATGTGGCATGTTGGGCTTGAATATCATGGAGAATGTGGTGAGGTAGGCGCATCTCTTGAGAGGTGGCACCTACCTCTTCACTCAAGCTTCCACTTAACTCTTGTTCACTTACTAAATCAACTCCATAACTCGCCCTCCTTCTTCAGTCATGATGCCCCCCTCTTGGGCCATTGGTGCTATAAATAAAGCATACCTCTCCCATTTGAAACTAGTCATAGTTTTGCAAGCAGAGTCTAGCAAATTGTAATTGTTGTACTATCTTTTTGTTATTGAGAATAAAAGAAACTTTGAAGGTCCATGTTGTGTGATGCTATCAAATGAGTGGACATATTATCTCAATTTCATGAGGTAATCTATATTTAGTCTTTTTGCATTTACTTTATGAAGATCTAGGCTACTAGTAGGGTTGGTATCAATTTTGTAGGAAGGATTACTAAAACTTTCTTGATTTAGTTAATCTTTGATCTGTCATAAGTTAGAGATTCTAGATTTATATGTTTCATTTTTTTATGCTCATATTCTCTTGGTTTCTAATCTTGTTTCATTTCTATATTTAATGGGTTGTGCAAGTATGTTGCTAGTTGCAGGTTACTTGATTTGAAGAAGCTAGGAGCTTGCTTGCTCTTGTTCTTTTAAGTTTCTTACAGAAGATCAAACACTCATTGTCCCACACATCAAAACCTTCGAAGTTTCCACACTGGTATTCTCTTTCTCCCCGTACTTCATTTTCTTTGGTTACAATTTTAACTTGCGAATTGAATTAGATCTATCATCTTAAAGCTAAAATTATAATTAGATCGAGTTTCCTTTGCAATGTATACAGATTCTAGGTGTTTTATAAAGAAGTATCATTTGCAAGCTAGATCTAGTACACATATTCTTCATTTCTTAGTTTTCTTCATGTTGGATCTAAAGGCTAAGATGAACGTTTCTTCTTTTGGTATTTAAAGGTTAAATTTCGCAAAGTAAAAAGCGCTTTCTATTGGCTTCCCTAAAAGCGAGCCAAGACCCTCAAAAGGAATTGTCCTTTTGAGTTATTTTTGTCATTTCTTTGAAGTAGTTTAACTTAGAAATTTTTTGGCAAATTTTTTGTAGTATTTTCCCAAACACTCCTAAAGTGTTTGGGAGCATTTTCTAACAAAACTTGTTGGCTGTTTTTTTATCTTTTGATGAAAAAGTAGAGAGACATGCTGTCCAAAAATTGAAGTTCCAAGCGAACCAAAGACTCCCTACCTTCCCTATTCTCTAATCCCCTTTCTCTCCTTTCACTTGCAGAGAAAAAACTTGTAAATTTGTCGATCTCCATCATAAAGATCACAGATATCCAAAAAGGATTCATTTCATGTTGTAAACATTTTAATAAAGGGAGTGAGTGGGTTTCCTAAGTGTCCACACACCATCCCCATTCGAGGATCTGTGCCATCTCTCCTTGGTTCGGTTTGATAGTTTAATTGTTTTATTTCTTTTTTTTAACTTTATGCAAAACAAATAAAAGAACTACTAACCCTGTGCTTTTCTGAGTTATCCGAAAGGGGAAAGAGATTCGTGTTAGGATTAATTAGAAAACAAATTTCTTTTCCGTTTTTTTCAGCTTTAGCTTTTAAAATGAACCTGGTTGTACTTTCCCAAATATTCTGTAAGGGGGAAAGAGATTCTCAGTCGTGATTAGTTTGCTAATAAGCATCACTTTTAGTTTTAATAAAAACAACCAAGACTCCTTCCCTATATGCTCTGCACCGCTGCAACTTGTCTGATCAGCTGGTTGTACCAGAAAGGGATACGAGTGACTAGACTAATAAGAAAATCCACATAAGGCTATGCTTGAGAATTCGAGAGGTCGCAAAGGGTGATTACCACAGAGTTAGGGGGCTACTCCAAGCAGGCTATTCCTCGACCCGTTACACACTTGGTAAAGCCGCTTTAGCGCTCATTTCAAGAGAGCTTGTCTTATTGGGCCAACCCCAAAAATCTACCCACTCCCTTAATCACTCATTAATAACTTAAAAATTGACCAACGAAACAACTGCAATACTTACACGACACAACAACACTCCATATTCACCGACACTGGTCAATGTTATTCTTCATGTTTAAATGAATTATACAAACGTCGTGAATGGTGTCTTTATTCAAAGTTGTTTTATAATTCATTTGCAGTGGATCGTTGTCAAATGTTAAATTCATTTCACATTAACTCCTAGATCACTTTTTCTTTTCTTTCTTAGATTAGAGACCTTAGATTTTATTTTTATAGAGACCACCCCCCTTGGCTTCGTTAGGAGTTGGCCTAGACAGAGGAGTTGAGGATCAAGTGACAGCACTTGGCTCTAGCTTGCCCCCAAGGTCACACCTAGTGGCTTGAATATTTCGAATTAGGCAACAACATACCAAAATTACTATATTTAACTAAGGAAAGCTACAACAAATTTATAAACTCCTGGCAAGGTAAAATTGACCTTCAATTCTAGAGCAAATACTTACATGTGGTTGGCTTTCTCTTTGTTAGTTATTATTATGGTTGCTTAGTATGTGTTCCCAACTTTTTGTACCATAGTTGGGTTACCTGAGGAGCCGCCGGTTGACAGACATATTCAATGTCTGATTCCAGTGTATTAGTTGATCCGTCTTCATGTCTAGCCAATATTGGCTAGTCAATTTTTCATTTGAATAATTTTGACCATGGCCCCGCGGGGTTTGTAATAAAATGTGCTAGTAGGGTATTTTTGAGTGGTTCGGTCTCCTGAGACGTAGAATCTCAAATAAGGTATTCCAGGGAGTTTTTTGCCCTTGACAATTATGCTTTGCCTATAGCCGAGTATAATTGATGAGATTTTCTCCCGCTTCCTCAAAGCTGGAATGCCCGATGTTGAATTCTGGGCCTTGGGGGGTTATTAGAGCCCAACTGAGTGTTATAAACCTACTATGAATTATTTGAGTAGAGCATCGTCTTGTCCTAAGTCAACAGGACCTTTAAATTTTTTTCGAAAAAATCTTTTTCGAACGGGGAAAAAAATTTTAAATTTTTTTTTAATTTTTTAATTTTCCCTAAGTTTTTTAATTAATTTTTCCATAAATTAAATGGAAAAATCCCATTTGTAATAAGTCGGTCATCCGGACTTTGTTTTCAGTGATTGAAGGATCCGACCTTAAGCCAAAAATCATGCTTGATCGGCCAGCTAGTCAGATCCAACTTTCGGATCATCAATCGGACACATAACGCCCTTTTTCTCAAAAAAAGTCATTTTTGAGGAAAAAATGAATTTTTATTAAAAAATGATTATTTTGGAGAAAATTAAACTCTCTAAATTAATCCAAATCCAGCGAAATAAAAGGCCAAATGACATCTCACCGGGCATTAATGAGCATTGGAGTTAACGGAAGGTAGTTTCAGTCAGCATTCAGTGACATAAATGACATCTCTACTTAGCAATTACGCCTCCTTCAGCCAGGCTCACGTGTGGGTGAGGTGGAGAGCATTCATTCATCCAGTGTTTTGATCGAGGCAGAACTGAGGCTTGCACTGATGATCACTAGGTAGTGGCTCCTCCATACCTAGCATATGTGTTTTCCAGACCTAACAGGTGGCCTTCTTATGCAGACTCATGCCTACTTCACCCATTCACGCCCTTCCTCGGCCTGGGGGCGCCTTCCACACATGTGGGCTAAATTTTGGTTTGTTTTCAATGGCTAGGGTTGGAGTGGGGGAGCCTTGCCTAGGTGGAGGCCTCCCCTCACTCCCAGCTCTTCTTTTTAGGTTTTGGATCTCAGGTTATGTGACCAGGCCGGTCAGGTTATGTGATTTGGTTTTAGGGTTTTAGCACTCTCTCATTGTATAAATAGAGGCTCTTTCAGCTCTATTCGGATGGAGATTTTGGGTATGAACACTTTGCCAAAATTATTGTAATATTTGTTTGAAGTTGGAATAAAGTTGTGACTTTGGAGGTCCATGCATTAGTTATTGGAGTTGTGGATTCACATTGTCTTTGGTGATATCTCTCTTACCCTTCCTTTTCAATTATTAAATCATTATTCATTATATACTCTAGAAGGGCTAACAATCTAGTTTATGAGTATCTTGTTCAGATTTGATATTATTTGTAAGGGTTTTGCAGGAATCATCAAGGGTGAAGGACAAGCTTGAGATCAAGCTCTTCTTCATGAACCAGTGTCTTTTTTCATCTAATTCATTCGTTTTGCAGGTCTAAGCACTTCTCAATCCAAGAAAGAGACATATCAGTCAAAGTTTCTCCTTCCTTCCATCAACAAAGATTAAAAACACACTTGGTTACCTGGATCTACGAACTTCCCTCCTCTAGTTCTCTCATTTGCTCCCTGATTTCCTTGATTCCTTGCTTGCTAGCCTCTTCTTCCTTGTTTTGTTTTGCTTGCCTTCACCTTTTTTTCTTCGCTGCCATGTTTTTGCTTTAGTTTACCACCCCTTTTCTTCATTTTGGACAGCCCCCTTTTGTCCTAGTTTTTGCCCCCTTTTCGCCCTAGTTTTTTGGCCTCCTTCCACCTTGTTGTGTGTCTTTTCTTCCCCTTTTTCTTCGCTGCCCTGTTTTTGCATTTTTATGACAGCCATCCTTCTTCTCTTTTGCTGCCCCGTTTTCATCATTCCTTGCATTTCTTTGGCCATCTAGTTCGCTGCCTTATTCTTCCCTTCTCTTGTTTTTGATTTCCTTTTGTCCTCCTCCCTTTCTACCATCTTTTCTCTTTTGTTTCAGCCTTCTTTTGCCTCATCCTTTTTTGCTCTTTTATCTTCTCATTTTCTCTTTTTTTGCAAGGTTTCAAGAAAAGTTTTGAATAAAAAGTAATTCACTCTCCTTTTTACATAAAGTTCAATAATAAAGAGTTGTATGCTTTCCTTCAAAAGTCCTTTCAAAGGTTGAATTCCCTAAAGGCAAGTTGTATAATTTTAATAAAATATCTTTGTTTGAGTGGGGTTTTTAAGTCCCCACTCTCATCCTCCCCCATTTGGGGAGGTTTGTGTTGTTTTCATTTTCTTATGTGCTTAGATTAGATGTGCTTGTCATTAGAGGAAATTTGAGGTCTAAAATGGGCCTCCTAAGGAAAATAATAAAATAATAGTTAAAATAATATATTAATAGTTAAAATAATAAAATAATAGTTATTAATTTTGGAGGAAGAATGAAAAAAACTACTTTTTATGTTTGTATTTTCAACATATCTCCCTGTGTTTTCATTCAAATCCCGAGCGGGAGAGCTCGTTGGATGCAGAATTTAATTCCACATCCAACGAGTACCCACACTGCATACTTTTGACAAACCTTGCTACCCAAAAAATAAGAAATACCTGAAAAAAAAACGTGATGATGACATCATCCTCACATTTTTTCAGGTATTTCTTATTTTTGGGGTAGCGGGGTCCGTCAAAAGTATGGAGTGTGGGTACTCATTGGATGCGAAATTAAATTTTGGATCCAACAAGCTCTTCTGCTCGGGATTTGAGTAAAAACACAAGGAGATATGTCAAAAATACGAACAAAAAAAGTAGTTTTCTTTCATGACAAATATGTCATTTCAACCATTATGGTTGACTCATTTTATTGAAAATCTATTGGTTCCTGATTTCCAACTCACAAAATCTATTGTTGGCACGTTTTCTTATTAGGCCCATTTTAGACCCCAAATTTCCTTTAATGGCTCATAATATTTGCATCTTTTCGCTTAGAATACTAATTGTTAGATTAGCACATTTGATTTATTGAATAAGTTGATTACTTCATCTCTTAATTGTGTATCTTTTATAAGTAAATCAACTGCCTAACATTCATAAATCTCTTGAATCTCACCATAAGGCGGATCAAGAGTGCTCTCTGTCGGAGAGTTTAATAAACCATCTTCATTTTATTTTTGTGCATCATATTGTTTAATCAAATTAATAGATTAAGTAAGACTCTTGAACTTGCAGAAACACAAGTCAAGAGCACTCTCTATCGGAAAGCATCATTAGTCTTGCATAATCCTTGCATTAGGCATCTAGATTAGATAAGACTCTTGAACCTTTGTCATAAGACAAGGTCAAGAGCACTCTCTGTAGGAGAGTTTAATTAAATTGACTTAATAAAATTTTGCAACTCACTTCCCCATAATCAATTAACTTCGTTGATCATCCCTCACCTAGTATGCTCTGTCGACTTTCGGGTTGGGCTCGTACTCAGAACGGTGAACGGACTTGTTAAGTTCGCGCAAAAGAAAAATAATAAAACTTTACCCCCATAACCAACGCACCAGCGTTGTCTCGATTAAATACTCAGGTAGTTGGCAAATTCCAAGTGTGGGCATCGGGCAACCCAATTTGGACACAGTTGGTTAAGTTACTGAACACCCAGCTGTGATTCCAGACAGGTCCGTCATGTTTTCGAACGGAGCCACTAAAGGTATTTCCGATTAGGATTTCCAGACACTTTAATTAAGAGCACGTGAAATCTTTAAAACCTACCAAGAGCATTCGCACAATCTAATACTCATTAGCTTGATTCCAAGACTTATCATTTTATTTACACATTTTGTTGACTCCATAAGGTACTGGTCCTTGGTTAAATTTGAATAATTATCCAGCTTGATCAATTGTTTGTGGTGCATTTTAATTAACATCTCTGAATGTCTAGTTGAAAGTCTGGAATCTTTGCTTATCTTTGTAATCTCTTCTTAGCAACGTGGATTGCTTTTGATTAATTGTCATTCTCATAATAAACAAACACTTTTAATCATAATAAACTCCTGAGTAACACCCATCCACATCCGCAACTAAGCAAAACACTTTAACCACATTGAGCCTCAGAAAACTCTTTGTTAGGGACTACCCCCCCTTGGCTTCGTTACGAGTTAGCCTAAATGGAGGAGCTAGGAGTAGGTGATAGTACCTAGCTATGTGCTTGCCCCCAGGGTCACACCTCTCCCACTTTCTCAAGTGAGGAGACAACTTTCATTAGATTTCTGCTGCTGGTGTGCAATCGGCGGACAACAGTATGTGCATGCTAGTTTTTCACTTAGATTTACTAGGAATTATTAACTTCTTGTTCTAAATAACCTTCTGCTACATTATTTCCATCTTGTTTTGAAAATGTTTTGCGGCTTTAGTTAACCTTTTGAAGCATAGAATTGTTTGTTGTCATAGATTATTTACTCCCGTAAATTTCCAACAAGTGTTGTAAATCTATAATTCATGGTTAATGCTATTTTCAGCTTGTTGTATTTTCATTTACTGCTGTAATTTTTATTTTCCAGCAAACTTATGAATTTTTAATGACTCTGTTTATTGTTATAAGTCATTTTTAGCATGTTGTTCTCTTTTATAATGCCTACCATAATCAACAAGTCATTCTGTGTTGAATGGTTTTGACATCTCACTAGCATTATGTAATTTTTAAGTTGAATAAATTGTGGTTTACTTCATCGTTATCTACTTATTTTGCATGCTACTATTGCTAGAAACTAAATTGAATAAGTTCAACACAAATCACTCCAATTTCTAGTCAAAAAGGGTTCTTAAGTATTGACCTTTAGCAAAGACCCTCTTTGCTCAAGGCCAACACTTATTTTTTGTAAGATAAGGAGTTTCCTATAAGTGAAATTGACATTATTTAAACAAACACTTTTCACTTTAATTTCAGCATATGGACACTTGCCTTTACTTCGCACTTTAATAAGTTATTTGCAAGTGTGATGTCTTAATGTTTCATATTTAAATGTTGTGATCTACTTTTATTGCAGCACTTGTGGTATCAATTCGCACTTGTTCAAGTAGTTTATGTGTTGATGTTATCTCATGACATCTTTTGAGCATATGTTGTGTATAAATGAATTTATGGTATACTAAGGAACAAATCCTTCATCATCTAAAATAATTTTGAATTCACTTTGGCTAGGAATCACTTCATTCATCTTTCCTTTAGCCATCTATGAGACTTGAATTTCCACACATATCTTCATTCAAATCCTCTTGATCATCAAGCTAGGTGTGTTGTCCGCCGATTGCACACCAGCAGCAGAAATCAATTGAAAGCTATCTTCTCACTTAGGAAAGTGGGAGAGGTGTGACCTTGGGGGCAAGCACAGAGCTAGGTACTGTCACCTACTCCTAGCTCCTCCGTTTAGGCTAACTCCTAACGAAGCCAACGGGGGTAGTCCCTACAAAAGAGTTTCTATGGATCTTAAGTTGTTAAAGTGTTCTTAAAGGTTGCGGATGCGGATGGGTGTTGTTTAGGAGTTATTATGATTTGAAGGTGTTATACCTGTTATAAATGTGATACAAAATCAAAGAGCAATCCACGTTGCAACAAAAGATTGAAAGATAAGTTTAAATTCTAGACTTCAATTAAGCATTCAGTTATAGCAATTATAACAAACCATAGACAATTGATCAAATAATGTAATTATGCAAATTAAAACAAGTACCAGTGCCTTATGGAGTCAATGAAGCTGAAATGCGCCAGAGAATTAAACATACGTCTAGAAATTAAACCAGTGAACGTTAGATTGTGCGAGTGCTCTTGGTAAATTTTAAGGATTTTAAAGATGATCTTGCTTAAGGTGTCTAGGAAACCTAACCGGAAATACTTTCAGTGGCTCCATTCGAAGACATGACGAACCTGTCTGGAATCACAAGCTAGGTGTTCAGAGAACTTAACCTGCGAGTGTCTAGATTGGGTTGCCCGATGCCCACACTTGGAATTTTCCCACTACCTGATTATTTATCAAGACAACGCCGGTGCGTTGGTTATGGGGTGAAAGTTTTATTAGGTTATCACTTGCAAGGTTAACAAATCCGATCACCGTTCTGAGTACGAGTCCAACTTTTCAGGGTCGACAAAGCATAGTAGGTGAGTGATAGCAACGATGTAAATTTTAAATGGGGAAATGTGAGTTGGAAAGATTTTATTATTAAGAGCACATAGTTCAACTCTCCGACAAAGAGCGCTCTTGACTTCGTCTTATGACAGAAGTTCAAGAGACTTTAACTAAACTATATGCTTGATGCAAGGATAATGCAGTGGGAATGCTCTCTGACAGAGAGTGCTCTTGACTTGTGTTATGGCAAGTTCAAGAGACTTTAGTTCTTTGTTAAAAACAAGCAGCTTGAAATAAGAACCTAAAGATGATGTAGCTCAAATAACAAAAGATGAGATGACTAAACTAACAATTAGTATCTACCTTGCAGAAAATGAAACTACTCTAAGTACTTGAAATAAATCTAAGCTAAGAACAAAAACACTCTTCCCCAAATGGGGAAGAAAAACCAAGTATGGGAGGCCTTATCCCACTTAGCCTTGTTTTATTAATGACGTACAAATGCCTTGAGAATTTATCCCTTGTAAGGACTTTGAGAAGTAACTTAAGTAAAAATGAAAAAACTCTTCTGAGTTTGTACAAAGGAGAATGACTTCTTTTTTTTGGTTTTGGATCCCTGTCTTTGGATCTAGTTCTGCTTGCTCTTTCTTGTTTGGTTTTGCTTTTGGTTCACCTGTGGATAAGAGCTCTAAACAAGGACTAGTAAGAGTGTTAGGAAACCAAACTTAACCTGTGATTCGAAAAGATTAAGTGGATGAGAAGACAAGTGCCTAATGAGATGAAACAAAAGATCCAAAAAAAAAACAATGGAATGCGACACAAAATCAAAACTTGGAAAGGACCAAGCAAGCTCACCGATTTTTATGTAAAATGCACGATTTTTTACGAAACGACTTGAGACTTTTTGCAAATTTAAAATTAAAGATTTTTTAACATTTTAGGCTAATTGCAGAATCTGGAAAATAGCAGAAAATTGCAGAAAATCAGTAAAAAACAGCAAGTACAAAATTGCACGGTTTTCGAGAAAAAAGTCAAAAATATAAAAAATATAAAAATTTTCAAAAAATTTCGAAAAATGTTCTGATTTGTATGCTAGTTTCCAGAATTGAAAAATAGCAGAAAAATGTCAAAAATCAGCCAAAAAACAACAAGCTTGAAATGGCACGTTTTTCGAGAAAAGTACAAAAAACTTGAAAAATGAAATTTTGGAAAATTTTTCGAAAAAAATTCTGATTTTTTATGAATTTCCAGAATTAAGAAAAAGAGAAAAAACTCAGAAAAAAACTAGCAAGCCTAAAAGTGGAAAATCTGCACGTTTCTCGAGAAAACTCGTGCATGTTTTCCAAGGCAAAAAGAAAGATGGATCTACAAAAATGAAAATGAAACTAGATCTTTAAATGTGGGCCTTTAGAAATATGGATCTAGCTTTGAAAAAGTAGATCTAAGGCTAAAAAGCCTAGATCTAACTTAGTAGAAGCCAAGCAAGCTTGAAATAAAGATTTAAATGACTTGATAACTTCTATAAAAGTGGAAAAGAGGTAGGATAGAACCTTGAAAATAGAGATCCACTTGTAATAACCAATGTAACCGAGAGGATTTTCTGAAGTTTGTTGGAGAAGACAAGAAAGATCCGGAACCGCTTGCAACCCTACAAACAAAATATATTAATAATGGAACACTTGTATGGTGAAGGTATTAGATGTCGAAAGATCCTACTAGATGCAATCCCTGAAGACACAAACACTCAATGCAGATTTGATTAGAAGCCTAAGTATTAGATTGTTAGTCTTCAATAAACATAATAATCAAATTGCAATACAAGGGAAGGGTGAAAGAGATATTACTTCACATAGGATGAAGACACAATGCCAAAATCCCATCAAATGACCTCCAAAGTCTCTATATTTTATTAACAAAAGAAGCTTACAAAATCCAACAAAGTTTCTATGCCAAACTCTCCATCCTGATAGAGCTAAAGAAGCCTCTATTTATACAATGAGAGAAAGAAAATAGGGCTCAAATCCCTAAATCCAGACTAAGAATAACACCGAAGTAATTGAATGAGCTCAGCATGATGATTTGGAGTTGAACTGAACTGCAACTGAGTGTTGGAGTAATGAGGGGGGGTGAGGTGGCTCATCCTCCCTCATAATGATCACCCAACCAATAGATAACCCACACTTCAACCAAAAATGGATTTGACCAAAGAGGGCAAATTTCCGACTAATAATTCAACTGCTACACTCCGATACTTGATCTGAAACTGACCGATATTGATTGGAATCATCATAAATGCTCTGTGCCATGTCATTTAGCCTTTTATTTCACTGAATTTGGATTAATTTGGGGAGTTTTAATTTTCTCCAAAATAATCATTTTTTAATAAATAATCATTTTTTTCCCCGAAAATGACTTTTTTGAGAAAATAAGCGTTATGTGTCCGATTGATGATCTAAAAGTTGGATCTGATTGGTTGGTCGATCAAGAATGATTTTTGGCTTAAGGATAGAGCCTTCAATCACTGAATTCGAAGTCTGGATGACTAACTTCTTACAAACGTGATTTTTCCAATTAATTTATGGAAAAATTAATCAAAAAACTTAGGGAAATAATTAAAAAATTAAAAAATAACTTTTTAACCAGTCCGGTAAAAAATTTTCGGGAAATTTTTAGAGGTCCCATTGACTTAGGACAAAACCATGCTCTATTCTAACAATGCCTAGTAGGTTTATAAACACTTAGTTGGGCTCTAATAACCCCCCAAGGCCCAGAATTCAAAATCAGGCATTCCAGCTTTGGAGGAAGCGGGAGAAAACCTCGTCAATTATACTCAGCTATAGGCAAAGCATAATTGTCAAGTGCAAAAAACTCCTTAGAATACCTTAGTTGAGATTCTACGTCTTAGGAAACTGAACCACTCAAAATACCCTACTAGCACATTTTATTACAAACCCCGCGGGGCCATGGTCAAAATTATTCAAATGAAAAACTGGCTAGCCAATATTTGCTAGACATGAAGACAGATCAACTGATACACTGGAATCAAACATTGAACATGTTTGTCAACCGACGGCTCCTCAGGTAACCTAATCATGGTACAAATAAGTGGATAACAAGGTGTACTTCATTTGAAACCCTTTTAACCTCCCTAAGTACATTTAGTCATCCTAAAAATCAATTAAGTTAGTACTTGAGAAAGTTAACCCACCATGCATTGTACCCTATCTAGGCTTGCATGTGGAACCTCTAGTTAATACCTTGAAAATCTTAGTTTGGGACACCTCCCATGGTTAGTCTACTTTTCGTTTAGGAGTTTGGGAAACCTAAAGAGAGAGGGGCCTACCTATGTGACACTTACGGGTAGATCTTTGAGTTTTGTTGGTTTGGGCAGTTAATTTTCCTTGCATCACTTAAGATGCTAAATTTTGCAACAACAGTTACCCTTTAATATATTAAATTAACAAATAAACTTTTCCTAGTGTTGTACAAAAAAATGTGTGCCTATGCTTCATTGTCCATTCCAATGTAGAATTGGGGTTGTTGTGTATTGAAATTTGTGTTAGGTTAGGGTTTGAGATAGAAAATTTGAAAAATTGTACTTTAATGCATAAAATCAAATTCAAAATCAATACTAGATACAAAATAGTACAACTATAATAAAATTAAAACATAATTTTCATCTCTTTCAACTTTTAACACTCCCAAAGGTCCCCATGTTAAAGTTGAAAGCACATAAGAACAATAAACAACAACAGTAGTAACTTAAAGATAGGCTAATGAACAAGTTAAATAAAACTATCAAACAACATTAGTAAACGAGAAGAATAGTACTAGTTTAGGCCTTCCGTATACTCGAATGTCTTTGTAGATCAAACCTTGTCTTTTGAAGATAAGTCACCAAAGGAACAAAGGACATACCTAAGTAAAAGAATACAATACTGTAGGTTTAGTCAAGTACAACAGCAGTCAAGGTAACCAAGTTAACAAGTATGGAAGTCTGAGTTAAATAGCAGCAGACCAAGAATGATGACAGTCTACACACAACCATACCTTAGTTAGCATCCCATACAAAGAAGATAGATTTCATGGACCTCAACCACAGCCCAAAATACGCAAATAGAGCAACAAAGTGTAATGTCCTCTTCCAATTAGGCCTTAAGGCCCAAAACCGCTAACCTATGTGATTCCTGTGGGTTCGAGCGGTTACTGACAGCTAGGGAATCAGCTAAGGACTGATGCCATCCATAGAAGATCTAGGGCATCATCATTTGGTCAAGAAGGGCCACCGGGGCCAAAGGCCACCTTCGTGCATGCCATCCAAGCATTATTTAATGATGCATGCACCCTTTAAGTCTCCATCCGCATGCATGCAAGTCAACGGCAAATTAGAAGATAAAGTGACCTAATTAGGTCAAAGATTAGGTTTTGCACAGTTGAACTTTATAAATAGAGGATAAAGCGAAAGGAGACTTCACTTTTGATTATGATTATTTTGGGAGCTCTTGGATAGCAGCACAGCGTGCAGCACAGAAGTTGGGGTTGGAGACGGAGTCTTCAGCTAACAGGATTTCGGCAGTGAAACATCTGTCCTAGTCTTATTCAGGGTAAGCTATACTGGTTCACCACTTGTTCTTCATTCATTCATCAGTTATCTAGTACATGATATAGATCGTTGTAGGGACACGTGTACAGCCGTAAGGGGGGGTTTTCAGCCAAAAAGCCCTAATCAACTGCTGGGCCTTCAAATCTTAGTTTCCTTCCGAAACTCAGGCACCATTCTCATTATCAGCTTCATACTCTGGTACACGGTGATTATCAGATCCGTCCGTGCTCATTCGAAGCAGTGATCAGCAGTTTCGGGATCCCAAGGGCATGAGCAGCTGTCTCTCTGAAGCAAGTCGCTATCCTGCCTAGAGGTCTCAGAAATCCCGCATGCACCAGGCATTCTCTCCGGCACGGAAAGGCTATCAGCCCTGCAAATCGATAGTTCCATCGGACACCTCCTTCCCTGAGGGCGTCATCCTTTTTTGATTGGGCGTCTTGCTGCTGGGGGTTCACCGGAAGCAGAGGAGATCAGTTCATCTCCGATCCAGTTCTCAGTGCTTGCATACTTTCTCCGGAGCAGTCCAGGCGGCTTATCAGTGGTAAGTGTTCATTCTATCTCACAAACCCTAACCCTAATTTTTCCTATAAAATAGGGATTTTTGCATGGCAGTTTGCATGCCCCATTGTATCAACATATTTGTTTAGAAATAGAAAATATCGGGATTTGGGATATTACAGTGGTATCAGAGCTGTTTTCTTGGCCAGCTGTGGGCTTAAGAGATGAAAAGTAGATGAATACAGAAGGAGATCCTTTTGTAACCTATAGGAGAAGGAAGAATAGATACACAAAAGAATTTGAAGATATCCAACTAGAAGATACCAATTCAGACATGGAACAAACAGGTATACATTCAGATAGGGGAAAAGGAACGGGAGAAGAGGAGGATCGGATGGAGTTTTGCAGCTTGGTCTCTGCATTGCAAGACTTAGCCAAAGGACAAAAAGAAGTCCTCAATGCAATCAACAGACTATCAGCGAAACCGGAAACAGGTATCAACAGTACACCTCCCTCACTGGTAGATCGGGGATCTTCAAGCAGCAATGGAAAGATGGCGTACACTAACATCCAGAACACTCCGCACATATACAGCAGACCTTCTATCAGGCCTACCATGCCTCACTTCTTGGCAGATATAGTACGGGGCCCGGTCATGCAGGTAGAACCTAGCGAGCCTTTTGGGGCTTATTTGCAGGAGTACAGAGACTTAGGGGATGAGTTTCATGCTACCATGTCTTTCTCAGATTTCTGCAACATGAAGAGTAGGAACAGGCCCAGGAATTTCAACAAGGGTTTCAATCACAACTATGAGCTGCAGAAGACCTTGGGCAGGTTAACCATCCCAAACTTTGATGGGACTCACGGAGGATCAGCGAGAACATGGGTCCAAAAGTTGGATACCTATTTCCAACTCAACCCCATGACAGAGACAGATGCCATTAAGTCGGCTACACTTCACCTGGACGGAGAAGCTCACGAATGGTGGTACCATGGATTGGTGACATTGGGTCACAACACCATACATTCTTACGGTGAGTTCACTCAGAAACTCATAGAGAGGTTTGATAGGAAAGATCCAGAGATCCATTTCAGGGAGTTGGCTCAACTCAAGCAGACTGGTAGTGCAGAAGCTTTCATTTCAGAATTTCAGAGGCTAGCCGTTATGGTAACAGATGTGTCAGAGAGCAAATTGACTATGTTATTCACTGAGGCCCTCATAGAGCCACTACGGGGATGGGTGAAAGCCTACAAACCCCACTCTGTAGGATGCTATTAGCAGGGCAAGGGATCTTCAGGATTCAGTGCCCAAAAACAAATTTCCTCTGAAAACCAATTTTCCTGTTAGGGACAAGGACAGGAAACCTTTCCAGCAGGATGTGCCCAAGAAAACCTGGTTAGATGAGGACACTAGGAAATATTTGAGAAGGAAGAAGCTGTGCTTCACCTGCTAGGAACCATGGGTACCAGGACACAGGTGTGCAGGGAAGGCGAAGGCACACTACATTGAGGTGTATTTAGACAGTGATGAGGACGATTATGAGCAGGAGGCCACAGAAGAGGAATCACACCAGGGTGATACACCAGAGGGAGTCATTGCTACATTCTCGGGAGCACCAAGATTCCATACTCTCAGGGTCAAGGGAGTAGTACAGGGTCACAGAGTAGGAGTATTGATTGATGGGAGTATTGATTGATGGGGGAGCCACCCACAATTTCATTGACTCTGCTTGGGTAGCCAAGAGAGGTATTCAAATCGAGAAGTTCAAAGGATTCACTGTAGCAGTAGCCGGGAACTCCAGCATGGAGTGCAACTACTGGATCCCAAAATTGAATGTTGCCTTAGGTAATTATCAGATGACAGACTCTTTCTATGTACTGGATGTAGCAAGAGAATGGTGCCTGAGTTTCGGAAGGAAACTAAGATCCAGTACATAGTTTTCTTGTTTTTTGGGATATTACACAAAGGTCTTCAAACAAGGTCATGGTGCCTTCTAGCAAGCCCAAATAACTCACAACCTTCTCAAGCAAGCTCAGACAGGTCACGGTTCAATCCAGGTAGCCCTAACAGGTCACCACCTAGCCCAGTGCAGCCCTAACAGGTCACGGTCTACTCTAATGAGTAGGAACGAGTTCACGATTCAAGTCTGAGCAACCAATAAGGGTCACGACCGTAGCTTAGAAGTCAACCAAAAAGTCACGGCCTAGCTAACAGTCACCTTAGTAACCCTCAAATAGCCAACCAGAGGTCACGACTTAACTTAGAAGTCAGCCAAGAGGCCACACCAAGGTTTACCAATCCATAGAAGAATTATGGTTTAGCCTTAGTTAGCCTACAAGTGTCACGACCTACTAATGAATAGTGGTAGCAGCTTGAACAAGAGGGAGGCAACCTTAGATGGCTGAGAAAGAGATGATGACAACTCCAAACGAGCAGCAACAGATAAGCCTATTATCACATATATAGTAGCCGGGCTACCATATTCTATTTTTCAGATTCCAGTGCATTTTTCAGCCAGCTCCCCTACACATGATATGCTGAGATGAGCATTTACGATAGATCATGATTTGATTGATGGACTATAGTACTCTCCCATTGCCACAACTGAGTCTCAGGAAACCCAGATTTGAGGATTGATGTAGCAATTTAGCCAGTTGCAGAGCAGTTAGTAGTGCCCAAAGTTGTATTAGTGCTTTCTCATTGGATAGATGTTGGTTTAGTTGGATTATTACATGTTTATGACTCAGTTTGTATTATCTTGTGTTATGGTTATTATTGCTCTTATACTCCTTTTTGTGACATATATTAGCATTTAGTGTCATGATCTAGCGGTCATATAAATATGTGGACTTGGATGTATTGATATTATGTATGTCCCTACTCAGACCCGGAAGTTTTTGATTCATACTCATTGATTTTACCCTCCTTCGGGAGAATAGAGGTAGTCATCCCCACCATACTTTGGGTTGTTAGTGCTGGTTTCATTATTCACTGTCTCGACCCATCCATTACCTTCTAGTTATGTTTCCGACCCAACCTACTACTCGACTTGTGGCATGGAGGACCTTTCCCCACTAGAGCATCTTTGTTGGACAAGCTTCCCTATTTATTTGTGTCTTGGCTTTGAGTTGCCTAGGTTGTGTTGGCTAAACCTGAAACAAGTAGCGCTACCATCAATATAATGTATTTGGAAATGAAATGAATATCTATTAAAAAGCCCATTCATAAAAAGTAGTGTTTTTAAACATACATGAATGCAAGGCAAGCCTAATGAAATTGGTTTTGAAGTATAATTAAATGAATATCTTAAAACATTCATGAAAAGTAGTGTTTTTAAACATACATGAATGAATGAAGCCTAAAAAAATAAAAATCCGTGTAACAAATACATGGACCAAGGCTATGGAAAATCAAAGGCCCAAAAAAGCAATGGTTCCTAAAGTTATATCTAAGGATTGTTGGCTTTACTTGTATTGATCTGGATTGTGAGCATTTGTCAAGGTGAATAAGCACCTCTGAAAGTAGCTTATCCATTTGTGAGACACTGCCATCCCCTGTGTTATTGCTTATCCTGCATATGCTAGAGTGAGTATCCCCTTTCCATATCCAAAGTGTCACAGTGTCGAGTTGGTAGTCACCCTTTGGCTTAGCCTTTTAAATTTTAGCCCTCACCCTTCACTAGCAAATTGACTACAACTATGAAGTGAATATGGTTTTGAAAGTCTGGTCTGAGTTATAATTAATAAATGAAACCCTATATATATTTGGCTCATAGACCGCCAGTGAAGTGATTGCTACTTGTTATAATTGTTACTTGAATGATTTGTAGAGCATGTCTTAGCCTTTGAACACTTACAGCGAATGGATGTATCCTGAGTTATATTATTAATTATTTGGTCATTTACAGATTATTATTTTGTCTATCTGGGTATATTGGATATTACAGATGATCATGTAAAGACATATAGGGTGTATGAGTATGCAACTTAGATGGATTTGCACTCCTTGAGTCGAATGAGATAGCTTGCTTTCAGTTCCGAGAAGTTATAGGGATGATTTGGCTCAGTGTACCTTTCTGGTGCAGTTTTGCCATGTTGGATGGCTTGTCTAAGCAGAAAGATGATTTTCTTGGATCTCCTAGGGCGTTGTATGAGGAGGGGGTAGTCCAGCCACTTGTTTATACCATATTACCCCCCTCCCAAAGAGCCTGGTGGGCTCAGTTGAATAACGCAAGCACCCTAGAAGGCATTTTGGGCATATCACATTTCCCGAGGCAGATAAAAATAATTAAAATGGCGACTGAAGAATTCGATTTGGGCTACTGAGGCAAGGAAATGGCATGGAATCAGTTCAGATGATGAGTGTGATGTCTTCCACTTTTTCTCCAGTAGTTTCAGCACCTAGATGGACCCACATCCATCTCTACGACATATTTTATTATTTTCTGGAGCTTTTGGAGGCTCACGATTTCCTCAAAAAGGCATTATTTTGGCATTTAAAAAATTATATTATTTTTTTGTGCCATGGGGACACACTAGGAGAGTTAGTTAACACTCCCTGGACCCGCCATGAGCTTTATTTATTTTTATTTGAGTGAGATTCGCTCTCCTAGGGTGATTTGGTCCATTTTTATATTATATTATTGTATTGATCCATGTACTCTATGTTGAGCTCATCTCAACCGTTGATTAGAACATTTTAATCTTTTAATTTTAGCCACCCATTTGAAAAGAGGTTATGATTTTGGTTCTCTCGTTCCTATTTAAAGGAGAGAGCTTCTCATTTGTAAGGGGTCTTTGGCTCTTGGATCTGGATAATAGAAAACTATGCTTGTGGAATTTTTTTGGATCTCCTTTGCATCTGGTGTTCTTAGATGGTGATTGGAAAATCTATTGCTTCCTAGCATTCAGGAATTTGTTGTGAAATCTATATTTTTTTTGGAAACATTGTCTTGTCTACAAGAGGGCGACTTCAACTTGGGCGTTTTTGCATGGGTTCCTCAACTCGCTTGGCTTGGATACGTTTTGTATCAGGGGGTTTTCATTAGTATAAATGTGATCTATGATTTTATCTTGCTATTTTTCTGTAGCATTTGTTCTTTTCTTATGACGCAACAAATCTAATATGATTGACGTTTGTTGTGCAGGAGAGAGGGCGCGGTGGCTTTACTGGGAAAATTGTTGGACATAGAAACTTCATCAAATCTTTCTCGAATTGATCGGGATAGCATAGATCATCACCTTTAAGGCATTTACAAGGTTTTCCAAGTAAGATCTACAGGTTAGTATTTATTTTCTAGATCTCAATCCATTCGCATCTCCTTTTTTATCTTAAAACCCTAAATATTAAAAAAAAAACAAAAAATATTATAGATCAAACAGCTTGATCTCGGGGCAAACCATTTCTGGGTTTTGTAGATCGGGTAAAACCTTCCTCAACGTTGGACTAAAAGTGACTCCATTGGCCCAAATCCCAAGGCACTGATCTTCAAACCCTAGCGCTACCCTTCTTTTTGCCTTTTTCTCTTGCGACTTGACATTTTCCTTGTGGTTCGGATGCTTTGACACTGTCATACCTTCTTTCAAGTCTATCTTGCGGTACTAGATAGCCCCAATCCTGCTCTTGCCCTCCCTACCTTGGTTACGTTACCCAAGGCAACGGATATCTTCATCTTTTGCTAGTACCTTGATCTCGGATCTATTATTGGGCTTATAGGTCACTTGTGTCTTCAACTTGGATCAAATCTCACATCTCATAAACCCTGATCCAAGCCCTAGTTCACCTAGTGACGTCATCCATAGATCTAGGGTTCCTCCACCTTACAACTTACGTACTTCAACTCCAATTGATTTGATCTGGTGTTTAGGTCTGATCTTTCCTGTCGAGAGTAGATTTGAGTCTCCCCCATTGTTGTCTTGGGCCAAGATAACATCAAGTGAAGAATGCCTCGATTGGTGTGACAACCATCCATTTGGGAGTCGAGGCAATCTTGGTTCCACCTCTTTAGTTGCTTATCCCTCTACCGTCCATCCTAGATCCACCTCATAGAGGCAACTACAAGTTTGGTGATAACAAAGACAAAAAAGGTAGCATCCCTAGTACATTGTGGGAGATTGTGGCGACAACTCAAACAACAGTAAAAACCCTAGACGTCAAATTAATGGAGTAGCAACGAACCCTGGATCAGATCTTTAATCTTCTCTTGTCAAGCCAAATCCACTAAATGAAGTTTAAGACTTGAATTTATAATCTTAACATGTCTTCTAGAGGGTCACCTAGCTTTTAGGAAAGATACTAAACACAAAAATAATATTATGATGACTTTGTGGGGTACTAATGGTCAAGTGGTCATACAAAAATAAAAACAAAAAAAATAATAAAGTTAAGTCATCAAAGCAAAAGGGTTCAAGGTACCATAACCAAGATGGGCGCTAGGTTCAATAGGAAAACATAAGACCACAAGTCAACAAGAGAGGGGTCACATCAAGGTGGGAGGACAACCCTTTCACCCACAAGACCGAGGTGTACCATCAAGGTGGGGAAACAACCCTTTTACCCACAAGACCAAGGACTTTAATCTTTCTCTCTCTAGGTATATTGTCCACATGTGTTCCATACAATAACTGTAAGTTTTATCATCATTGTTTAAGGAAGGTCTGTTGACCACCAAAACCAACTAGGTGGACAACAATGTACCATGCACATGTTGGATGTGCCTTGAAGATAAGAATGAAGTACGTAATGATTATATCCAGCAAGGCAACTCTTCATCTCTTCTTCTCTTTATGAAATTTTCGCCCCCTGTGAAGGATTTTGTAAGAATATGTCGACATGAAGGTCTAGTTTTTTGTAACTTGATCACCTAAGACTTAGTCATTAGGGAAGTCCTTTCATCGAGTGTTTTTTCACTTGGATAATTAAGATTTTTTTTAGAGATTTTAATTATTTGAGTTTTTCACTCAAAATTACCTCCAAAGTGGTGAAAGGTGTTATAGTGATCGAGTCCATAGGGTGATTGGGGCCTAGGAATGTTCTATATTACCATGCTAGACATTATCCAAAGTCTAGCGGAATTTCATTAAGTTTTGCATAGGTTTTTTTTAATTTTTGGTCATTAAAAATTGTCACTCAGGACAATTTGTTGTAATGTAAAAGAGGGTTACTTCGTCCCTTTCAATGTTGTATAGGGGTATGGATACTCAAGACAAATGGCATGAGCACCCCTACACCCTTAGGCCAAGTTTGAAGTCATTCGGACAAGTATTACTATGGTTTTGGTCACCTTTGCCCAGGTCAGTCATGGAAATCAGGAAATTGGGCATTTAATTAGAGAGCCAAATTTTGGAAAAATGACTATAGTCACTTGGGGTGGCCAAGTAAAGGTTCTAATGTTTATATTATGTTCCTAAGACAAATTTAAGACCCAAAAGGGGGCCCCCAAGCAAGCATATAACAAGTTTTGAGTTGCCGAAACTAGGGGAGCCCCCTTCTCTCTTTGATTGGTTGGGTGAGCTAAAGTCAATGGAAAGGGCCCCACTATGGTGGTTTCTTCCCCATTTGACATAACAATAAGGTTGGAAGCATTAAATTGGGGGTTTCTCTCTGCTTATTTGAGATCTCAAACCTTGGTTTTGCCCTCCTTGAGCAAATTCGCCCCCCCTCTCTCCCTTGTGACACTTGTCTAGCATGCAAAGAGCCTCTCTCTTTCATTTTTCTAATTTAAAGAGGCTTCCCCTCCTCATTTAGGTTACACAAAAACACACTTACACCCATTCTCTTGCTCATGCTCTCATTCTTTCCCTTGCTCTTGCTTGGGCCATTGTAATTTTCAGCCATTTGGCTTTGTTAATCAAAATCTTTGGAGGAATCTTGTGTGCATTGTTTTCATCTAAGTAACAGGACACGTCCTAAACCCCCACCGTGTCCCGTGTCCCCGTGTCCGACACGAAAACGTCAAGGACACGTGTCGGACACGTCATTTTTACGTGTCCTAAAATAGGACACTTCAAAGTACGTGTCGGACACTGTGAAATCACGTGTCCTAGACGTGTCCTGAAAACATGACACTTTTTTAAAAAACATGACACTTTTTTAAAAACCATGACACTTTTTTCTAAAAATCATGACACTTTTTCCAAAAAAATGACATTTTTTCCAAAAAACATGACATTTTTTCTTGCATTTTTTCCTAAAATAACAGTTATAGAGTACGCTAACCTAAAATCACACACTGCTGATAATATGGACAGAAAGCACACAGATCTGCACTCCCTAAACAACATATGTATTCTACTAATTATACATGATAAACTCACAAAGAAAAAGCCCAAATCTTTAACTTACTCACTAACACACTGGTTTGCCCTTCATTTCTTTTATAGAATAAGAGACAAGAAAAGATACAATGTATCTAGACTCATGCATGAAATGCCCCAACTGACAGAATCAAACCCTAACCCTAATCATTACTGCCAGTGCACTTGCCTGCATGAATAATAGTGTCAAAGCTTATGCACCCTAGCTGGAGGATGACTATGGCATATATGCATGCACACTCCTTGGTATCTGCACCCTCACTCAAGAGTCAGCTCCTCCTGCAAGCATTCTAACTACCTACTACCTAGAGATTTGCATCCTCTATGACTATGAATCTGCATCCTCTATGAGACATTGAGAAATTTTATGAATCTTCAATCTTGAATCTATAAATCTATGAATCTTGAATCTATGAATCTATGAATGACAAATGTGTAATTTTGATGACAAATGTATTAATGACAAATGTGATTGTGCATTGTGTATTTATTCTAATTTCTATTGAATATGTGTAAATGTTCTAGATTTTAAAAAAAATGGATCTATATGACTATATTTTTAATATATATATATATATATATTTTAATTAAAAATATATATATATATATAACGTGTCCTCCGTGTCCAAATTCCGGGGGTCGCCGTGTCCGTGTCGAACACTCGTATTTTCGTGTCCTCCGTGTCCTGTGTCCTCGTGTCATGTGACTTAGGTTTTCATTGATGATTTGCTTCCATGCTTAAGGAGCTACACAAGTTTGGTCAGCCAAGGAAACATACTAATTTGCTTTGGTAAGATTTGTGGTATTTGTATTCCATAAATTTTGTGAGTTTTCATTATTGTAGTAAAGAAATTCATATATTTTCTAGTTTGAAGTTTATGATTTCTTTGCTCATTGTTGGATTTTCACCTTCTAGTAGTTGTGTAGTGAAAATCTTATAAGTTGCAGGTTATTTGGATTGAAGAGTGGGATTCCTCAGTTGGATGCCCCATTGCTTCACTTCTTGAAGAACAAAGGACCAATTTTCTCTTTCTTTACATACAAATTTCTACATTTTAATTTTAGTTTGTTGAATGTTTTAAATCTGATTTTAACTCTTATATACTCAAGTTCTTTCAAAATTATTCATTTGACAACTTTGTATAAATTTTGTATATATATTGCACTAACATACTAACTTCTCCAAAGTGATTTTGGGCACATTTTATCATTTTCTATTTGCTGGTTTTTAGCAGGTTAGTAACAAAAAAAAGAAAAACTTTGCCAAATTTCAACCATAGAAGAGTTTTAAGGCCACCCCAAAGGAAAAACTTCAAGGACATCTCAAGAAAGGGAAAAAACACGGTTTTTATCACTCCTTTTACCTCTTTCTTTACGCTGAAATTTCAGCCTTTGTAACAAGTCTAAGAGAGTCTCTTGGACTTGATTTCTTGCTTTGCATTTTCAGATTAATCAAGTCTCATTTATTTGCCATCCATTGCTAGCAATAAAAGTTGGGCTTGCCCACCTTTGCATAAGCAATTGTTGATTGGCGTGGGTTTTAAATTAGTTAGAGTTTCATTTTGTTTTTATTTTTTTCTTTATTTTTTGCCCGCACCTTGTAAATGATTTGGCTTTGCCATCCTTGCAATATCGCGTTGGCTAGCATTTTTATTTAAAATATTTGCTTATTTCCTTTTGCCCGCACCTCACAATCAAGTAGGCTCTGCCTCCGTTGTGATATCACGCTTGGCTTGTTTCGTTTCTTTTTTCTTTAAGGATAAAATTTACCACAAGCCCCGTTTTTGCCCCGTATCTTCTCCCCCCGCTAGTTCGACCGATCTAGGGTGACGAGAAAGGGCAAAGATTTGTGTTGGCTAGTTTAATAGGCACCCAGATAAGTATCTTCATTAGAAAGGAGAAAAAGAGGTTTGACCTGTGGAGCTAGTGGGGTAGAGGCCGTAGGGGGCTTCGTGGCACTTTGTGTCCTCCAGTTGAGCACCCAGCAAGTTTCGAGTTTGACCTGTGGAGCTAGGTGGGAACCTTGTGTTCCCATGTTGAGCACCCGACATTCTCTCTCTAATAGAAGAAGATAGTCTCTTGGGGCAGACATTTAGAATAGTTAATTTCTTTGCAACAAACACCTTAATTCCCTAAGTCAAAGAGAGACATAAAATATACTAAAACTTACAGGACCACTTGCATAACATTGTTACAATCATTTACATTTCTCTACTTTGTAATCACTTTATTTTAACTTACTCATTTATTGGAAGTCATCATGTTCTTGTATATTTGTTAAGGTAAATGAGTTGATGCTTTAGAAAATTATTTGAAGTTGATTATTGTGACTCCATAGCCCGAGTAGAGACGACACTAGTCATTTTGATTATTTGATTGTTTCTCTCTTTCATACATTACTGGTTGATTGTTAAAGGGTTTGCTTGACATTGAAATATTTGCATCACTGCAAACTGATTGTCATTTTTTGTAATGTACAACTCCTAGAAAACATTCTTCAAAAAGATAACTTAGTATGTAGGGACTACCCTCCTTGGCCTTTAGGAGTTGTGGTCTAAACGGAGGAGTTTAGAACCGAGGTGACAGTGGGTTCTCAACTCATAAGTTGCCCTTGGGAACACTCACAGCGGTTGGGAGACTTACCCGTGTCCAAGTGTGTTTCAGGCGGCAACAAGGTCCAAACTTGATGATGTGATCCTCTAGTCCTCTATAGTACTCCTAAGGGTCAAGTGCTAGTGACATCATCAAGGGGTGACCAGTCCCTTGAGAAACAACCTAGCAATAACCATTTAGGAGAAGAGGACATCACACATCATAATCTTGGTCAAGTGATGAAGATCCACCTGGTTAATTGACCATGTATGTACCTGCAAGAACCACTTGGTCCTAGACCCAGAATCTGCTTAGTCCCAGATCAAGAAGTCTCTATCTCAACTTGTAGGATCTGCTTGGTCCTCGTTACCAAGAAACTGTCGAGTCCCAGACCAAAATACCCTAGAGACCTATAGAGGGCCTAGCCACATTCTAGGGAATTTTCCATGGCATCAACTTGCTTGGTCCCTGTTATCACGAATCTTGTAGTTGCCCCGGTAGAGTAATCCTATACAGGATGGCAAAGGGGACGGGCAACTAAATCCATGACCTACAAAAGCCCTAACCCCAAAAAGATGGATGGTTGTCATGTCAGTTAGGACTTCCTTCTCTTTATGCCACTGGAGAAGCCCAAGTGACAATGGGGGAGACCCAGACCTATCCTGAAAGGACAAACCTAAAGCAAATCACCAGATCAAACTCCTAATGGAGAATATGTAAGGTGAGTGCTTGAAACCCTAGATTTGGGGGACAAGCCACAAATTAAGAAATACTTGAGTAGGGGTGGTCAGAGATATCGGAAATGTTACTCAAGTAAGATACCAAAGTGACTTATGGAGGTCGGGATCAAATCTAGGATTAATGTGCTGGTTCAAATGATCAAACCCGAGACCCTAGGGAATTTAAACAAAAAATGAGATATTTTCGGGATGAGGTTGATAAAGAGAATTTAAGCTTCCCACACACTGACTTGGATGAAGGATTTAGCAATTAGACAAAGTCCAAGTGAAACCGAAGGAAAACACACAAGGAAATTGGCTGTCAGACTAAGAGGGGCGCTACCTCACTAAGGGACCAGTGCCTGGAGATGGGTAATGTAGTCCAATGCTAACACCTAGAGGAAGAGGGGCTTTAATGGGATGGTTGTCAAAACTCAGATTGCCGAATTCGTAGATTCCCACTGCAAATTAATCCGGTGCTTTTTCCTCCTTCTAACAAGAGTTTTTCAATAAAAGAAGTGATGGGCAATGCATGAGAAAATCAAAGGACAGAGAATTTACCTGAGAAACATAGTTGAATCATGTTGATGACTTCCTGGATGATGAAGAATGCTTTCTGTTACCAACTATTTTGTACCATAGTTGAACCTTCTGTTGAGCCGTCGGTTGATGAGCATGATCCATGTTCATATCCAGTGTATCATAGGTTCAGATTTTCTTGCCTAGCCAATTTTGGATAGCCATTTTTATTTTTGTGCTGAAATGACCATGCCCCATGGGGTTTTTGTAATAAAGTGTGCTAGTAGGGGTTTTGAGTGGCTTGGTCTCCTGGGACCTATTTCTCAACTAAGGTATTCCAGGGAGTTTTTTCCCTTGTCGATTATGCTTTGCTTTTAGCCGAGTATAATCGCTGAGTTTTTCTCCTGTTTCCTCCAAAGTTGGAATGCCCGATTTTGAAATTTGAGCCTTGGGGGGTTATTACTAATTAGAGTCCAACTGTTGAATATGAACCTACTAGACACTAGTTGTATGTTCTATGGTCATTTCCTATGGCCCGAGATGCATTAAAACATTGTCCGGAAAAAAATTTCCCAGACGCGTAGCACTTTTTTATTTTTTATTTTTTGACTATAGAGAATTAATTAAATTTTTCAATTAATTAAACCATTTTTACTATGGTTTAATTGAAAATTTTCAATTTGTAATAATTAGGTGGTTCGGGGGTGTTTTTGGCAAATAAAGACTTGTTTTCTAAGCCAAAACACTCATTTAACCCCTAGACACACTTATCCTAAGTTTCAGACTATTATTTGGCCTTGTAATTAATATTTTCTCAAAAAACCCAAAAAATGAGAATATTAATTAAAATAATAAAAATTATTAAAATAGAAAAAATCAAAATATCTCCAAAAAAGACCAAATTGAATAAAGTAAAGGGCTAATTAGCTTACCAAAAGGCATCTGGGATGATTCTGTAGACACTGAGAGGGGGGGTGAATCAGTGTGAAGCCAATTTTAAGCCTTTCTTAGCTTATCACAGTTAGCTACCAGTTCATCATTCCATTACTCTACCATAATCATTTCATAAACATCATTCACATAGCATAAGCATTTCATTCATAAAGAACCATAACACAAAAGAACACAACACCATATAAATTTGTAATCTTTTTATATTAGTTTTGGTCCGGCTACAACCGTTAGGCAAAATCAGCACCTACTAATAAATAGAGCACCTACTCTTAATCCAGGACCCTGCCTGATTTTCTTAGACCCTGCTAAGAAGGGTTTGAGGTATCCTAACCTCAAAAGCAAGACAATCTTGCATTTACAGTTAAAGCATACTGTCATATCACACCAGCACTTATCTCTAGCACCTCTTCAATCAGCATTAACATACTGTCTCATCAGTTGTTCATCATCATTCTGACCATAACAATGAATGCATCATACTGTCCATCAAATTGCTGCCAGCATCATACACACCATATCAATCTGCTCTGCTGCTTGTCAACATCATCAACAATTATGTCATCTATACTGCTGTCATAGTCAAGTCAATCAACTTGTCTTTGCTTTCATCATCAATCTGATTACTTATGCAAAGGCAACAAGGAATTTGCTTATGCACATCATGCCAAGACATCAAGGAGTCTGTTGATATACTGTTTATGTCAAGACATCAAAGAGTCTGCTCATACGTCTACAAAACTGTAGCTGCTGCTGGTATGTTCATTTTGCTCAAGCGCAGACCTATCTCCTCATGCACAGTCTGCTCATGCCCAACAAAACTGCTACTACTGCCTGCCACTAATATATCCATAAAGCAGTCATATATAATCACTGTTCTCTTCTTGATTCTATGTTCTACTCAGTCCATAGTTCATCTTGACAACAAATTAAAGGGTTTGCATCATCATATGGTTTTCACAATTATCATTAATCAGCACATCATCAAATCATTGAATGGTATCATAGTTTGTAGGGCATCATCCTATCTTCACCACTGTAACAACATAATATTATTACCATAGAATTTACCTTTATCACCTCAAGCTTGGATTGCAACTGAGGTTGAAGATGACCTTCACAACTTCTCTTCAGGACTGTGGAATGGCTTAAGCATAAGTCTGCTGATTTATCGAGGGTCTGCTCATGTCCAACAAAAGTCTTCTCATCAATGGTTTGCTTATGTCAAGAGCTGTCCAGTCAAGTCATCCAGAAAGTCTTCTTATGTACTGCTCATGCCCAGGAAACAAGGAGTCTGCTCATGCTTAAGAGTTTAAGCACTGTCAATCATGTCATTCATACATAGTCAAGCATATCGCTTTCATCATATCACTGTGTCACTATTCATCATTTCACAGTATGCCACATTGTGTACTCCACACCTCAGCCTTCTTCATGCACGGATTAATCTTATGTTGTAGGTTTACATTACTGAGTGATGGTTGCATCACTGAAGTTAGAATGAGTCATTGCATCATCATAATTTAGGATATCATGGATCCCTCATCATCATGTCTTCATCTTCTAAGTGTAGTCTCAAAGCAACATCATAGTATGGAAGAGTATCAACAAAATAAACTATTGTATGTATTATACATACTGTTCACACGCCATAGTTAACACATCCACTTGTACATATCATTGTTTATACATGTACTTACCTTGTCATTGAACTATGCAGAGATAACCCCAGAATAAAAACTCAGACTTCCATCATCTTGGATTTGTACCAGCTATTAAAACTCAGTTATGCTGCTGCTGTTTTTCCACAATTTCTTCCACAGACCAGCAAGAGAAAGTTCAGTTCAGACTGTAAATTTGGATGCTGGTTGACTGCTCACTGTTTAAAAGTATTTCTGTGGGAATACTTGGGTGTAGGGTTGACTGTTTTGCTCCACGAGTTTTCTCCTTCGCTCCTACAAACTGTTCACTTCAACCAGCAGTCAATACAAAGACCAAAACACTGTCTGTAAAATTTGGGTCTGCAATACCTTAAAAAAAAATAAAAAAACTCAGTCAAACATTCATCTCTGTGGACATGGCTGCTGCTGCTATACTCCACAGATTTGGAGTCAAACTCGAGTCTGTATGTTGACAAGGAGCAGCATCAAAATTTGACTGTATACAAACTGTGTTTTAACCCCAAGCAAGTTCAAATTCAGACTGTAGAAGCCTCAGATGAAGGTACAAAACTCAGATCTGTGATGTCAACATTTCAACCTCAAACAAATCACTGTTGAGTGCTCGGATCTATTTCTGCTGCAACCAAATTAGGGTCTCCAACACTGTTACAAATCATGAGAAGTTTAAGACTGGAATCCAAAAACCCAGTCAAACTTTGCAAGCAATTTGTTCAATTCAGGACTATCAACACGCTGGATAAGGACACATTGTGATGTGCTGGTGTAACCCCAGGGAAACAAAAAGATGTTCTGCTGTAGCTACTATAGGGCTGCTACAGTCAAGCCCTAATTTCAACAACAAGGTCACCTTCGTCAACTGCTTCTAGACCACTGAAATCACCTTAGTGCTGCTGCGAAAATTCAGACTGCTCCTCCTACTGTTGCCACCTGAAAACCACAGTCCACTAGCCTCTGCGAGCTGCTTTTATCTCCGAAAAACTCAAAAAAATATATCAGACTTCAAAAATGTCTGCTGCTGCGTTTTACACAGACTGCTCCTGCGTTTTCCTCAATGGACTGCTCCTCCGAAATTTGCCTCAGTCAAACCTCCGAATTTCCTCAGAGCTCCCACAAAATTTCTCCACTAAAAAATGAGGATTTGATGGGGTATAAATACTAAATTTTCACCCATATTTTGCTGAGCCGACCTGCTTTTTTTAATATTATTTTTGGAGCCGACTTTGCAAAGAATTTTTTATTTTTAATTGTAATTCTGAGCTGACATATAAAATATTTTATGCTGAGCCAACATGGCCTCATGCTGAGCCAACATGACCTCATTTGAAGCCGACATCTTCAAGGTCATCTTCAAAATATCCATGGGCTCCACGATGTGTTTTATCATGCCATTTAACCACAAGGGAGACCATACATGACTTCAAGGGCTTTGAAGGACATCTTCAAGGATACAATTTCATCAAGGTCTGCACCAAGTGCAAGCAATGGGCTTCATGACCAACTTGTGGGTCTTAGGCACTTCATCAATGTTTCATAAGCTTCTTCATCATACCGAAGGCATGTACATGGTTCCACCAAAGGCATCAAGGTCATCATCATCAACTTGAGGGTCCAAAGACATCCCGTGGAGCCACTGCAAGACCAAGTTGGCATCAATGACAATTTCATCAACATATTCCAATCAAGACTGGTCTGATTTGAGTCAGTATCAAAGAGCTATAGTGAACTTCACATTGGGATTTGTGCCCCTCTCCATCTATGGACATTTTTCCTTCTTTGGCATGTTTCTATTGGCCGGGTGATAAGACCGAGGAGGATTGAGGCCACCTCACCCCCCCCTCATTACTCCAGCACTCAGTTACAACTCAGTTTCAACTTAGTTCAACTCCGAATCAATTGCCAGAGCTTCAGTCTGATTTAGGGTTTTAGTCTCTCTCTTTTTGTATAAATAAGGGTCTCTTCTTCCCATTTGTCTTCACTCCTTATCATTCTTGCTTCACTGGTTTTCTTTCTTACTTTTTGCTCTCATTTTGCTCTTCTTTTTTGCCTCTTTTTGCTCCTCTTTTCTACCCTCTTTTCTTCAAATTTTTGCAGCCAACTGTCTTCTTGTTGGCTGCCCTCTTTGTCCTTTTTGTTGCATCCATTCTTCTCTTTGTTTGGCTGTCCTATTCCTCATTATTTTGCAGCCAACTTTTCTTTTAGTTGACTTCCCTCTTTCTCCCCCATTTTCAGCCTTTTTGGACACTTTTTGCAGCTTCTTTTTGGCACTTTTGAGCCTTTTTTCCTCCCTCATTTGCAGCCATCTTTCTTCCTATTAGGCTGCCCCTTTTCTTCATTTGTTGCAGCCATCTAACTCCTTTGTGGGCTGCCCTGTTTCTTCATCTTTTTCAGCCTTCTTTTTACTCTTTTTGCATGTACTTTTTCTTAGTTTTTTTACTTCAAAAAGGCTAAAAAATTGCAATTTCATACTTAGATTAATTTCAATATTTTTTGCATCTAGATTAGTCTTGTTTGCTAACAATAATGGGTGCATGAGTTTTGGGTTTTTCTGTGTAGGTGGCAAGGACAAAGTGAACAAAGGGAGCAAAGGCTTGAAGATTGAAGAGGAGTGCAAAACAAGAAGACAAAATACAAGCACAAATTTGCATCCTTGTAAATGCCATTAAAATCCCTTTCATTGTAATCATTAATAAAAAGGGACTAGTGGGGTTAAGCCTCCGACATTTTTTCTACTTCCCCTATTTGGGTGAAGTGTGTCTTGTGTTTTTTTTCCTTGCTTAGATTAGATTGCTTACTAGACTTAGTTTATTTCCACTAATTTTTTGTTTAAACTTTCATCACTTGCATGTTTATTGTTTCATGTGCTTTTTTAATTATTCATAAAAGGAACCCAAAGACTCTTGAACCTGTTATAAGACAAGTCAAGAGCACTCTTTATTGGAGAGCACTTGCATTGCATTATCATAGTAGATTAGATAAGACTCTTGAATCTCACCATAAGGTGGATCAAGAGCACACTCTGTCGGAGAGTTGTGCTTGTTAATAAAATTTGCAACTCACACATCCCCTAAAATTGGAACTTACCATTCTACAGTGTGTATGCTCTACCCGTTCGGGATACCCAAAAGCACTGTAACTTATTAATTCACATGCTTAATTCCAAGTACAACCATAATAAAGTTTACCACTTTCCCCAGGTGAAAATCCAACGCCTAGATTTAAGCTGTTGCGGTGGAAAAATACCCAAAGGAAGCAAGAACAACTAGTCAGTGACCTCAAGGCGCCAGTTAGGCTACACCCTTGCGGTGTAGTGTTGAACATAGCTTCAGAGACTCCAGACCAGCCTACATATTCCTTATGGGTAATCACATCGATTAATGATTTTGGACATATCTCCCCTACCAAAAGGTATATCTTGGAAATCCCCCTCCCATTTAATAATCAACCTCATCTTAAAACTTACACTAAAATTTACCAAGAAGCATTTGCAAAACGATCTCACAAACATCAAAGACTTGTATTTCAGCATCCCCATCACTTTGACTCCATTTAAGGCACTGGTCTTTTAATTCTTGCATTACCTTGTTTGGACCATTTGTCCATTTATTTCTAAGTTATTCATGCATGGATGCTTAAATTTCCGTCTTATTATTCATATCATGTTTTGCAAATCGCAACGTGGATTGCGTAATTGGTTCTAGTGTATATAAAAAAACTCCTAAACAACACTAATTCACATCATCCATATAAAAATCATTAAAAACATTTTAAAAAGCCTTAAAAAACCTTTTTAGGGACTACCCCCGTTGGCTTCGTTAGGAGTTAGCCTAAACGGAGGAGTTGGGATCAGGCGACAACACCTGGCTCTTTGCTTGCCCTCAAGGCCACACCTTTCTCGCTTAGGGAAACAACAGTACAAAAGATTTATGCTGACAGTGTGCATTCGGCGGACAACACTTTCCTTTCGATCAAATGAGAATTCTGAGCAAGATCTTGATGGAGTGTTGCTTCAATCAATGCCCCTATCGTCCCCTTCAACCTGTCAAACCAAATAAAATCAATTAGCAAGACAATCAAGCGGGATTTGAAGTGTAAAGAAAAAACAGGAAGTAAAAATCATGAAGAAGTAATCACTCCCTGATACACAAAACGCGAGTGTCAACACAGAGTGAGTGCCCCCACAAGTGCGCCTTCCTCGGGTGTGCCTCCTTCAACCTGTAGATGGATGGGTGCATGAAAATATACAAAATCTATCCTAGATTAATCTCAGTACAGAAGAATAACAATGCCAGTCATCATCTCATTGATTCATCAAACAAGAAACAAGTGTGTAGTCCCAGGAAAATCTCTCTATTCAATATTCTGGTGCCAAAGCTCATGGTTTACTATGGGGGGGTCACCTCTCTTAAATAGCTTGAGAATGTTTCCACATTTTACCTAACTATCATCTGACGGTTGAGATTAAGACATCATCAATAGTGGGAATCATAAATACAAAGATCAACACATGGATTAAGTTGACCACTTCAAAGGGGGCACACTTTTGCTCAAGGACACCTCCCTAAGGTGGAAAACACTATATAACATAAGATATGACATGATAATACATGAACGAGGATCACTAGGGGCTTAATTCACCCTATGCCCCACTACAACTTCGTAATATAAGATATGACCATACAATACATCATTTAGCGAAGTTGAGGGGCGCCCCTTGGGGGATGTCCTCACTGACTGAGCCAACAAGAAAATAATCCGGACCCAATACTGACTGAAAATACTGAAGAATTGTCTGAGGAGCCAAAACACATCATCTGATAAGTTTCCAAGCCATTTTCTTGACCCAACAAGCCAGATCGATTTTTTCAGTGAATTCCTTAGTTCATTTTCTGGTGGTACAACCTTTGAAAAATAGTAAAGTCATCATAACTCTGTCCAAGCTGAGAACTGGGGCAAGCTGACTATACTAGATGATCTGGAGACATAGAAGAATGGTATGAGTGACTACTCACACCCCCTGGAACACTGCAATTCTCTAGGAGAACCAAAAACACTGCCATCTGTAATAAAATTTGATCATTTGGCCAGTAATAAAGTGATAATAATCACTGATCATGAGATCTAGGGCCAAACACTCAAAACTGAAACCGTAGTATTGGTCCTGGGAATGTCTAGAACAAATATAAGCAATGTTTCTTTTTGGAGTCACTACCTTGGAAACCGTGTTTGACTTGGTCAACTGGGTTGACCAGGTCAAAGTACCCATACTGGAGGTGAGATACTATACCAATCTGACCCTGCATGCATCCAAGGTAAGAAATGATCCAATGGTGTATATCAAAACCCAACTTAAATCATGTTATTCAACATCATGGTGACAATAATAATGATAATAAGTCGTATATACTTGTGCTTTTGAAAAATCATTTAACCTTCTCGAAGTCTCTTGTGCATGCCATGCTTACAAAGTTTAAAACAAACTGCTAGTGTTGGGTGAGGGTGGAAAACAAGGCTTAAGGTAAAGGAAGATGACTTATAATTGACTTTGACCATATGATCTCTCAGAATAATGACAATTATACATGACCATAGTGACATATACATGACATATGAACATTAGGTGATGGTCATGTCTCACAAGTGGATGAGATAGTTCAAAGAGCCCATTCAACTCTAACAATATGTATACATCTCACATCTAAGCTAAGAACAAGCTCTGTGAGGAACTTTACTAGGACCCTCGTGTTGAATACACAAGAACTGTAATGAAGAGATCTTAGGGGACACTGTGAATTAGCGGTCCCTTTCCCCATCTCACATGAAAACCCGCAGGCTTCGTGAGGAATTAATCATTACATTTCAATAGTGGCCAGCAGTCTTTAGATTTAGCATTTATTTATCCACTGCTTTTTAGGCCTTTAACAATTTCACTTTATAGCCTTTTTTATTTGTGTCTAAAGACACAATTTACATTTATTTGAAGGCTTTGCATTTCAACAGATAGAATTTATAGCACATAATGCATGTAATGATGGTAGACACATTGCTTCAAGTTTTAGCTGACACTCTTCAGGATAACTCAGAGCCGAGACACAAAAAACATGGGATCCATCATGCATAGAGGTCAAAGTGGGGAAAGTGATCTTCAATCTCAGAGGTCTCTATCAAGCCAAAGTCATGGGACGAGGAATCAATCATGGATGCACTGGATGGACGGGGACAAATGAGACATGGAACCAACATAGCACTAAGGTTTAACATTTGTATAAAGTATGGCATGACCAACAATCTTCGACATAAAGTCCTTTGATCAGTCTTAGCACAAGTTTAAGCATCCACATATATATATATATATATATATATATATATATATATATATATAAGCATAAGTCACCATGATGATCCTAACAAGACAAGCCTAGGTGTTTAATATACATCACAAAGCAAAAACAAACCAAGGAAACATATACCTGATCTCACCACATATACATGTCTCTATATGATAAGCCCCTCTGTAACTGTGTGTACCATATTTGTTCCGCTACTCTGCTCAAATGAACTAGGTCACTACTGAAATCATCTCAATGGACAAGTGAATCTCAGTCTTGGCAAGGAAACACTGCTAAACAAGGCTCTGAAAATGGCTGAGGCTGTAATGATCCATGCTAAAACCCCATGTGAAAAATAGCTCGAAATAGAATAAGAGATAGATTTGTATGCAACATCATGGTAGCCCAGCTGCAAATGTATATGTGATACTGATAACAGTGCTAAACCAAGAACCCCGGGAGATTGCTGGGGGGCTAGGGAACCTTCTTGGGACTTACTATGCCTGGTTCACTGACCAAGAACCCTAGTTAACTGACAAGGATACCATCCTCCCTTAGAATGGATCTCACAGCTGCATTATCTTTAACACTTTGTTGTCTGTGTGATTGATTGACTCACACTCCAATCTGATTTTGCTCCTCCTGCTGTGATTGCATGCCCATGATGTTATCTTTCTAACTATGCTTCTTCAATTGCAATGATATTCCTTTGGCTTTGATCAATTGAATGGCAACCCTTTATGTGGGTCTGATGCCATATGCAATATGCATGTCTATGCATATGTAGAAAGCCATTGGTAATCGGTAGGTACTATGTTGGCTAGGACCAATATTTTTAGAGGGAGAAAAGATATAATACTAATGAATGTGCCCAAAAGGAAATACAGATCTCATCCAAGGGAGGGAGAAAACAGTTAGAAAACACTTCTATATTTGTAAAGTGAGACATGACTTGATTAAGGATCAAGTAACTTTAATTCATTACCCATTCAAACGTGAAAACTCTTAAGCTATGTACTAATACATGATATGAAGAACACTAGCGAAGTTTGTTGCCTAACATGGTTGCACAAACCAAAGGGGTTGTACTAATTTCCAGGCCTATATCTCCTAAAATTAAAAATACAAGACCAGGATGCAAGCTATCCATATTTCTAGAAAGCATAATCTCAGAGATTCCATACAAAAGCCCAGAATTGAGATTTGTTCAAGGGAGCACAAAGTTATCACTGTTTGAATGAAGAAAACCTGCGTTGCAAAGGAATTTGTCACCCAAAAAGTGGTGTATCTTCTACAGACCATAACTTTCATAAAAAGACTAGCATTTGTGTGTTGTTCAATGTGTTCGAAACGTTATTTTCAAGCACTACATGCTGAAGGTCTCAGCCTGAAATTCTTTGCTAAAATGCCAGACATTAGAAACTTCAATCAGGTCCTTGGAAGTCTTGAATAAGCTATCTTGACAGAGCAGGCAGGAAGCATAGAACCAGTTTGTTGCACAAGCTGGTTTACTGCATCATTATCCACAAAAATAGCGATATTTTGCTCCAGTCAGCAATCTCTGAGATCCTTTCCAACTTTTAAACTCTCTGTTAAACCACCAACAATATTGCAACTGGATGCAAAACCAACAACAATGCACCTTGCAATCTTCAGAGGAATAGACACTAATTTACAACTAAGCATACAGTCTGAATCACAGATGTCATTTTTCTTTTATTAATTCTAATTCCAGTATTTATTTGCAGTGCACCATATTCACACTCTGAAGTTACCATTCAATTCAAAGAATAAACATCTGAGTCTGTCAAATCTGCACAGAATGTACAAGCTAACTAAAAGCAGAACCACAACTAACAGTGCAGAAGATGTCTAAGCAAACTATTAAAAGAGGAACAACAAAAGTTATCTCACCTCTATCATCCCCCCACAGAGCCAACCAAAAGACAGGGAATGATATTTCTGCTCAGATCCGGGAGCAGACTCCGGTCCTGCCATAGCAACTCTCTTTAATGACTCCTCCCAATCACACATTAAGTAAGGATCTTGCTTAATGACATCCAACATGGCATTATGAAGTCCGGCTGTATGGTTAAGGACATGAGCAACCTGCCAGGATTTTTGGTAAAGATTATTAGAAAGAACTGTAGCCAATGCCATTGATAATTCGAACAACAGAAATATCCTATGCACCTTGCATGTTTCTTTTCCATTAACAGCAAAGTCAGGCCACAGCTTTGCCACGGTGTCGACTAGACTGAACTCCCTGGACACAATACAAGTTTATAGAAATTTAGAAGTTGGATACAGAAGCACTCCACAGTTCTCTAATTTATCCAACATATGCAATTCTGTAAGCTATATAACAAACTATTGAAACGGAAAAAAATCTGCCTCTTTATATACAAGTTAAACTTATATGCTCTACCTTGTACTCAAAAAATAAATTAGTCAACTACTAGTTGTCGTCGTGTCAAACTGTAGATTTTACGCAGGCAATTCAGCAAACTTTGAAACCTGTATATAAAAAATTGTAGCTTATATTTTTTAGTGGAAAAATTAAGACAGTTTCTGAAAAAAAGGTCTGCAAAAAACCAAATAATAGACTTTGAAGTTTGAACCATTTGTATTAGATGTTTGCACAACAAATGGTGTTGTACTATAATCTAAGTTTCATGCTTTAACTCATCCTGGAAAAGCACAATGTGCCTCTCTAATTTTATAGCTTTGTTGCATCTTTCATAAGCCGGTCTCCAACAAGTCAAACATGTCTTGAGAGCACAGTATCAATCATAAAAGACATAAAACCAAGGAGATTTTGAAATTCATATATATATATATATATATATATATATATATATATATATAGATATAGATATAGATATAGGCTAAATGCATCATATATTACTGCTTGCAAATCCAAATATTTAGGGACCAAAATGAAAGAACGAGTATGCTAAGGAAAGGAAAGAATTTATTGGAGACGTGAAGAATAGTGTTGCTTTTACATTCACACCACAGTGTTGTTTGTTCATGCCGAATTGGGTTCTCTGTCATAACATTTTTTTGGATTCTTCAAGGGACGCATCCTTCATTCTAGGGTTTGGTTTTCTTCATTTCCCTGGTCCGTGTCCTCGTATTTTTCTTCATGAGGAATTTTTTATTTTTCCTCAATTTTTGGAGTAGGTTCTGTTGCCGCCTTTCACGCACCTGGGGGGATTTAGCGCAGCAGAAATTTTCAAGCTACTAAGTGCATCCCTGGGGGCAAGTCTCGAGTCAGGTGCTGTCACCTAATCCTGACTTCTCCGTTTAGGCCACTCCTAATGGAAACAAGGCGGGTAGTCCCTAAAAAGAGTTACTAAGGTTCTTTTGATTTGAATGGTTTACGGATTAGATAGTTTGTTAGGAATTTATTGAATGAAAATACTGGAACAAGATAAATTGCAAAAATAAAGCTTAATTCAACAACATGAGGTAATACAACATTCACAATATGAAATGACTTTAAAGCAAATAAGATTTGTAAATGAAGCCAATGCCAAAATGGAGTCGAGAATAGTTGATGTTGATATAATGGAAAATGTTTTGCAATTTGTTCTTGGTTAGTTTTAAAGTTATTAAGGATGAATTAAGTTAAGGGGGGAAGGGGATTCCCAATATACCGTGAGGTACTGGGAATATGTCTGGATTCTGAAAAGTGTAGCTTCGCACGAAAATGTGGGCTAGATGGAGTCGTGGGGGAGTGTTCAACAGTACATCAACAAGAATGTAGCCTAACGGGACCCCACGGTCACTTTCTAGCTGTTCCCGCTTTCCCTGAAGAATTTTCCCACTATTCCTTAGGTTTGTTACGCCGAATTTTCGTAATATTTAAAGGGTTGTAACTTTTATTAATGTGAGTTTGATAAATTAAATGTAAAGAATTAATTAGTGCACATTCCTGCTTTTGATTATCTCAAAGCTCAGGGCAAACTTGCGATGAGCAAGAGCATACGCCGAAATAACAAATTGTTGATTCCAATTTGGTATTTGTAAGACGAGAAAGGTAAAAGCAGTGAGACTAATTGCTACGGCAAGGAATATCTTTTCCCCAATGAGCAAGCTCTTTGGGTAATTCGGTATATCAATGTCGGGTTAGTATTACTTTTCAAAACCAAAATAGAATGCCTCAAAGGAAAATAAATAATAATAAAACTACACTACTTCCTACGGCAAAGAGTATATTTTCCCCAATCGAATGGATTCTCTTGGGTAATTCAGTAAGGCAATGCCAGATTAGATTTACAAAAAAAACAAAGATTTTATTGTGCTATAATCAAACTAAAGCTAAACTTAATCTAAAGACTTGCCAAAAGTAAATAATCACACAATGGGCAGATACAGGTTTCCCCCAAATGGGGGAAGGGGGTTGTGGCAGCCGTAATCCCACTTGTTTTTTATTAATGATTACTTATAATGCTTAAAAGAAAAAGAAGCTTCTTCTGACCCTTGAAGAATGGGTCAAAAAGGCTTACAAATTTGCTTAGGGAAGAAAGGGAATGAAGGAGGGGGATGGTAGATGGATCGTGGGTGCTATGGATGGCCCAAAACTTGATTTTTTGGTAGCACCTCCCTCTCTTTTTCCTCCGACCTGCTAAAAACCAGCAAGCTAATATGATTAGAAAATGGTGGTATGCACAAAAAACAAATAAAAAAAAAGTTTTGGTACTTCGAAAAAATGATAAGCGTAGATACCAAAACAACAAGCCTAGATCTAGTTAAATAATGAAGCTTTGAATGTGTTTCTAGATCTAGCTATTCTAACATGCTAACACAAGTAGATTTGAATGAACAAGCTTTAAAGAACTAGATCTACTTAATTAGCACATTTGGAACAAAGTAACGGGAAAGGAAGGAGAATTGGGGTTCGAAGAGATGGACAGAACACTTCAAGCCTTGCTTGATCTCTCTATGATGACTTTGGAAACACTGCAACAATAGAATTAGTCTTGTAAAAATGCCAAAGAGAAGAGAAGGGACAGCTGAGTTCCAATCCTGCTTCGAATTTGTGATCTACAAAAACTATGAGAAAACCCTGAGACCTAGTGTGTTTGAAAACAAGAAACAAGAAAGAGCCTTAATACAACTAAGTATAGTTGGCTACTCTCCCATCGCTTAAAAGCAAAGCAAAAGTAAACAAGTTAACAACTTTAAATGCTTACTCTGTGTTTTAGAATAACCCTCTAAGCTAGATCCATCTACAATTTTAACAAAGGGAATCAAAGCTTTACAATATCACCTCATAACACAAGCATTCATCCAATGGCACAAGGTAGACCTCCAAAGTCTTCAACTTTATTAATCAAAATAGCATCAACATTACAACAAGAAGAGGTTCCTTGCATCCGTCTGGAATGAGGCAAGAAAACTTGCTTAAATAGAGCTTACAATCCCCCAGGCGTGCACCAACAAACTAAAGTAGACATGAGTTCACTTGAGATTGCCTAAGTGAAAAGGGGGATTGATTGTTAACGTATTTGTAACTTCAGAATGTATTCACTTGTATATCTTATGTATTGTACCCCGATGTTTATTCCGGGAAGTATCTGTAATGTAATTGAGTCATGTCATGCCCCAATGTTCCGATCGGGAGATTCAATAATGTAAACAAGTCATGTAAAGTCATTGAGGTTAACCCTCCATTGTAAGTCGGGGCAATAGTCCCCACAATTGAGTCAAGGTTAACCCTCCTTGTTGATCGGGGGGTAAAGTCCCCACAGTTGTGGAGCACTATGGTTATTAGACTCTCCTAGAGATGTCGGCCCTAGTAACTAATTGTTAAGTGGGGCCAACTTGTTGGAATGGACATTAAGTGAACGAAAGAATATAAATAGAGAGTGAGCCTCTCTATTTATCACACACACACTCACTCACTGGGGCGCATGAGTGAGAGAGGAGAAGCTCTCTCAAGTGAGAGAGAGAGAACAACTATTGGAGATCATCTTTATGTTTTCGGGTTTTACTGCTACCATTGGTGCTCATTCTATCTCTGAGGAAGTTGTGAAGTTTTCTCTTTTATGGTTTCCCCGAGGAAAATTCTTTGTCTCTTGTCTCTTGTGATTTTTGTTGTGCATGTTATTCTCTCAGATAAGATCCTAGATCATATTGCTTAAATGATAAAAATCTAACATGGTATCAGAGCTAACCTGAGAAGAAGACACTGTGCAGCTATGGAAGCTAGGGCTTCTTACTTTTTGGGTCTCTCTCCACAATCCATCAACAAAAGTATGCTAGGCTGACTCTCCATTGAAGGGCGCATCTTTCTGTCGAAGCAGAATTTAATTTCGGGCATTTTCAATTTTTGGTGCGGGAAATTAGGGCTTTGTACAGAAGAGAAATTTTTGAGTGATCCCGGCATAGGATTACTCTCCTCATCAAAATCAAAGTTTAGAGACCTGGGTCAAGATTTTTGGTTGGGTGAAAATCCAGGAAAGTTAAACCCTAGTTTAACCCCGAGCCGGAAAAACCCTAAAATACTAAAATTGATAGTTTTGGTAGATTTGATATATCTTGAGATTGGAGAAGGCTTAGGTGCCTGTTGCCCACCTATTTCGACTAGGTGGCAACTCCATGTACATGAAGTGTACATAATTATACCTTGGAAAAATCTGAGGATTTTTCACTTCTGCAGG
>LPNX010314143.1:92187-137306 GCA_001517045.1 Pseudotsuga menziesii
CAAAGGTTGCATTTTTTTGACTCCATTCTTTAGGCACTGGTTTTTCATTTAAAAAGGCTGACTGTCATTTAATCTTGCATATTGCATTAGTTTGACTGTCAAATCCTAGAACTTTAGCCTGAGCCTTAATAAAAGATCCCTTTAATTAATCTGTAATTAATTAATAAACCTGGAACTTAGTTTTCCCTTAGGGACTACCCCCCTTGGCTCTGTTGGGATCTTGCCTAAACGGAGGAGCTGTAGACTGTGGTGACAGTGGTCCCCAGCTCTCGCTTGCCCCCAAGGACACACATAGCAGGTTGTGACTTTCCTGCGTCTTAAAGTGTGAATTAGGCGGCAACAGTGCCGAAACATTCACAGGTCGAAGATAAATTCCTGATGTACACTGTGTCCAAGTTTCAGCCTCAGATTCGCTATATTCTAGGAGATATGATTCCTCCAAGTTAGGGTTCTAGCCTCTTCCAAGATTCATCCCTAAACAGGACACCTGGGGAGAATTGCTATATCTCGGGCTACGAAGGTCCAAATGAAATTTCTCAAGATGTTCCAAAAAGGGCACGGACTTTACTTTGTATGGTAAAAGTTTCAGACCTCGAAGATGAAACAGTGACACGTGGCAGTTCATACAACTTCACTATGCTGAACAGTTTGGAAACAGGTCACCTTGGGAAAACGCTAATAAGTCCCAATTGGTGAAACCAATTCTGATGAAACCTGTGATGTTGGAACAAGGACAGACGAAGCTACCTGAGTACGAAATTTCAGACACAGAGGAGCAGTACTTTCGGAGATACCGCAGAAACAGTATCAGGCATTTCTACAGAAGAAATTGATAAACTAGGGCTTTCTGTTTCGAGAACTTCCCTCCACTATTTTTAGAAAAGGAGTACATTGGACAGCTCGCCTTAAAGAGGTCTATCTTTATATCCAATCAGATCTCAAATATTCCAAGTTTTGAAAATTAGGGTTTCTCTAACAAACCCTAGATCAGCCAACTCCAGAACCAGGACGAACACCTCAAATCGGTAAGATCTAATCTTTTGCTATTTACATTTGAGGTTCTCATTTCTAAATGACTAGTCACACCAGCTTGATGACAAGTTTGGTGAAACTAACAAATTCCAAGCATGGAAGTATTGGATCTCACTAGTTCTTGAAGAAAATGAATTGGACACCTACATAAGTGGAGAGGTTCCAATTCTCGAGGGAGATGAGGTTAAAAGCCTTACACAAGAAGAACTTGGTCAAGGCCAAGAAGATCATTGTTGATTCAATCAAGGATCACCTTATACCACAAGTGTCTTCCCTAAAGACACCGAAAGAGATGTTTGATTTCTTGACCAAGCTATTTGAAGGGAAGAACATAAATCAGAAGATGACTTTGAGAAAACAGTTGAAGAATGTGAAGATCCAGAATGTAGAGACCATACAGTCATACTTTACAAGGGTCTCTCAAATCAAAAAACAACTTGAAGCGGTAAAAGAAGAAGTGGAGAATGTAGAAGTTGTGATAACCACCTTGAATGGCCTCCTTGGATCATGGGATTCATTCATTCAAGGAATGTGTGTCAGAAGGAAGTGATTACTTTCAGCAGACTCTGGGAAGAGCACACACAAAAATAAGCTCGACTCATAATAAGAGAAAAGAAGATGGGAGCAACTGAAGATCAAGCTCTCACCATCCAAAGAAGATCCCTCAAGCGATGAGGAATACAAAAGACTCAAATCTTGAAGAACCTCTTATCCATCTTAGCATTTAGATAAGAAATGACGATGTCATGAATGAAGAAGATGATGAAGCGGAAGGCCCAAGGAGTCTATCCATGAAACAAATAAAGATAAGTATTTCATTGTCATTTCATGATATTTTTTTGTTATGTATTTGTTTATATTCAGTTGATGTATTATGCATGATAGAATGTTTGCATTAATGACAGTATACTACTAATATGCATGTGGTGGGTAAGTAGATCATGGTGCTATACAACTCTCCATTGCTACTTATCTAGAATGAAACCTCTTTGCTAACATATTGGATTAGTGCACAATCTCAATATTGTCCTGGTAGAGATGGAAGGCATCTAGAAAATTTCCGTGAGATATGGTGGAATGTTGTATTGGCTAAAATAGTTGCATGATTATATCTTGATGCAAAAGAATCTTTCATTATGAATATACCTTACGAAATGTTTTTAACCATACAACTAATGCATTTGACTTGTAGGCAAGATCGCGTAAAATTGCCTACAAGAAAATAAGGATGAGACTTGTTCCGAAGAACAAGTGATGACAGTTCAAGAAATAATGCAAGAATGAAGAATAATGCAGCGACATCATTGATGCAGAACCTTCCAGCTATGAAGAAGTTAAGACACATGAAATGAAGAATCATGTGCACAAATTAAAGAAGGCCTTTGTACGAGCTCAGAAGACACCCATGGGATAACACATACATAAGGAGCTTAAAGATCACCTAGAGTGATGAATATATCAACCTTGCTACAAGGTTGAAGATGAAAGCCTATAGAGGATGACAAACTCACAGATGGGTGCGAGAAGAACTTTTGAAAAGGTTCAAGATAGAGGATCTTGATATCCAGTGACCCTAGATGGATACATAGAATATTAGTAGCAGAAGAAGCTACTTGTCACTCCAGTAAAGAATGTTTTATGCATAGAGTACGAAAGACAAAGGGAGAACGATGCTCCACTTCAGAGGGAGTGACTACAGAAGATCCTGAGGTTCAACATGGTATGACAGGATGGATAGATTACTAATGGCTCTAGGCTTTACCGAGAGTAAAGCGGATTCCAACCTTTGCTTCAAGTTTGAAGGCGGAAGATTAGTGATTCTCCTGTTATATGTCAATGACTTGTTCCTGACAGAAGTTGCAAGAAGGAGACTTGCTGTCGAGTCCGAGATGAAGGACTTGGATATGATGCACTACTTTCTAGGCATGGAGGTGTGGAAGAATCTCCCTAGGACAAGGGAAGTATGGAGTAGAGATCCTGAAGAGGTTCAGGATGATGGACCGCAAGGCCATGACCACACCTATGGCATCGAACCTGAAGCTATTGAGTGATGCTTCATCAGATTCGGTTGATGCCACGATGTATCGTCAAATGATTTGTTCCTTGATGTACCTGATAAATACGAGACCAAATATTTGCTTTGCTGTGAACACATTGAGACATATTCACCTGATGGTTGTAAAGCATGCAGTGACGTATCTAAAGGATACAGTTGATTATGGGCTCAAGTATGAGGCGGATCAAAAGATTAGCCTGGAAGGTTATGTTGATTCAGATTGGGCAGGCAGTGCCATCGATAGGAAGAGCACTTCGGGGTGCTGCTTCAGTATGAGATCAGAGAGGAGCAGCGAAGCTCCAGTATGTGATCTAGATCGAGATCTCTCGAAAGAGGGAGTTCTAGCATATCCGGTGAGACAGGTTGTTTGAGCATAAACCTGGCGAAGCTCGTAGGTTGTGTTACCAACTTTTTTGTACCATAGTTGGGTTACCTAAGGAGCCGCCAGTTGACAGACTTGTTCAAAGTCTGATTCCAATGTATTAGTTGATCCGTCTGCTTGTCTAGCCAATATTAGCTGGCCACTTTTTTATTTGAATAATTTTGACCATGGCCCCGCATGGTTTGTAATAAAATGTGCTAGTAGGATATTTTTGAGTGGTTCGGTCTCCTGAGACGTAGAATCTCAAATAGGGTATTCCAAGGAGTTTTTGCCCCTGACAATTATGCTTTGCTTTCAGCCGAGTATAATTGACGAGGTTTTCTCCTGCTTCCTCCAAAGCTGGAATGCCCGATGTTGAATTCTGGGCCTTGGGGGGTTATTAGAGCCCAACTGAGTGTTATAAGCCTACTAGACATTTTTTAGATAGATCACGGTCATGTCCTAAGTCATCTGGACACATAAAAAAATTTCAAAAAAATCTTTTTTCGAATGGGGAAATTTTTTTTTTTTTTTTTTTTAATTTTTAATTACTTTTCATAAGTTTTTTGGGTTAATTTTTCCATAAATTAAATTAAAAAAAACCGTTCGTGGTAAATAAGTCATCCAAACTCCGAATTCAGTGATTGAAGGCTCTAACCTTAAGCCAAAAATCATTCTTGATTAGCCATCCAGTCAGAACCAACTTTCAGATCAACAATCGGACACATAATGCCTTTTTACTCAAAAAAGTCAGTTTTAAGAATAAAAATGATTTTTTATTAAAAAATGATTATTTTGGAGAAAATTAAAACTCTCCAAATTAATCCAAATTCAGTGAAATAAAAGGCTAAATGACATCTCATGGAGCACTTATGATGATTGGAGTTATCATAACTCAGCTTCAGTCATCATTAAGAGAGCAATTAATTTATTATCAGTTAGTAGACATGCCATCTCCAGCTAAAGATGAGATGGAGAGCACTCATTGGTCCGATGATTTGATTGAGGTGAAGACTGAAGCTTACACCATCAGTAGGCTTCCCAAACCTAGCAGTGGCTCCTCCAGACCTAACAAAGTAGGTTTCCAGACCCAGCAGGCAGCTTTCTTATGCAGCAGGGCGCCTTCCACACGTGTGGGCTCATCTGTGGATGGATTTCAGTGTTTAGGGTTGGAGAGGGGGCGCCTTACCTCGAGGGAGGCCTCTCCTCACTCCCGGTTCTCCGATTTAGGTCTGGCATCTCTGTTTGGTGGCCAGGCTAGTTAGGGTTTGAGGATTGGTTTTAGGGTTTTAGCACTCTCTGATTTGTTAAATAGAGGCTCTTTCAGCTCTATTGGGATGGAGAATTTGTACAAGTACACTCTGAAAAAATTTGTAATATCTTTTGAATTTGAATAAAGCAAGAAGAGTTTGGAGGTCCATGTGGGAGCTATTTGTGTGCTATGCATCATCTTGTTCAAGGTGATACCATTCTTAGTTCATTTCTTTTGATTCTTAAGTATATGATCTTGTGATTAGAAGGCTAACAATCTAGCACAATATTATTTGATCTATGCTTTTCTCTTAAGTTTTGTGGCTTTCAGGTATTCTCCCAAACACAAGAGCTCTCGTTTGGTTTATGCATTCATTCTACAGGTGCCCAAGGGAGTCTTCTACTTTAAGAAATCAAGAAACGAAGGGCTTGCTTGCCTCATCCATCAAACCACAAACTTCAAAAAATTCTATCAATTACTTTGATTGCTACAAGTGGATCTCTATTTTCAAGGTTTTATCTTACCTCTTTTCCACTTTTGTAGAAGTTATCAAGTCATTTAAATCTTTATTTTAAGCTTGCTTGGCTTCTACTAAGTTAGATCTAGGCTTTTTAGCCTTAGATCTACTTTTTCAAAGCTAGATCCATCTTTCTAAAGGTTCATTTTTAAAGATCTAGTTTCATTTCCTTTTTAAATCCATTTTTCTTTTTGCCCTGGAAAACGTGCACGAGTTTTCTCGAAAAACGTGCAAATTTTCCATTTTTTAGGCTTGCTGGTTTTCTGAATTTTTCATTAATTCTAAATTCTGGAAATTCATTAAAAAATCAGAAAATTTTTTGAAATTTTTTTAAAATTTTTATTTTTTATTTGACTTTTTCTCGAAAAACGTGCAATTTCGTACTTGCTGTTTTTTTTCTGATTTTCTGCAATTTTCTGCTATTTTCCAAATTCTGGAAATTAGCCAAAAATGTAAAAAAATCTTTAATTTTAAATTCGCAAAAAGTCCCAAGTCGTTTCATCAAAAATCGTGCATTTTACATAAAAAACGGTGAGCTTGCCTGGTCCTTTCCCAATTTTGATTTTGGGTCTCATTCCATTGTTTTGATCTTTTATTTCATCTCATAAGGCACTTGTCTTCTCATCCACTTATCTTTTCGAATCACAGGTTAAAATTGGTTTCCTAACACTCTTACTAGTCCTTGTTTAGAGCTCTTATCCACAGGTGAACCAAAAGCAAAACCAAATAAGAAAGAGCAAGCAGAACTAGATCCAAAGACAAGGATCCAAAGCCAAAAAAGAAGTCATTCTCCTTTGTACAAACTCATAAGAGTTTTTCATTTTTACTTAAGTTACTTCTCAAAGTCCTAACAAGGATTAAGTTCCAAAAGCATTTGTACTTCATTAATAAAACAAGGCTAAGTGGCATAGGGCCTCCCATACTTGGTTTTTTTTTCTTCCCCATTTGGGGAAGAGTGTTTTTTGTTCTTAGCTTATATTTATTTCGAGTACTTAGAGTAGTTTCATTTTTTGCAAAGTAGATACTAATTGTTAGATTAGCCCATTTTGTTTCATTAACTAGGTTGATTACTTCATCTTTTAAGTTTTTGTACCTTTCATAAGTAATTCAACTGTTTAAAGTAGAAATCTCTTGAATCTCACTTTGTAGATCAAGAGTGCTCTCTATCGGAGAGTTGTCTTTTCATTGTTTAAAAAGTTAATCAATTAATCTTGAAAGTCTCTTGAACTTGCCATAATTCAAGTCAAGAGCACTCTCTATCGGAGATCATTCCCACTGCATATCCTTGCATCAAGCATATAGATTAGCTAAGTCTCTTGAACCACTGTTATAAGACGAGGTCAAGAGCGCTCTCTGTCGGAGAGTTTTAATTAATTAATTTAATAAAATTCGCAACTCACACCCCTTTAATTAATTAACCCCCTTTCCTTCTTGCCGGAGTATGCTCTGACCAATCTTAGATCGGAATACCCAGAAACGGCATTGAATCTCTAAACCCCACAAGAGGAACTTAACTAAAACTTTTCCCCATAACCAACGCACCGACGTTGTTCAATAAATACCGAGGCATGTGGACAAATTCCAAGTGTGGGCGTTGGGCTACCCAATCTGGGCACTGGTAGTTAAGTTATTGAACACTTACCTTTGATCCCAGACAGGTCCGTCATGTCTTCGAACGGAGCCACTGAAGGTATTACCGATTAGGACATCTAGCTACCATAAGCGAAGATCACAAGTAAAAACTCTTAAAACTTACCAAGAGCACTTACAAAACCTAACATTCACTGGCATCTTTTGGGATTCAAATCATATTTACGTTTGAAGCATCTCTGATAAGTTGACTCCATAGGCACTGGTCCTATCTTGTACGCACTGCTAATAATCTGGGCCATTTGTCCGTTGAATGTTTGATTATAAATCATATCTGTGAATGCTTTATCTATTTCGTGAAGCTCTCAAATATTTGTCTATCTTTTAATTCTGGTGATAGCAACATGGATTGCTTTGTCTTATGTTCAATTCATCACATTAATCATTTAAAATCACATTAACTCCTAAACAACACCATCCGCATCCAAAAACATCTAAAAATTAACTTAAACATTGAGCCATAGAAAACTCTTTGTTAAGGACTACCCCCGTTGGCTTCGTTAGGAGTTAGCCTAAACGAAGGAGTTAGGAGTAGATGACAGTACCTAGCTCTATGCTTGCCCCCAAGGTCACACCTCTCCCACTTTCTTAAGTGAGGAGACAGCTTTCAGAAGATTTCTGCTGCTGGAGTGCAATCGGCGGACAACAGGTTGCTCAGACGTAATTGGTCCTGTAGGTTGTCCTCAGATGTAATAGGTCCTGGCAAAGCTCGCAGGTTATCCTTGGACATAATCAGCCTTGATGTGATTCTATGCTAGAAATGGCCAGAGTGAAGTTTGAGTACTTCAGGGAGAAGCTTGGTGTTCTCCAGATTGAGGTTCCTTTCAAGGGGAAGTGATGAGTCCGTGAGCCTTTCTTACATGGTGAGAGGATTGGTTCCTTCCATGGTCAAATGTAAGTTCTGTGGCCCTTCTGACATGGTGGAAGCCTGAGCTTCACATGGTCAGGTGTAAGTGCAGAGATATTCTAATGTGATTGTGGGTTGTGTTACCACATGATCAATGCAGAGCCATTCTGATGTGATTGAGGGATGTGTTCCCACATGATCAGATATAAGTGTTGAAGGCCATTCTCTAGAAGAATGGAGGCACCTGGATAGTTACCAGGAACACTCAGCTTAGTGTTGAAGGCCATTCTCTGGGAGAATGGAGGCACCTGGGCAGTTACCAGGAATACTCAGCCTGGAGCTGAGGGCCATTCTAATGTGACTGTGGAATGTGTTCCCACATGATCAGATATAAGTGCAGAGCCATTCTAAGGAGACTGTGGGATGTGTTCCCAAATGATCTAGGGCAAGCAGGCTGGATCTAGCTCAACGTTAGGGGTGTTTTGGAGTGCTCAGGACCTGATCTATCAGCCTAGCTTGTCAAATTTCGGAAACAGCGAACTTTGGAAAGATCCAGTTTTTCAGTGATGGCGCTAAGGTTGTTTTCAGTCTAAAACTCAGATCTAGGTCACACTGTCATGAATCTGGACAGCGTTGTGGTTGATTTGGACTGTGTGAGACCCAATCTATCAGTCTATGAAGTCAGAAATCAGAAAAAGTCAAAACCCTAGCAGGTCAAATTCTCAGTGGGGGCGCTATGCAGTTTTCAGACTAAAATTCAGATCTAGGTCAAACCAACAGGACGTTGCAGTAGATTCAGTGAAGTGGAGGCCCGATCTATGAAACCCAGCAGTGGTTTGGCCAAAGATTGGACAGGTCCCGGATTTAGTATTTTTTAAGGGTTTTTTAGTATTTTAAGGATTTTCAGAAAAATGGAAGGAAAACAGGTACAATGGATTTAGATCTGTTAAAGAGAAGAGAATTACCTGTTGGATCGTACCTGGAAATGCTTGTAGAAGTCTTAACAGCGATGATCCTTGCTATCCTAATCAATTCTGGAAGATCCAGGTGATTTCTATGACAGATGTAAGCCCCAAGCCACCAATATGCCCCCTACCCTGCATGAGCAAATGTCAACAATATCATATTGCTAAGACAAGATACAGAAACAGAATGCTATAGGAAAGTAAAAAGAAGTAATCATAGATCACAATGACACTAATGAAAACCCAATGATCCAAGACGAAGATAACCGAACGAGTTGAGGTCCCCCTGCAAAAACGCTCCAGCCAAAACGCCCTCCTGTAGACAAGACAATGATAGCAGAAAAAATATAGATCTCACATGAATTTCCACAATGCTAGGAAGCAGAAGACTATCCAATCACCATTTGAGAACATCAGATGCAAAGTAGATCCAAAAAATATCTACGAAAAAATCTTTCTATTATTCAAATCGAAGAGCCAAAGACCCCTTACAAATGAGAAGCTCTCTCCTTTAAATAGAAATGAGAGAACCACAATCATAACTGAATCCTAACCACTTTCAAAACGAGTGGCTAAGATTAAAAGATAAAATGTTCTAATCAGCGGTTGAGATGAGCTCAACATAGAATACATGGATCAATATAACCATAAAGTACCAAAGTGGACTAAATCACCCATAAAGAGGGTACCCCACTCAACAAGAAATAAATGAAGCACATGGTGGGTACATGGAGTGTTGACTAACTCCCTCTAGGTGTCCCCATAGCACAATAAAATAATATAATATTTTAATTCTTTGACTTTGTGCCTCCTTGAGGAAATCATGAGCCTCCAGAAAATAATATAAAAATGCCCAAAAATAAGTGTGGGCCCAATCAGGTGTTGCAACTGTTGGAGAAGGTGTGGAGGACATCACTCTCATCATTATGACTGATCCCATGTCATTTCCTTGTCTCAGTAGCCCAAATCGATTTCTTCAATAGCCATTTAATCATTTTTTAATCTGCCTCGGGAAACGTGAACCTTCCAAAACAGCCTCCTAGGGCGCTTGCGTTGTCAAATTGAGCCCACCAAGCTCTCTAGGATGGGGGTAGTATGGTACAAACAAGTGGCTGCACCCCCTATGCCCATACAACGCCGTAGGAGATCCAACTAAAACATCTTCCTGCTCAGACATATCAACCTGTGAAGAAAAACTGCATCAGAAAGGCAGAATGAGCCTGATCATATCTGCAAGTGCCCGGAACTTGAAATAAACTGTCTCATTAGACTCAAAGAGTCCCAATCCATCTAAGGCATACACTCATACCCCTTATAGGTCTCTACCTGATCATCAACCATATCCAATAAACAATATAACCATCTATAAATGATCAGACACCAATAATAACTCAGACTATCATCCATCTGCTGCAAGTGTTATAAGGCTAAGACATGCTCTACAACTCATTCAAACAACAATCACAACAAGTAGCAGTCATTTCACTGGTGGTACATCAACCAGTACATACATAAGGCTTTATTTATTATTACTCAGACTAGACTTTTAGGACTATACTCACTTCATAGTTGTAGTCAATTTGCTAGTGAAGAGTGAAAGATGAAATTGACAAGGCTAAGGCAAAGGATGACTTCCTACTTAACATCATGACACTTTGGATATGGAAGGGGAATACTCACTATAACCAATGCCGGACAAACAACAACACAGGGAATGGCAGTGCCTCACAAATGGTTGAGTTGTTTAGAGAGTGCTTATTCAACTTAGGCATCATGACTACATCAAGCTTGATCCAGTTTCATTACGATCATCAATTTTATTTTCATGGCCTTTTTGGCCTGTATGACCCTTTGGGACTTTAGCAGTGCTTAAAAGCACAGCTAATCACAGCTTTCATCCGAGACATATTTATTTTATAAGGTCAGCGATATTTGGATATAACATATTTTTAACCATTGCTTTTTTGGATCTTTTCTTATACCCTTCAAGGGGTATTTTAGCATTTCATTGCTCTTGCCCTTTTTACATATGTTAAGAAACACAGTTTTAGCATTTTCATTTTCCATGGGCGCATATATAATATTTCCAATAGAGGTAGTACATGAGCTTTCAGTTTTAGCCAACAACATGTCAAGTGACCAGGGAGAGTTCTGCACAGTGCCAAACATCAGGACAACTGACCAAAATGATTTAGGCATACAATCCAAGTCACCAAAGGCAAGTTTTGTCACCAACTCAAAGCCGAGACACAATATAAACAGGGAAGCTTGTCCAACAAAGGTTCTAGCGGGGGAAAAGGTCCTCCATGCCATAAGTCAAGAAGTCAGTCGGGTTGAAAACTAAACTAGAAGGTAATGGATGGGTGGAGATAGTGAATGATGAAGCCAACGCTAGCAAGCCAAAACAATGGTGGGAATGACTACCTCTATTCTCCCTAGGGAGGGTAAAACCAATGAGTATAGATCAGGAACTTCAAAGTCAGAGTAGGGACATCAATACATAAATACAAATACATCCAAGTCCATATAATTATGATCGCCAGATCATGACACCACATGTTAATACATGTCACCAAAATGAGTATAAGAGCAATGATAACCATAACACGATATAAAAAGCTGAGTCATAAGCATGCATATAATCCATCTGAAACATCATCTGTCCAATGAGAAAGCACTGATATAAAATTGGGCATCAATAACTGCTCTGTAATGACTAAATGGCTACATCGGTCCTCAAATCTGAGTGTACTAAGACTCAGTCCTGACATGGGAGAGTACAGTAGTCCACTAGTACAATAATGATCCATCAAAACTGCTCATCTCAGCATCTCATATGTAAGAGATCTGGCTGAAAAATGTACTATGTCTGAAAAATAGAATATGGTAGCCTGGCTACTATATATGTGATAACACAGCTATTGGAGATCATCTTTATGTTTTCGGGTTTTACTGCTGCCATTGGTGCTCATTCTATCTCAGAGGAAGTTGCGGGGTTTTCTCCTTTATGGTTTCCCCGAGGAAAATTCTTTGTGTCTCTTGTCTCTTGTGATTTTTGCTGTGCATGTTATTCTCTCAGATAAGATCCTAGATCATATTGTTTAAATGATAAAAATCTAACATTGATTGGATGTGGTTGTTATCGAATATATATAGTAGGCGAGCTACCATATTCTATTTTTCAGATTCCAGTACACTTTTTCAGCCAGCTCCCTTACATATGAGATGCTGAGATGAGCATCTATGATGGATCATTATTTGATGATGGACTATAGTATTTTCCCATGCCACGACTGAATCTCAGGACACTCAGATCTGAGAACTGGTGTAGCCATTTAGCCATTTACAGAGCAGTTAGTATTGCCCATAGTTGCAGCAGCAATCTCTCAGTGGACAGATGTTGGTTCAGATTGCTTATTTACATGTGTATGACTTAGCAGATATTATCTTGTGTTATGGTTATTTATTGCTATTATAGTCATTCTTGTGGCATGTCTTAGCATTTAGTGTCATGATCTGGCAGTCATATAAATATGTGGACTTGGTTGTATTGATATTATATGTGTATGTCCCTAAGACCTAGAAGTTCTTGACTCATACTCATTGGTTTTGCCCTCCTCGGGGAGAATAGAGGTGATCATTCCCACCATACTTTGGCTTGCTACTGGTGGTCTCATTATTCACTATCTCCACCCATCCATTACCTTCTAGTTATGTTTATATTTTGACCTACTACTTGACTTGTGGCATGGAGGACCTTTCCCCACTATAGCCTCTTTGTTGGATAAGCTTCCCTGTTTATTTGCGTCTCGGCTCTGAGTTGCCCAGGTTGTGTTGGCTAAACCTGAAACAAATAGCGCTGCCATCAATACAATGTATATGGAAATGAAATGAATATCTTTAAAAAAAAGCCCATTCATGAAAAGTAGTGTTTTTGAACATACATGAATGCAAGGCAAGCCTAATGAAATTGGCTCTGAAGTATATGGAATTGAAATGAATATCTTGTAAAAAGCCCATTCATGAAAAGTAGTGTTTTTGAACATACATGAATGCATGAAGCCTTAATAAACAAAAATCCGTGTAACAAATGCATGGATCAAGGCTATGGAAACTCGAAGTCCCAAAAAAGCAATGGTCCTTAAAAGTTATATCTAAAGATTGTTGGCCTCACTTGTATTTGATATGGATTGTGAGCATTTGTCAAGGTGAATAAGCACCTCTGAACGTAACTTACCCATTTGTGAGACACTGCCATCCCCTGTGTTATTGTTTGTCTAGCATATGCTAGTGAGTATCCTCTTTCCATATCCAAAGTGTCACAGTGCCAAGTTGGTAGTCACCCTTTAGCCTAGTCTTTTTTATTTTTAGCCTTCACCCTTCACTAGCAAATTGATTATAACTATAAAGTGAGTATGGTCTTGAAAGTCTGGTCTAGGTCATAGTTAATAATTAACAAAACTCTATATCTTTGGTTGATAGATCACCAGTGAAATGATTATTACTTGTTATAATTGTTATAATTGTTACTTGAATGATTTGTAGAGCATCTCTTAACCTCTAAACACTTACAGCAGATTGATGTTAGTCGGGGTAATATTAATGATTACTTGGTCATTTACAAATTATTATTATTTTATCTGTCTGGGCATATTGGACATTGTAGATGATCATGTAGAGACCTGTAGGGTGAATGAGTATACACCTTGTTGCCACCTAATTCGCACCTCGGGTAACGTGGCAGAAATCTTCAAGCCACTGAGTGCGCCCTTGGGGGCAAGCTCGAGCCAAGTGTTGTCACCTGATACTCAGCTCCTCCGTCTAGGCCAACTCCTAGCGAAGCCAAGGGGGGTGGACCCTAATGAAAAGTAAAATCTAAGGTTTTTACTCTACGAGAGAAGTAGTTAATTCTAGGAGTTTTAATATGGAATGGATGAATTTAAGAAATTACCAATTACTGCCAACAAAACTTAACCTTAGCAACACCTTAACTCAAATTAGATACACAAAATTCAATGACACATTGCGAGATTAACTTATGCAAAAAAGGAACAGAAAAGACCAGTGCCAAAATGAAAAGTGTGCTTGCAAAAGTGGGTTGCTAGTGTAGTCTCAGTGAAAGTATTGCAGTGTCTCAGTTGGTAAATTTTAAATTATTAAATGAATTGATTAAGGAAAGGGTAAATTGTGGGTTTGGCCCAACAAGTCAAGTTCCTTCGAACTGAGTGCTAAAGCAGTAATACCAAGTGTCCAACAGGGCGATGATAGACCTACTTAGAGTAGCCCCCTGACTCTGTAGTGATTACTCTTTGCAACCTCCCAAGTTCTCAAGAAAATTACTTGTGTGGATTTTCCTATTAGATCTAATAACTCGTATCCCTTTCTGATACAGCCAACTGATCAGACAAGCTGCAGCGGTGTAGAACATACGGGGAAGGAGTCTTGGTTTATTTTAATTAGAACAAGTTTTCTGATTAAAAAAAGATAAAACCCTGGAGTCCCTTTCCAAATTCAGTACTCAGGCAAGCCCTTATCCACAAACCTGTACTCGAGAAAGCGAGGGGGTTTATTTTAACTTAGTAGTGCATAACAAAATTGTTTTTGTTTTTTAATTACTACACTGCTCAAATCTTTTCCCTTATGGTACTTCGGTATAGCGCAGTGGGTAAGTATTCAGGTTACTTTCGCACAACTTAAACACAGCATGAAATGATAAAAAAAAAGACAACTACGCTACCAGCATATAAGAAAACAGAAAAGGACACCGACACAAATCCCCCAAAGGGGATGGGGACCGGGCTCTACTAAGCCTACTCAAACTTGTTTTTATTAGTCAGTTACAATGCTTCAGCAAAGAATGCTCTTTGGTCCTTGTTATCTGGAATCCAAAGGCTTACAACATGCAAAGGAAATAGGCCCAGCTAAAGGGAAAGCCTCCTGGGAGCTCTGGATGTTCGAAAAAGCTAATTTCGGGCAGAGTTTCCTTCTCTTTTTTGATGGGCCTGCTAAAAACCAGCAAGCATATGTTAGTGAAAGATGCCCAAAAACACTTTGGAAGTGTCTTTGGGCAGCATGCAAAAATTTACAAAAAAAATCTAAGTAACAACTGATTACAAAAAAACAAGGAAACAACTAAGTGAGGTAAGCTAGAAAGCTTGCCTTCTTAGGATCTTTGCTTGCCTCTTGAGGAGAATGGCAAGCAAATATTAAGCACAAAATGCTAGATCAAACTTTTAAATGCATAGAAACTCTTTCAACAAGCTTTTTAATTTTCAAAATTTTTTAAACTTGCGGAAAATTAAGAGAAAAGTAACTAGATCTAAAATTTTAAGTGTACCTTTGAAGCAGACTAGAAATAGAAACTTTTAGACATCAGATCTACCTTTGATATGACTTTAGATGCTAGATCTAATGTGGAAACATTTGAAACCAAAAGAAAAATTTAAGAAATTTGTAGATCAAAATTCAAAGAACCCAGAGTAGAGCAAGAAATAAAGGACAGAAAAAGCTTCCTTGGTGAGATTAGAGGGACAGAGTTTATTTTCAAATTTTGCTGAAGGAAAGGTAGAGCACATTCGCTCATCAATACTCCAGCATTAGCTTCCTGCAAAAGATTATCAACACTAGCAATGGGGATTAAAAAATACCTGTGTAAACCAAAAGAGACTACAACAACAATGTAGATCCAAGCATGAAATCATACATATATCAAATTGTCTTCCTCGACTTGCAATAAAAGAGTAACCTAACAAGAATTACCTTTTATCTCTATAAAAATACCATTTCCTTCCGAAAGCAAGTTAATCCCAAACATATGCAAGCATGAAAACAAATACAGGTTACCTCACAAATGTAGAGTAAACTCTATCCAAACATCCATAGATCCCACACAGAAATTGCCTCCAAAGCCTTTTATTCACAATACTTCAAGAAAAATTTACAAGATTACAAGCAGAGGTTCCACCTTTGATCTGAACAATGGAGAGGTGACATGCTTAAATAGGAAAAGAGAGACCTAGGGGGGCCTCATCAATACTGAAGATGAAGTCAGAGTTTAGCTGAGCTTGAACAGAGGAGGTGATTGACACCTCTCTCACCAAACTCCCTCAACGAATCATAAAGTTCCAGCACATACCAACCAAATCGCAAGCTTCACCATCCCTCACGCGTGTGTATGGCATGCAAGTGACGTGAGCTCCACCAATAAAATACTCGTTGGGATCCAAGCTTTGATGTATGGTAAACTTTATTAAATGTAAACCAAAGTTCACATGTGCTGTATTGGAGTGGGTCTACGACCTCAAGCTTTAAGCCAGCGCAACACTCCAAGGTTTGACGTCACCCACCTTGCCACGCGAATGCTTCACCCACACTATGCCCCTCCAAATGAATTCATGGTATGACCAAGCTGTAATAAAAAAGAAATGCTTTAATGTGATGTGAAAAAGGGGGTCCACACCCTTCATGCTAGCGCAATACAACTTCACGTGTGAGCTCTTTCCATGGTGAATTGACGTCACCATAGTCCAATCCATCGCTAGCTTGTAATAAAACCAATGTAGAGTGGATTTATTAAAATAAAACAAGCATTTTTATTGTGATGTGGATATAAGGTGGGGGCCACTCGCATGCTCACGAATTCCTTCACGTCACCTTCTTAATACAACCTTCCAAAACCATATTTTAAAATCAAAATTTGACTTCAAATGAGTGGAGGTATGAATCGCTTCCTTCATGGGACCCTTTTTCCATGTCACATTAATATAAAACAAATTGAATTTTGACTTATTCAAATTTGTCCTTATGTGCCAATTTGTCCAGATTTAGCATTAAAATGCTATTTTTATGCACTTTTAGCCCAAATAATGCTTCACGGGGTGCTCCGGCTGCCCAACTGATGTAGAAAGTGGTCCCTTGGGTAAAGTGGGCACTCCGGGTGTGAAAACGAGTGTCCCCACGTCAAAAACGGACTCCGTATCTGACTTTTATTACAATCTGAAGTTTTTTAATTAAACCATTAAAAAATGGCTTACAAAAAACGGAAAAATTATTTTTTGCGGAAACTGATGAAACTCTAGGGGGACCTAGTACATGTCCATACGACTCAATTCAAATGCCTAGCATAGTGAAAAACACCGACACGAAGGCTCTAATAACCTCCCTAGGCCGCAACACCAAGATGACTACCCCAGCTTTGGAGGTGTGAGTGAAAAACTCAGAAATTATTAGTCGTTTGTTCAACAATTAATAATAACCAAGGGAAAAAACACTCTGGGCTAGTCGGCTTGATGCTTAAGTCTGGCAAGCCGAGCCTTTTATAAAAAATTAAATGCTAGGACATTTTTTACAATTTCCCCAAGGGGGTATGAACATGCGTTACAAAAAATAAAACGACCCTGGAGGCCTGAAAGGATCTCTGAACTCTAAATATGAACAAGTATCTTGTTCATCACTGGCGGCTCACTGAAAGTACTGACTAGGTGCAGCCTAGTCGGTAACACACTTTAAATGGATTTCGCCTCCCTGAGTCCAATGAGACCATTTATTTTCAGTTCCGGGCAGTTACAGTGATGATTTGTCTTAGTAAACCATTCTGGTGCAGTTTTGCCATGCTGAGTGACCTGTTAGAGCAGAAAGGTGATTTGATTGGTTCACCTAGGGCGTTGTATAAGGAGAGGGTGGTCCAGCCACTTGTTTTTACCATTTTACCCCCCTCCCAAATAGCCTGGTGGGCTCAGTTTGACAACACAGGCACTCCAGGAGGCAATTTGGGAAGTGTCACGTTTCCCGAGGCAGATTAAAAATGACAAAAATGGCTACTGAAGAATTCGATTTGGGCTACTGAGGCAAGGAAATGGCATGGGATGAGTTTTGATAATGAGTGTGATGTCTTCCACTCCTTCTCCAGCAGTTTCAGCACTTGAATGGACCAAATGGTATGGGATGAGTTTTGATGATGAGTGTGATGTCTTCCACTCCTTCTCCAGCGCTTTCAGCACTTGGATGGACCCACATCCATCTATTTGGCATTTTTATGATTTTCTGGAGCTTTTGGAGGGTCACGATTTCCGCAGAGAGGCACTATTTTGCATTTAAAATTTTATTTTATTCATATTATGCCATGGGGACGCACTAGGGGTGTAAATTAATACCCCCTGGACCCACCATGAGCTTTATTCATTTTTATTGAGTGGGATCCCCTCTCCAAGGGTGATTTGGTCCATTGATATATTATATTATTGTATTGATCCATGTGCTTTATGTTGAGCTCATCTCAATCGTTGATTAAATCGTTTTGATTTTTTAATCTTAGTCATCCATTTGAAAAGTGGTTAGGATTTTGTTATCTCATTCCTATTTAAAGGAGAGAGCTTCTCATTGTAAAGGGCGGCTCTGGCTCTTGGAATCTTAATAATAGAAAACTATTTGGTGGAAATTCTTGGGTTTCCTTTGCATCTGGTGTTATTCGATGGTGGTTGGAAAGTCTATTGCTTCCTAGAATTTAGGTATTTGTGGTGAAATCTATATTTTTCGTGGAAACTTTGTCTTGCTTACAGGAGGGCGATTTCACTTGGGCGTTTTTGCAAGGGTTCCTCAACTCGCTTGCTTGGCTTCGCTTGTATCAGGGGGTTATCATTAGTACCATTGTGATCTATGATTTTAACTTGTTATTTTTCTGTAGCATTTGTCTATTTCTCTTTATGCATCAAATCTGATATGCTTGACGTTTGTTGTGCAGGAGAGAGGGCACATTGGCTTCCTTGAGCAAATCGATTTTCATAGAGGCTTCATCCAAATCTTCTCAAATTGATCGGGACAACATAGATCATCATTATCAAGGCATCTACAAGGTTATCTAGGTAAGATCCACAGGTTAGGTCTTCTCTTCTTAATCTCAATCCATTGGCACCTTTTATTTTATTGTCAAAACCCTAAATATAAAAAACAAAAAAGATTATAGATCAAACCGCTTGATCTTTTCACAAACCATTTCTAGGTTTTGTAGATCGAGTCAAACCCTAAGTGGGTCTTCCTAGACGTTTTGCTTAGGTGACTCCATTGGGCCCAAATCCTAAGGCACTGCTCTCTAAACCCTAGTGCTACCCTCCAATTGGCCAATTTCTCTTGCATTTTGACCTTATCCCTGAGGCTTGAGCAATTTGACACTGTCATACCTTTCATCAAGTCTATCATGTGGTACTAGATAGCCCCAATCTCGTTCTAAACCTCCCTGCATTGGACACGGTTCCCAAGGCAGTGAATATCACTATCATTTGCTAGTACCTGGATTCTGGATCTAGTAAAAGACTCATAAGTCACTTGCATTTTCAACCTTGGATCACATTTCAAGTTACATAAACCTCCTGATTAAAACCATAACTCACCTTGTGACTTTATCCATAGATCTAGGGTTTACTTCACCTTACACCTTACATACTTCAACTCCCATTGATTTGATCTAGTGTTTTAGTCTGATCTCTCCTATTGAGAGTAGATCTAGGTCTCCCCTATTGTTGTCTTAGGATAAGATAACATCACGTGAAGATTGCCTCAATTGGCATGACAACCATCCATTTGGGAGTCGAGGTTGTCTTGGTTCCACTTCTTTAGTTGTCAATCCATCTACCATCCATCTTGGATCCACCTTATAGGGGCAACTACAAGTCTGGTGACAACAGTGGCTAAGCGCCACCTCTCTAACACATGCGATTCTCCACCAACCCATGCGCTACCTCATCAACCCATGCGTTATCTCCACCAACCATGAGCTATCTCCTCTTCATTTAAATCACACAATACATTACCAAACATAACCAAGGTTTTCAAAACCTATTAAATGAAGAGAGGTGCACCTCTATGCTCTAGCGCAACCTTCACCATGTAGTTGGCATGAATCCCTTTGAAGTTGACGTCACCATCTTTATTTTGAATACTTTAAAACATTAATATTAACCCAAAGTTAGCTTATCACTATGTTTGGAGAAGGGGCACAAACCAACATGGCCCACATTCCAAGTCACCTCACCCTTTTAAAAAATAAGTTGACTTTTCTAAAAGATTTGACTTTGGTGCGTTTCGTCAATAATTAGCATTTTTTCTACCATTTCGTCGCATCAGTAGAGAAATAACACCGTACGGGCCAATTTAGTCACTCGGAGCACGACAAAAGTGGGTCTCAAGGTAAAGAAGGTGCTTTGAGCTTGACAACGAGCCCATCCATGCAAAAAATGGACTCCAAGTCATACTTTTTTTACATTTTGAAGTTTTCCATTTAAACCATTAAAAAAGGCCTAAAAACGGATAAAGAAAAAAAAAATTCTCGAAATCAGACGAAACTCTAGGGGGACCTAGTACATGTCCATACGACTCAATACCAATGCCTAACACACTTATATACATCGACACATGAACTTTAATAACCTCCTAAGGCCTAACCACCAAGACAACCATTCCACCTTTGGAGGAGCGGTGAAAAACTCGAAAATTATACATCGCTTATTCAACATTGCATAATTAACAAGGGAAAAAACACCTTGGAATGATCGAATTGATGGCCAAGTCCCAGGAAGCCAAGTCCTTTACAAAAAAATTATCATGTTAGAGCATTTATCAGGAATTTCTTCACAAACTCTTTCAACCAAAGGTTCTTGTATTGCTTCCTTAATCGGATCTTCATTGATCTGTTCTTCATGGATGTCCTCTTCAGAATCAAGTTGTGTCCTGGGGAGGAGGGCAACATACTCTTTGGCTAACTACTCAATCTCTTCCACTGTTCCTTCATGCCAACGCAGGAGAAACTTCTCAAAAAATTTTGCTATTGAGTCTATGCTTTCATCCCAAAGGTCATTGAACCAATCTTCTGCATCTCCCTCAAAGGTTAAGGCAAATACAATCATGAGATCATCCTCATGGTAAACTTTGAGATACGCCATCAATTTGCAGAAAGAAGCAATATGATGGATTGTTGAGTCCTTATCATTTCCAAAGAACTCTGGAACAATTCTAAGTACTCTTTTATAGCACTCATTGGGAAATCCATGGATACTTGAGAAATTTAGTGGGGTGAAGGCTCCGTGCAAATGAGCACGAAGTCCTTCCATTTCATCATCCATATTCTCAAGTAATGAAGTATTGAATCTGCAACATACATATATTCATAGCTCAAACTGAACTGTGTAGTCGCCAAGATGAGCTTGAAAGCCTTCTGATTTCTGAGTGTGCTCACCTCTACACCCAAAAAGTCTTCAGATCTGCAAAAGGACAAGGGCTTCATCCCTCAGTGGAGTCGCCATGTGAGAATCAAGATCTGCAATATGATCTCCCACAAATATAAATCAAGCATAGTCTTTAAATCTACGGGAACTAGACTTTGTCCCCGGTAACGGCGCCAAAAATGTTGCCGCTCCTTGTCAGCGTGCGTGTGTCAAAGCCCAAAATTAGGCACACCAGCCCAATGGCTTCATCCCTCAGTGGAGTCGCCATGTGAGAATCAAGATCTGCAATATGATCTCCCACAAATATAAATCAAGCATAGTCTTTAAATCTACGGGAACTAGACTTTGTCCTCGGCAACGGCGCCAAAAATGTTGCCGCTCCTTGTCAGCGTGCGTGTGTCAAAGCCCGAAATTAGGCACACCAGCCCAATGGCAACTACGAAAAAAGTAGCCACTGTCACCACGCTCCTCTCTTCCTCTCTTCAGGTTGGCTCTTCTCCAACTAAAGGGGGTCGTCCCTGGTGTTAAGATCGCTAAGGCAAGAAACAATGGTGGGCTAGGTGATTGGAAGAGGTTGCCTTAGCGAAATGGTTGTAGCATAGGAGTATTTGAATGGTTGACGAAAGGAGGGAAGGATCAAACCCCACTAATGGACCAGTGCCGATATACCCAAAGGGAGAAATGGAGTCAAGGGAGAACCCACAAGGGCCCTGTGTTAGAGGGGTAGCTACTAGATCTTCTTCTTTCTAAAAGCAGAGGATGCACTATGCAGACAAAGGAGATGCTAGATAATCAAACTTGATAAAATGTAAGCATCAAACCCGTGCATGCATGCTCACAAAGGGGAAAAGAAAGCAGTTGCTAGGATTTCCGCCTTCCAACAGGATGGGAGCATCTGATTATGGTCCCCAACGCAAACATAGAGAGGAAAAGCAACCAACAACTAATGATCAATAACACAGGTTAATGCCACACACCATAGAGGGTACTCGATTGAACAAACATAAAAACCCAAGAAAATATTTTTCTATTAAGTCTGGGGAAAATTCCTCCCAGTTTTTTTCGTCCATACAAATGAAAGAGACTATCCTCTTTATAGGCCAAAAAGACCCTCATAAAAAAGAAGAAAACAAAGAAAAAAGAAATAAAATAATGAAATAAAAGTGAATTTTGAGATCCACTTTTTCTCCATAGACCAAACTTATTTAATTAATGTAATTGCTATTTTGGCTAACCCATACAAAGAAGAACTAGTTTATTTTTTTATTTTTTTAAAAGAACTCCCACTTTGAATAATCGTTGAGAGCCACCGTAACCAAATGCAACCATGACTCATCAATTGGCTGTCCCACACAAATCCATGAATGATATGCTCATGATTTCAACACAATCGAAACTAACCCAACTGCTGTTAGATATGAATTTGACAAACAATGCAGCCGATTGTTGAGGATAGTGTCCCCAACTCAATGAACACGTGGATTGCACTTCCTCGCTGAAACCCAAAATGAGTCTGTGTAATAGGCTGTTGGGGGTCATTCAGCGTCCAGTAGAAAACTTTGGATTGCTCAAACACCAACAAACTTGTCAATTCACTCGGCTGCCCAAGGAAGAAACTACGTCGCGTGATGATTATTCTGCTAAAACCCAAGCCTTGGCGGTGAAAGAGATCGAGGCGTGATTTTTAGTGGACACCCACCGATTATGAGATAGGCAAACGGAGGCAAAAATTATAATCGGCTGCCGAGGTTGATGTTGTTAACAGTTCAATGACATCGCCAATTTTTCTGCCACGATGAGTTAACAAACCATCTCATGATTCATCAAAATGAAAACTTGTTGTCAAAGAGATGATACGGGACCAATCATTGCATCTCTGTTTTATTCCTTGTAATCAGCGGGAACGCCAAAGTCGAATTGGCCTTTTTGGTTGCTAATTCATCGCCATTTAAATGGCTAAACGTAGCACTTAGGTTTGGCATTGTTTGTTACCTCTGGACTGGTCACCAACTATCCCAAAAAACTCGCCAACTTCAACTAGCTGAGACTCTGCCTTAGCTCTGATTGCTTTCCTTATCAATTCGTTGAGCGCTTGCTTATTTGAAGCCTTCGACTGTATGTGAGAAAGAGATAACCTCACAATTGGATGCCTCTGGTGCCTGTCAAAACTCAGTCGCTTAATTGATTCCACTTCCACTAATCTAGTTAACTGCATCCTTTATTTCTAAGACTTTAGTCTTCATTTCCATATTTTTTAATACATAAAGTATAAACTCGTGGCCTTCTCTAACCTCTTGCATTGGCATTTTGAAATAGTGCTGTGAGCGCAACATCAGTGAACTCTTGCTGTTGCCAATCTACTATATTTGCTACTATAACTTCTCCTTTTTCTATTGACAAAGCCTTCATAATCATATTTGTGGTTTTTTGTTTCCAGGCTGGCTTCTTCGTGGTGTTTTGAAGGTTGTGGAGGCCCAAGTAGCACCCTATGCAAAAGAAAAGGACTCATACTCTTCCCCTGTTGCTCTGTCTGGAGAACCCTATCAAAATGAGGTGGTAACACTATGATTGACTAAAATAAGGTAAAAAGTTTAAAATAGCTCACACACTGATTCACCCCCCTATCAGTGTGGCCATTGTGTCCAACAATATATATATATATATATATATATGACTGATATGATAATTTACATTAAATGGGGGCCCTAATATAAATAGAGTCTACGAGGTGCCTCTTTGCCTTTTAACAAAGAGTTGTCCTTTTACTTATTTATTTATTAATTAACTATATATGGATATTTACTATTATATTTATTTATACTTATTTTTATGTTGTATACGTAATAGTAATCCTCTAGTTGTTCTTGCGTGGAAGGGAAAATAAGTAATTAAACAGGTGTAATAAACTATTTTGCACACCAAAATATAATTCATAGGAGGAAAAGTGGACCTCCTTGATATGAAAAATGCAAGTTGAGAACATAGAGAGGATTCAGCTTGTAAAGAAAACTATCTCGAACTATCTAGTCAAGAAAGAAGGTCTAATTGACCATAGTGAGATGTGTGGATTCCATCATTGGACCAAAACGTGATGTCATCACGTTTTTTCAGGTATTTCTTGTTTTTTGGGGTAGCGGGGTCCGTCAAAAGTATGCAGTGTGGGTACTCGTTGGATGCAGAATCAAATTCCGCAACCAACAAGCTCTCCCGATTGAAATTTGAGTAAAAACACAGGGAGATATGTCGAAAATACGAACAAAAAAAATAGATTTTTGATGACAAATATGTCAATTCAACCATTATGGTTGACTCATTTTATTGAAATTATATTGGTTCTTTAATTCCAACTCACAAGAACTTATTGTTGGCACGTTTTCTTATAAGGTCCATTTTAGACCCCAAATTTCCTCTGATGATTGGTATCAGAGCCTAAAATATTTAGCCACTTAGTGGTAGTTTTAAACCCACAACCACAAGTCATCACAATTTTTAATGGAGGAATTTTGCAAGAAATTGAAGGAAGATATGAAAGAATTGGTATACCAATTAACAAAATATTTTCGCAAAAGACCAGAAGACATCAACTTGCATAATGATAACAAGAGAGATAATGAAGATCAGGAGTAGGATGAAGATGAAATTACTATTGGAGCAACAACAGAAAAAGACATCAATAGATGAAGTAGTAATAGAAAACAAAAAAGATGAACCTGCACACCAACCAACCACAAGGACTCTCACTCAACCACATGAATTTATTACTCAGCTTTCTATGAATTTGCAAATGGCTAATGGACGGTGTTACCAACTTTTCTGTACCATAGTTGGGTTACCTGAGGAGCCACCGGTTGACAGACTTGTTCAAAGTCCGATTCCAGTGTATCAATTGATCCATCTGCTTGTCTAGCCAATATTGGCTAGTCACTTTTTTATTTGAATAATTTTGACCATGGCCCCGCGGGGTTTGTAATAAAATGTGCTAGTAGGATATTTTTGAGTGGTTCGGTCTCCTAAGACATAGAATCGCAAATAGGGTATTCCAGGGAGTTTTTTGCCCATGACAATTATGCTTTGCCTTCAGCCGAGTATAATTGACAAGGTTTTCTCCCGCTTCCTCCAAAGCTGGAATGCCCGATGTTGAATTCTGGGCCTTAGGGGGTTATTAGAGCCCAAATGAGTGTTATAAGCCTACTAGACATTATTTAGATAGATCATGGTCATTATTTAGATAGATCATGGTCATGTCCTAAGTCATCTGGACACATGAAAAAAAATTCGAAAAAATCTTTTTCGAACAGTGAAAAATTATTTTTTAATTTTTAATTAATTTTCCTAAGTTTTTTGGGTTAATTTTTCCATAAATTAAATGGAAAAAATCTGTTCAAGATCCGGACTCAGAATTCAGTGATTGAAGGCTCTAACCTTAAGCCAAAAATCATTCTTGATTAGCCAGCCAGTCAGAACCAACTTTCAGATCAGCAATCGGACACATAATGCCTTTTTACTCAAAAAAGTCAGTTTTGAGTAAAAAATGATTTTTAGTAAAAAAATGATTATTTTGGAGAAAACTAAAACTCTCCAAATTAATCCAAATTTAATAAAATAAAGGCTAAATGACATCTCATGGAACACTTATGATGATTGGAGTTATCATAACTCAGCCTCAGTCATCATTAAGAGAGCAATTAATTTATTATCAGTTATCAGACATGTCATCTCCAGCTAAAGATGAGATGGAGAGCTCTCATTGGTCCGGTGATTTGATCGAGGTGAAGACTGAAGCTTACACCATCAGTGGGCTTCTCAAACCTAGCTCAGGCTCCTGCCAGACGTAAAGGATGAGCTTACCTACATCCAGACTCACACATGTGGCCTCATCCTTGGCTTGTTTTCAGTACACAGGTTTGGAGTGGGGGCGCCTTGCCTGGGTGGAGGCCTCCCCTCACTCCCGGTTCTCCGGTTTAGGTCTGGGCTCTTTGTTAGGTGGCTAAGCTGGTTAGGGTTGGTTTTTTGGTTTTAGGGTTTTAGCACTCTCTCATTTGTTAAAAAGAGGCTCTCTCAGCTCTATTTGCATGGAACTTTTGTGCTGGAGTTACTCTGCAAAAATTGTAATAAGCTTTGCTTACATTTGATTAATAAGATTTTCGACTTTGGAGGTCCATCTCTTTTTGCATATGGTGAATGTTTTATGGTTGAGGTGATACTATTCCTAAACCCTTTTCTCTTTCTTTTTACTTGAATGAGATCTAGTTATATGTTAAGCTCAAGAGGGCCACTATTGGCACGGTAGATTAGCTGTTTGTAGTTTCAATTCAGTTATTTATGCAAAGTAGGTTCTAATCGTGATGAATATGAGTAGTTAGTTATACATAGTATTGATCTCAATTGAGTTTCCTTTGCTTACTTTTTATATATATGATCTCACTTGTATCTGAGTTTTGGTATTAGCAGGTCACAGGTTGAAGAAGGGTGCGAGTTCATCTACATCCAGCCCAAGCTTCAAGCAACCTACCATTTAACATATTGTAATTGCAAGGCCTACAAGATCAATCTCTTCCCATTCGAAAGAAAGCTGGAGTCTTCCTCCATCTCTTGTGTTCCATCCACAAGAAAACCTACTTCTTTACCTTTCCTCTTTAAATTTTGTACTTGCTCATAAAATAGATCTAAGCTTCAAATCTCTATTATTTCAGATCTGCTTTTAAGGCCTTTACTAGATCTAGTTTACATTTTTAGATCTAGGAAAAAGTTTTATGCTTTGCACGTAAAATCCAAAAAAAAAAAATTATTTCTAAGTATAAATATTTTTTTTTTTCAAAATTTTTTTTAAAATCTTTTTTTTTTGCATTGTCTTTCCTACCATATTCTAACAATACATGCTTGCTGATTTTTTACTTTTGTGACAGGTACAGCGGAAATGCTAGCAAAATTTTGAAGAAGCAAGCCCTAAAAAACTATAAATTCCCTCTTCTTCTTTTCCCCTTCTACAGATTGCTCCAAAGACCTTTCAGGATCAAAGAAAATGAAGCAAAAAGAGCAGCAAAAAGGAAAGCATTGTAACCAAATTAATAAAAAGCAAGTGGGGTTACGGCTCCCACACCTCTCTTCCCCCATTTGGGGAAAGCTTGTATCATCTCCCATTTTCATGCTTTGATTCATGTTTTGCTGAAAGTAGGTTAGAGTAATTTATAATCTTTAGAAGTTTTCCTTTTTAACTTGATAGTTTATTTGCTAATTAGTTTATCATACATGAAAAATGAAGAAAAATATTTGATTTGATTATTTATTTAAGCATTGTACAATTTTCGGTTTTTTTTTTGTTGTATACTTACCCCCTTGCTTTCCCGATTAGGGCCCTAAAAAGCCTGAAAGAGACTCTTGGGTAGTTAGATTGTTATTGTTTTATTTCTTTCTTTATAGCTTAACAAACTAAGTAAGACTCTTGAACTTGCAGTAACACAAGTCAAGAGCACTCTCTATCGGAGAGCATTCATAGAACTGCATATCCCTGCATTAGGCATCTTAGATTAGATAAGTCTCTTGAACCACTGTCATAAGACGGGGTCAAGAGCGCTCTCTATTGGAGAGTCCTAATTAATTAATTTAATAAAACTTGCAACACACACCCCTTTAATTAATTAACTCCTTCCCTCCTTGCCGGAGTATGCTCTGACCGATCTCAGATCGGAGTACCCAGAAACGGCACTGGATCTTTAAACCCTGCAAGAGTAACCTAATAATACTTAACACCCCGTAACCAACGCACCGGCGTTGTAGGGATTATTCCAAAGTACTTCCTAGTAGAGGCGCCGGAACCTCCCGCTGTCTTAGATTCTTGCCTAGCTGGTCACTTGACAATATCAGCCTGGGATACTGGGCGGGCCCGACATGTCTTAAACGGAGGAAACTTAGAAGAGTCTCTCGGCTTTGATAAACCTTCGTTGACACCTTAATCAAGAACACATAAAAACCTTAAAACCTACCAAGAGCACTCACATCACCTAACATTCACTAGCTTGATTTCTAGACTTGTGTTTAATTCTCTAGCGCATTTCAGCATCATTGACTCCATAAGGCACTGGTCCTTTTTAATTTGCATAATCATATTATTTGATCAATGGTCTATGGTTTATCATAATTTCTTTCTCTGAATGCACTATTAAAGTCTAGAATTTTTGCTTATCTTTGTAATCTCTTGTTAGCAACGTGGATTGCTTTTGATTTAGTGTCATATTCATAATAAACAAACACTTCAAATCATAATGACTCCTAAACAACACCCATCCGCATCTGCAACTAATCAAAACACTTTAACAAGTTAAGAGCCATAGAAACTCTTTTGTAGGGACGACCCCCCTTGGCTTCGTTAGGAGTTAGCCTAAACGGAGGAGCTAGGAGTAGGTGACAGTACCTAGCTCTATGCTTGCCCCCAAGGTCACACCTCTCCCACTTTCCTAAGTGAGGAGACAGCTTTCGAAAGATTTCTGCTTCACTCTGTTGATGTATTCTAGGTTTTTATGGTCTATTTTCACTATTGATGGGAACTTTATATGATATGAGTAATGAGATGATGCCATGTTTACTGCTATACCATGTTCTACTGATGATGAGATACTCATTGATGTTGTACTTCGCTACTACTATATGATGTATTTGACTGTTTTGATGAGTATAGCTAGTAGTACCAATCATAGGTTGACAAGGGTGAACGGTTTTTGTTTTACTTACATACCATGAACCAAGATCATTCCCCCTTCTTTGGTTTCATCCCTGACTTTCTACATACCATCTGTATCACTCCACTTTTGGTCTACATCCCAATGGTTTAGAGTTAACCTATTTGACGTATCATTTCCCCCTTTGTGGATATGCCACCTTATGTGCTCCTTGTTGTCTCTATTATGTCCCTTGAGTTGTTGTCTTATAGTAAATCCTCAGGATAGGATGCTTTCGGGTAGATCCCCGTGGCCAACTATTAATAGTCAAGAAGAACTACAAGTAGAGATTTTGAATGCAGGGAGTTCCAAGATATGCTCCCCAAGGCTAGTTGTCATAACAAGGAAACTCTAAAAATGAGCAATGCATTTTTTCTGAGATTAAAAGAAATCTCTTATAAAAAAATAGTTGGTTAACGGTTGAAGGACTAGGTAATCCCTATCAGCGCTATGGATGCTTAACTGGCAGTAGAAATAGTCCTATTTGCATGAAAATGCTTTATTGAGGCAACTCCGTAGGGGTTATGGACCCTTGCTACCAGTGGAATTAAAGTTGTGTCATCACCAGGATCTGAAAGGTATAAAACTAGGGCCTATATCCTTCAATCCATTAATCCCGCAAAAAGAAATAGGGATGAAAAGAAAAATTGAAAGAAAAAGAAAGAAAGGGAAATAATATTATCGAGATCAAAGGGAAAGGTATCTCATAACATACTCCCTTTGATAAGACACTCACTGTTCTCTTCTACTTGCATGGTTGGCTAATCTAAAAAAGATTCCTTACTCCATCACGAGCTAAATCACGTTCCAACCTTGATGAGTCATCCATCTCCACCCAAAGAACTAGTCCTTGTGAATGCTTTAATGTTAACATGGTTATGATATGTTCCTAAATCATTAATCCGATGAACTTATTGAAGATACTTATAGGGTATGTTATCATGTTTCTCATGACTATGTTATATGATGAATCACAATAAACAATTGAATGCACATGTAAATCACTACTAGTAGTCCATCTAGGACACTTCTACTGTTAGTCCATCTAGGATATCTTCTGATTATAGTACAACATCATTTTACTACTACCGAGATATCATCATGCCTTCTTCAGAGATTTTGTATTCAATGCCAGTTGGTCAGTGCTATATAATGGCTAGTCCCATTCACTAAGAGGCTAATATCAACAACAATAGTGGTATTCAGATATAGTTTTCTATCTCCTCAGCCTAACCTGTCCAGAACAATTAGTCAACCACAAAAGAAGGTCGTTAAGATTACAAGCACTAAGTATTGTCTTATCCAATATCTAAGTCACCTGACACGAGGACACGGGGATTCAAGTGTCCATCACGAACACGGTGACCCCTGGAATCATGACACGTTATATATATATATATATATATATATTAAAAATATAGACATATAGATCCATATTTTTACAAATATTCAATAGAAATCAGAATCAATGCACATTTAACATTAGTAATCACACATTTACAAATCAGTAATCACAATGAGATTATGAGACACATAGATAATTTGTGATACTCATAATAGTTATAGATCAAGATGTCAATACTCAAGAGTCAGAACAATATTTCTTATTAAGTCATCAAAGTCAAAATCTATTACATAGATGTCGAAATGCCACTGGCAAATGCCAAATAGACTAATAGTAATAGTAAATACAAAAAGGGGTAGATCAAGATGGAAGAATGAAGAATCTCATCAATCAATTATATTTTAGATTATATTTAAAGATTATATAGACACTTTAAATATACGGAAGAATGAAGAATCTCATGTATCTACATGCTTTATATTTTAGATTATGCCACTTACAATGATGATGCCACTTAGATTGAATGTCATGGGTAGGAATAGAAATAAGGGGTAACCTCCCCTATGTGAAATGAATCCCCTTGTGATGTTGTTTGTGGAATATGCCACCACAGAATACTTGTTGGTGTGCTCCTCGACTTGATTTGAGAGGCTAAGAGCCAAACAATGTAATATGTAAATGTACATGAAAAAATAACAAAACTACATCACAAATAAGAGCCAAACAATGTAATATGTAAATGTATATGGAAAAATAATAAAAATACATCACAAACTGCAAAGAGAGAAGGATGACAAACATGGGGGGCTATTATTCCATTGGTGCAATGGGGGCACCAAAGAATTCTCATTAAGTCATCAAAATCAAAATGTATTACATAGATGTCGGAATGCCAATGGAAAGTACAATATGGAATAGATCAAGATGGAACACCTTCTAATTCTCTTCACCTACAAAAAAAACCCTCTTAGAGCTCAAGCCTCACTAAAAATTGTTTTTAACAAATTTTTTTTGTTAGAAGTGTCATGTTTAAGGGACACAGTGTCCTGTTTTTAGGACACGTCCTGACATTGTGTCGGACACGTGTTTTGGACGTGTCCTAAAACAGGACACGTCCAAAACAAGTGTCTGACACTGTGTCAAGATGTGTCCGTGTCCGACACAATGACAAGGGACACGGTGGCCTATATGGATGTGTCCGATATCATAGCCCAAGATGGTTTGGGTTGGAAAAACCCAAATGGGCTCATACTTAGGTGTGTAGATGAAAAGAGTCTAAAAAACTCTTAGAGGAATTCCACTCAGGATTCTGTGGTGGCCACTCTGCAGCTAAAACTACAACCCACAAAATTCTTAGAGCAAGATACTATTGGCCCACCTTATTCACCAATGTGCACAAGTCTGTTAGGAATTGCCAAAAATGTCAACTATTCATAGGAAAACAAAAACTTGTCGCATTACATTTGAAGCTAGTAGTAGTCCAAGCCCCTTTTCAACAATGGGGTCTTGATTTCATTGGTAAATTTAAGGATAATTCAAGTAATGGTTACACTTGGATTTTGACCGCAACTGATTATTTTACCAAGTGGGTAGAGGCCATACCTATTAAAGCACAAACCGAGAAAGTCGTCATGGATTTCCTTGAAAATAAAATCATTACTAGATTTGGGGTGCCTACAAAGATAACCGCTGATACTGCCAAAGCCTTTAGTTCGATAGCGATGTCATCATTTTGTTTTAAGTACGGCATTATCTTATCTCATTCCTCGAATTACTATCCCCAGGGAAATATTCTTGCTGAGTCAAGCAACAAGAATTTGATGACCATTATTAAAAAGATTATTGGTGATAATAAGAGATCTTGGGATAGTAAAATCAAATTTGCACTTTGGGCAGATAGGATCACTAAGAGAAGTGCAACAGGGAAGTCTCCTTTTGAGTTGGTCTACAGCACGAATGTGACTTTACTGATTCATTTTAAGTTACCAGTATATCATGCTATACAAGATTCAGGATCATATCAAGATGATTATCAGAGCAGAATTCATGAATTAGTAGAGTTGGATGAAGTCGGAAGAAAGGCAGTTGATCAAAATATCAGAAATTAGGATAAAGTTTAAAGAAATTTTGACAAGTCGTCTAGGCCTAGAACCTTTCAGAAAGGAGATACATTGCTACTATGGGACAAGTGGAAAGAAAATCCTAGGAAAAACATAAAGTTTGACAACTTATGGATGAGCCCTACATCATACATGACATTGTTGGTGTCAATTCGTTTTATTTAAGTGACATGGATGGTCAAAAGAAGAATCTCTCGGTGAATGGGCAGCTTCTAAAGTTGTTCTTCAGTGACAACATCTAATGCCCATGGGGGATTCTTTGTATCATGGCCTTCTAACCCATTCCTTTGCATTTTATTTTCTAGCTTAATCTTTTCTTTTTGTATTATAATTATGTACATAGAAAGTATTTTTTTATTCATTTATTGTTTATTAACTTGTATCATAAAATGAAACTTGTTATTTCATTTGGTTATATATATACATGTGACTGACTTATCCTAGTTTTATGCAGGGACCACAGATTCTACGTTTCTCGTATGATTGATTTCCACAAAGTTCAGATCAATCACACATCACGCAGTTGGAGCCAGATGTTACCAACTAAGTTGCACTAAGTTGGATTTCTAACTGAGCCACCAAGGATGAACAATTACTTGTTCAATTTTCAAGTTCGAAAGTCCATGCAAGCCTTTTCAGATCCCTTTTTTTTTAATATGTTCATACCCCATGGGGAATTGTAATGAAATGAGTTAGCATGATGACTCTATGTGGTTTGGTTTCCTAGGACTTAGTCATCAATGCATTATTCCAGGGTGTTTTTTCCTTGTTAATTGTCTATCTTTTTTAAACGATAAATAATTTTTCGAGTTTTTCACTCAATCCTCCAAAGCTAGAATAATTGCCTTGGTGGTTAGGCCTTGAGAGGTTATTACAACCTCTGTCAATGTATATTACCATGCTAATCATTATTTAGATTCATTATGAAAATGTCCTAAATCCCCCATAGGATTTTTATAATTTCTGAAAAAAAATTTATTTCTGTTTTTATATGATTATTTTTAATAAGTTAATTGTAAAACTTCGTAAAGTCATAAAAGTGTGGCTAGGAGGTTGTTTTTTCCATGGGGGTGCTCATTTTCTAACTCAGAGCACCCACTTAACCCTTTAACCCACTTTCCTAAGTTTTCGAACGATTATTATCTCCAAAATTAAATATTACTTGAAAAACCCAAAAAAGACCAAAAACTGAGATAATTAAAAAATTCAGCAATTAAAAAAATAAAAGAAACTTGTCGAAATCAGTTTCTGTGACTCGGAAAAGTAAAGTGGCAAGTACTCGGGCATGTTTAGGAAGTCAAAAGTTGTTGTTTTGAAGAGATGCCAATTCCGATAATTTCCTCATCTAAGCTAGGTACATTTCTCCAAGTGGGGCGCAAGCCTTGAGGTAAAAGCTCTTTGTTTTGGAAAAGTTTTGGGATTTGGGCAGTGGCTACTTCCATCAAAAGATGTTTCCATTACTTATCTCATGTGCCAACCTTGTGCCAACCCACAACCAACTCAATCCAAGCTAGTGCATCCTTGAGGAAAGTGCGCCCCTCTTTGGTTGTGTTTTTGCTATAAGTATGAGCATGCTCTCTTCATTCTTCATGAGAAGTGCATGGAACCTCTACTCCTATTTCTATTGTAATCAGTTTGTTGCATTATTGAATAAAATCAAAAGGATTTGGAGGCATACTTGTGTCGGGCATCAGTGTGGTGATTTTTGGTGTTGCATGAGGTATAACTGTATCAGTTTCTTGCTACATTCTTTGTTGTTCTAACCGGTCTTTGAAGGATTAATGATAATTCGTAGAAGAGGATAAATAAGTAGTTTCTTATTTGTTTCTATGAGCTATGTATGTGAGTATATCTTAGATTTGTATGCTTTACTTGTTTGTATGCATACGTTCTAATCTTTTGCATAGGCACTCCTGCATATAACACTTTGGTGTAGTCATTGTTCAAACTGTGCAGGGATATCTAGCGTAAAGGAATCATGCCTCTACGCTTTGGTTCTTGTTTGATTCCGTCATACCTCTACGTTCATTTGAAGAAGATCTAAGTCCCTTCGCTCTCCACTTGAGGAATCCATTGCCCAAAGTTTCCAAGCTTTTAGGCCATTCTTTCTCTCACTTTTCATCACATAAAGTTTTAAAATTTTCGGTTACTAGTTATCCGTGCATAGTTAAATCTAATTTATACTTTAAAGAATATCATACTAATCTGATTTTTATATGCACTTAACAGTTCAGATCTAGTTTTAAAAGTTATATTTCATAGGTCTAAACTCAAGCAAGTACTTGTCAAAATTTGCAAAATTTATATTTAAAAGTACTTGAAATATTTATGTTAATTTTTTCATGTTTTAATCGGTTAATCTATCATTGTCAGCATAACATTACTTGTTGTTTTGCAGCAATTGGTGATTGAGTAGAAAGGCACTCTCGCGAAATTTTGAAGATTTAAGCTATTCGAAGACCCCTCTTCTTACTACTTCTTTTGTGGCCATTTTTCCAAGGCCTTAAAACTTGTAAATTTGTGTTTCCTATCCTACAATGAAACACAAATATTCTTATCTTAATCATTGTAAAAAAAGGGAAGCAAGTGGGCAGCCAAGTGCCCACACCCCATCCCCCCAGGGGGGATTCACATCTTTTTTCATTTTTTTTTATTTTTTCATAAGTTTTTATTTTCTGGCATTAAAATTAACCATTCCGACCGTGTTCTCGAAAACGAGAGTATTGATACTGTGATTTAAACAACTTGTATTTAAGTTTAAAATCCTTAAAATAAACAAGGCTTCAATCCTTGTATGCTCTTGTGAACACTGCAGGCCATTGGCTGGATTAGTGGGACAATCAGAAAGGGATTGGAGTGACTAGTAATTAGTCTAACACTCCAATTAATTCCCAGAGTGAAAATCCAACACTTATTCGAAGTCACTTGTTGGTGGGAAAATTCTTCAAGTGAAGCGGGAACTACTAGAAAGTGACCGTGGGGCCCCGTTAGGCAAACACCCTTGTCGGTGTAGTGTTGAACACAACCCCACGACTCCATCTATCCCACACATCACAGAGAGAGCCACTTCCAAGTAAATCCGGACATATTCCTCGTACCCCTCGGGTATATTTGGAATCCCCTATTCCTTTAATAATCAGATCATCACCATCTATAATAAAATTGACCAACAATCAACCCACTCCTTAACCACTCATCTAATTAATTTAAAACGAACCAACTGAGACAACTGAAATACTTATTAAGACATCACTAGCAACCCTCTTACACACAAGCATTCCAACAACACTGGTCTTTATCGTATCATTTATTTCTGAGCATTTAAGTTAATTGATGTGTTGAGTGAATGTCACTTATATGCTAGTGATTTAACTTATTTTGTAGATTATCTTAGTTACAATATTTTATATCATTACATCTCCTAGATTAATTGTTTTATTTTCATAGATCAAACGACCTTAGATTATTTTACTAAGGACCACCCCCGTTGGCTTCGCTAGGAGAGAGCCTAGACAAAGGAGTCAAGATCAAGTGTCGGCACTTGACTTTTGCTTGCCCCCAAGGTCACACCCAGTGGCTTGAAGATTTTTGCCACATGACCCGAGGTGCGATTTAGGCGGCAACAAACCCAAGAGACTCTCGTGGATCTATTACAATGAAAGAGTGAAATGGAGTTGAAAGATGAATAAAAAAAGTATCTTTATGAACCTTTATGAACCTTTGACAAGGGGGTTTGAAGTGGTTTTGACTTGATATTTTATGCACTCTTTTTTGGCCAAATTTTGGCATAACCTCCCCCCATAAAATGAAAAACCTGCAAAAAACAGCAAGCAAATATTCTCCAAATATACCAGAAATAAGCTTCAAAACACTTAAAAAATCCACATATAAATTTCAGCAAACTTGTTAGTAGAAACTAGCATATAAAAAGTGGTAGAAATGATGACTTAGAGAGCAATGAAGCAAATATATGCAGCAGAAATAATTAGTACAAATGCATAAAGAAAAACTTGAGTTCTTCAAAGTTCTTTAAACAATGGGGTATCCCACCCGGGAATCCCATTCTCTAAGCCTAGGCAACCTGTAACAAATCTAACTTCAAAATGCAAGAGGGGTGAGAGATCAAGGCAAAGAAAAGAGAAAACACTAACTCAAGCAAGAAACTTGTGAATTTCTCAAATGGTAAGTTAATCACTCACATAATATGTAACAGAAATATCACAATATTATTCTCAAGCAAAGAAATTTGCTTGAGATCCACAAATGCAAAGAGAAACTAAAAAATGCACAATGTTACCTCATGCAAGTGCCAAGAACCCCAAATTTATCCAAAGATTTCTTCTAATTAAACAACAAAGCTGGAAATTACAATGGCTCAATTCTCCTTGATCAAAATGGGAGCAAGAGAGCATGAGAGCAAACAAGAATGAAAGAGTAGCAAATGGTAAGCTCAAAGAGTAGGAGGGGGATCTCTTCAATAGGAAAAGAGAGGGGGTAGACCTCAAGTGCATGCTTCCCACTTGTCAAAAGAATGGAAGAGGGGCCCATGAAGGGGGGCGCACTTCCTCAAGGGGGTGCCTCCTTCGGTAAAAAACAAATCAAATGGATGGGAAACCCCCCTCTAATGTTTTTAATCTTCATTATAGGCCCTGTTGCCCACCTATTTCGACTAGGTGGCAACTCCATGTACATGAAGATGTACAAAGTCGTACAAGTTGTACCTTGGAAAAATCTGAGGATTTTTTCACTTCTGCAGGGCAATTGCCCCTTTGTAAAACGAAATGTCCGCTCCCCTGCGTGGGAAAATTAAGGTAATTATATGTACTAGTATGGGTCATATGATATGGATGCCACACCATGGAACTGGTTGTTAGGGAAGTCCCCTCATCGAGTGTTTTTTCCCTTTCCAATTGATCTTGTTGTATAAACGATTTTAATTGATTTGGTTTTTCACTCAAAATCCTCCAAAGTGGTGACGGGCGTTCTACCAGTCAAGTCCATGAGGTGGCTAAGGGTTCAAAATGTTATTCGTGACCATACTAGACATTTGTATAGAGTCTTGCGGAGTTTCGTTATGTTGTTGTATTTTTATTAATTTTTCTAGTTAATTAACTTCACCCCTTGGTGGTTAATTAACTCAGTTTTGATGTAATAATGTAATGGCTCAAGCATGGCATTTTGTAATAGGGGCGATGAATGCAAGGTAAAATAGCTATGAAACCCCCTAAGCCACTGCTTCGAGTCCCATGTCTTTCTGATAAGTGGTTGAAGAGATAGACCAATTTTGGTCAGGAGGGGTCTATCTCCCCTAGGGAAATTTTAATTTTCCCTAAGTCAAAATTCATATTATTTGATTTTGAAGGAAAAAATCAAATAATGCGATGGTAATTTTGTTTAGGGGTTGCCAAGCCTAGGAAAATTTATTTCAAAATTTTTCCACCCCCCCATGGCCAAGATATAATTTTTTTAAGTTATTTTTAATTTTTCCTAAATCAAAATTGGGAAAATTTAAAAATTAAATTGAAAATTTTAGTCTAAGGTGAAAAAATATTTAGCCTAAGTCTAAAGGTTGAATATCTTATTGGAGCAAATGGTTAAACTCCAAGCTAAGTTTAAAGATGGTTTAACCCCTCTCTAAAGGGGGCGTCCAATGTTAAAACCCTCACCAAAATAGAGGAGGCGTCCATTTTTAAGGAGGGCGTCCACCAAATGAAGGCTCTACACCAAATTTGGAGGGGCGCTAACATAATTTAGTGGGGCGCTAAAGATAGAGGAAAACGTCATACATTAAAGGGGACCACTCTAAACTTGGAGGCGTCACTAAAAAGGAAGGGCGTCATGCAATAAAGAGGGGCGCTAGCTCAAGTAGAGGGCACTACCATCATTTGGAGGGGCACCATATGAAGGTCAAAGCTAAATTTGGAGGGCGTCCAGCTAAATATAGAGGTGGGCGTCTAATTTGGAGGAGGGCCCACGTTTTTTAACCTCAAAAGAGATCTAAGGGTGGATTTTTAGTCAAAACCCTAGATCTAAGGGTGGAAAATGTGAAGACATGGATCAAGCACCCTAGCCATTAATTCAAAAATAATCTAAGAGTGGAGATTGATTGAGAGGAATAAAAAGTCAAAAACCTAGATCTAGTGGTGGAGATTTAACCTAGATCTAGATCTAATCTCAGCCATTGATCTTCAAGGGGTTGGGGTCTTCCTCAACTATAAAATGAGGGTCTCACTCCCTCATTTGACATGATCTCTCATGCTATTGTTATGCTGCCGGAATATTTCTCCACTATTCTCTCAAGCTCTTGTGCTATTGTAATCTTCTTACCCTAGTTGGGCCATTTAATCAAGTAAATCTTTGGAGGAAGTCTTGGTGTCTACATTTCATGCTTCTTGTGTAAGGTATCTTGCTTCATTTTATTTGATTTTGCATATTGTATTAGCTTAGATAGCTCTCCACAAAGTATTTTGTGGAGAGACTTGTAGGTAGAAGTATTTTTACCTGCATTTGTGAGTAGATTAGTAAGATCCTACAAAGTATTTTGTAGGATTTATTTATATGCTCACCTCTTGGATTACATTGTGCAAATCTCATAAGTTTGTTTGCAGGGAACTAAAGCAAAGGAGCCCTTTCCATTGGTTTAAAAACTTTGTTTTCATTTTCGCACTTTTGGAAAAAAGGGTTTTAAAACTCAGTTTTTATCACTGTATAGTGATAAAAACCTTGGTTTCAAAGCCCCAACCCTTAGTATATTAGTATAGGATTTTATTTCTGCTATTTAAACATCATTTAGGTGGCTGAAAACTAAGTTTTCAGCCCTCTAAACTTCATATTTCTATCATATTTTTGCTCATATTTTTTACTGTAATATAGTGATTTTTTGGTACTAACTTTTTCTAACAAATTCTTTGAGTTTTCTGTGATTTCCAGCAAGTAAAGCTTGCTGGTTTGTGACAGGTTTTGCACAGGTGAAGGAGAGGTGCTGCCCAAATTGGCCCAGAAACACCTCAACCTTCAACCGATTCAAAAAAGGGGTTCAACACCCTCACCTCTCTCTCTCTCATTTTCTGATTATTGTAAACCCCAACGAGAGTTTCTCTTGGGGTGTTCTGCAAAGTTTTATAAGCACTTGTAACACATATGTAAATAGATTAGGAAGTAAAGTAGATCACTAGTTCTATTTCCATTTACCCACCTATATTTGTGACAGACCACCATCTCTGTCACAAAGATTGAAGTGAGGTTAGTTTACTGTTTTATTCAGTTGCATTTAGTTTACTGTTTTATTCATTCACCCATCTATCTCTGTTACAGACCACCATCTCTGTAACAGAGATTGTTGTGAGGTTAGCTTAAGCATTCAATTTTATTTTTTCTATTCACCCACCTATCTTTGTGACAGACCACCATCTCTGTCACAAAGATTGCTGTGAGGTTAGTATAATCAGTTTCTTTTCTACCCACCTATCTCTGTGACAGACCACCATCTCTGTCACAGAGATTGCTGTGCGGTTAAGCATTACTCTAGCTAGTTACAGTTTCTTTCAAGTTCAGTATTTTTTATTTTTCTGTTAAAAGAAGCAATCATACAACTCATCCATCCTGTGTATCCTCTATTCACTTGTCATCTCCCTTTAGGGACTTCAAGTTGGATATGAAAAGCAGGAGAAGTGGGGGCTTAGGTAATTAAATGAGCATTTTGTTAAGGTAATTAGAAGGTGGAAAAATTGTTTCTTAAATCCTAATTATGTTCCTAAGGTAACATTAGAGGCAAAAAAGGTGCTCCCTTACAAGTATATCACATGATTGAAGTTGTCTCCCTAGAGGGGGTGCCCTCGATATTCATGAAAATTGATAAAATAAAAAATAAGCTAAAGTAAGGGGTCTCACCTTGGTTACCATGGCATTATTTGATTTTTCCTTCATTATCCTAAGCCCCCACAAAGTAATTAAAGCAACATTATTTGATTTTTCCTTCAAAATCCTTACAAAATTCCGTCGCAGGGGTGTGGAAATTTCATGGAGAAAAGACAAGAAGAGAAAGGAAGGGGCAAAGTTTCCTTGCTGAGTCTTTTAGAGCTCGAACAAAATTTGATCTAAATACACCTCAATCATATTCATGGTACATGGTTGCCCACCTAGTTGGTTTGGTGGTCAACACCGCTCAAGAAAGGGTTTGTCATAGAGCCAAGATCCCCTTGCTCTTCCTAGTAGTTAAACCCTAAATTTGATACCAAATGTACAAGAATAGTGACTAATAAACCTACACAAGAGAAGCATGCTAACAAATTATTAGGAAAAGTAGAAAAAACAATAACAAATACACGATATACAAAAGATTTACCTTAGAAACCCTAAACCAAAAAAACTAGAAAAACAATGTTGCACCTTTTTCTCATTGTATTAACAAAACAATGCACAAAATAATATATATGTATTCCACTTCATCATTCAACCCTAATACACTACAAGGTACTAGAATATAACTGATATAAAACCATAGGCTGCCTCACTGACTCTTTCTTATTTATATTGATGAGTTGGAATCCTTTCTTAGGGAACATGCACAATATTTTTAGATATGCATTGTATTATTTGCATGTAGGTATTCTGTGCATCCCCTCTATGGGTCTCTTATGGGTTTTGAAATATAAAACCATAGGCTGAAAACCACACAAACATCCCCTCTATGGGTCTTTTATGGGTTTTGAAATATAAAACCATAGGCTGAAAACCACACAAAACCCATAAAAAACCCATAGAGGGGATGCACATACTACCTACATGCAAATAATACAATGCATATCCAAAAATATTGTGCATGCTCCCTAAGAAAGGATTCCAACTCATTAATATAAATAACAAAAAGGGTAGGTGAGACAGGGCACCTATGTTTGATCCTTATAATGCTCATAATGAAGTCCAAGAGGATGTGGGCAATGCAAAGATGACCAAGAAATGACTTGTAAGAGTCTCATAATGGAAACCAAGAGACTGCCAAATGCCCAACTGCTAATGTTACACGACCTCTAGAACAAGGTCTCTCAAGACCTAGTCAAACTCCTTTTATTGGAACATACCCATCGTATTATGCATCATTTTAAAACCTAAAACTTGTTGTTTTGGGGCCTATTATTGTTCTTTAGTAACAAGGTTTTGCAACAATTGGCATTGTTTCCCTTGAATTTGTTAGGTGAAGACTTGGACCAAGCTAGAGTCCTAAGAGTCTCTTAATTCACTAGAGTTTCTATAAGAAGCCATGGGACTTAGCAGACATTGCAATAGATAGGGTTTTACAATAGGAATTAGGGATCCTCCAAGGGATGGAAATAGTAAAAAGGAAATTTACCATTTTGAAAAAATTTTAAAGCTCCCCACCCCTAGATCCCCCTAAAGCTACTACAATTTCCTCGGGTCTCTTAAGATTAGACCTTCGTATTAAGACTATGATACCAATTGATATTAGCACAATACCAACACTGCAATAACATACACAAGAAAAAGCACAAGAAAGCAAGCACGTGAGTATGAAAGAAATTGTCAGAACTGTAAACATGTCAACTCATTTGTATTACTATATAGTATATATAATGTACAAAATTGTGGGGAGAGTGATCAAAGTTGACCAAGTCTCCAATCAAACGCTATAAAGTGGATGAGTGATCAATTTAGACAAAGTCACCCAAAATTGATAAGTATAAACTATAAAGTGTACTACAGTACAAACTAAAAAAGTACAAATATAACACATGTTCACAAGACTAAGTCATCCACTCACCCAAAAGAGAACTATAAACTGCAAGTGTACAAAAGTAAAAATATAATCCATGTTCACTGGACTAAATCTCATCACTAGAACAGTTTAGGAAGCACACAAATGAACAACTAATCTCACCCTTTATCTACCATCCAATGTACAAGCCCTGCAGTCACACCCTTGGTAGCTGAGAAAACAGAGAACAAGCTGTCAGGCTGAACTGGTCGAGGATCATATTTCCCAAGAGTTCCTGCTGCAGTATCTATGATAACCTTCCCATCTTTATATGCGCATACCTGCAACACAGTGAGAAAAAGAACCATTACTAAAAATTAATCTCTCACCCAACACAATCAACAACAGGAATAGAAATGTTAACTAGCGGAAGACATTACTAAGGCAAATTGGATTTTGCAAATTTATGGACAGTGAGGGTTAGAATGGTTAAGCAAAAGAAGTCAGTCTGTGGCTCATGATTTTTATTTTAAAATAAGTGCAGATTGTTTGCAGCTAGTACTGACTTTAATAGGTTGATAAAGGGGAAGGGTATGCCATCCTGTTGAGATCTTTGAGTCCATTTTGAACAAGGAAAATAAGAATATTTCATTGAGAATTTTGAGACATTTTTTAGTCCAACACCCACATTTGATGCACAAGGAAGGCTAAAGGACAATTGTGTTGAGCTTAATCCAAAAGTGCTCTTCATGATAGTACCCTGGTTTATAGGATCATTAGCGAAATGAACAAAGTTCATTTACTAAAAATGAAATAAACAACTTGGTTCATAAAATGAACATCCAAAATAAATAGGATAGCATAAAAAAATCCATTCAGATTAAAATAATATATCGAATAAGTAATATGAGAGATAGCTGACGATACAATGCCATGTGACGGTGTACTTATAGCATTGACTAGTCACAATGGTTGATAAGTCATGTCCCTTGATTAAGATGAAGTACTTCATTTATTGTGTTATTATTTTTATTAATTATTATTATTTTGTTTATTTGACATTTATTTATAAATATTATGTTCATTATATTGCCTATCCCTTCAAAGATGCTTTGTCCTCAAAGCATTTTATGGACAAGCTTTTATGTCTCTGTTTTAGCTTGTAATGCTCTGTCATGACTCTCTTCTTGAAGCTATGATGATAGATGATACAGGTGATATGAGATACAAAGCAATGAGTAGAACTGTCTTATTTTGAAAGGGTCAAACCACCCTGATTCAATTTTCTGCAAAACTGTATGGTGATGACCTTTATGATCTGGGAAATGATAAGATTCCACACCTGAGCTTCTCTTCAATATAATATAATCTTCAGTTAGTTTCTCATATTGATTTCTCAGTTGGTTAGTTCATTGAATAATACGATGACTTTTATAATTTGGATGACGATATGGTATCCTTGTATCTTGTCTTGTTAATGGAAACCTCATCTTTTGATACTTATAGAATCTAATGATATATTGGTTGATAAGATTTCATTTGGATCTATATTGGTTCCTTTCTCCAAGGTTCTGATTTTTAGATATGATGACTTCTCTAACTCAATCGGTCCAGTCATTTTTTCTTTATCGATCATTGATTCCTGACTAGTAAGTTACTTCAACTTCTTTTCACTTTTTAACTTCTTATTATATGGAATCAAGCTTTGACTATCATTCTTAAGGCAAGATATTTCTTTGTCTTCACTAGCAACAACCTTGTCAAATTCATTTTGCATGTTTTGTACTAACTTTTGGTCATCCTAAAGGATTACCTTTGAAACATCTTTAAAATCTTCTGATCAGGGAGATACTGAAACTAACTTCACTATAATGTCTTGCAATGTTAGCTTCTTCTTATAGAAAAATGTCTGTTAAGATTAAAAACCTAAAGTTCCCAACCAGGTTGAACCTAGAATTATGTCAACTTCATTTAGTCATATAGTCGTAACAATGAATTGGGATATGAATTTATAATCATCAATTGTTAACTGTAATTCCCTAATTTCATGTTGCTTCTTGTCGCAAGTGTTTTCTTTTCGATTATGCTTAGCTCTAGAATTAATAAATGATTCACCAAGTTGATGTTAAAGTGATTTTTATCTTTGTACAAACAAATAGCAATGATAATATCCTTTCTTTGAATAATCCCCTTAACTTTTAATAGACCTAGATGACAATGAGGTGTGTACATTAATATTTCCTTGCAATTTTCCTTCTTTATTGTTTTCAAAGCAATTTTAATGTAGGTCGGCATTTCAGAACCATATAAAGTATAACTCTTTTGTTGCCAATTAAATTCCATGAACTGTGCTTGGAGATCAGTGGCATAAATAGTTAACTGGATAAACCATTATGCACCTAAAGGCTAATACCATATCCATCCCACCGAGTGTTAGAGCATAGAATCCTATCTGCAGTTCCAACTTTTGCATTTGTACAGAAACCTTATAGCATCTTCCTACTCCTTTGACATGTTGTCCATCAGCATTTCTAACAGTGAGATCTTTGGAAGGGTGTACTAAAAGGTTTAATTTTTTGGTGATATTGACAATTCCAAATGTAGGACTTTCCTACCTAACTGTAAAGTTAGCTCAAAGTTAGCTCGGTGCTTTACAGTTAAAATTTTAGATAGTAATAAAATTATTTTATCAATTTTTATTCAAGACTTCTTTATATTTATGGCGTGTTGACAAATGTTGAATTGTTCAATCATTCAATGCAATGAATGCTAATAAGAAAATAAGTACAAGCAGTAAGGAAATCAGATTTTATCATTCTTCTCCTTTAGGCCAATTCAAAGTGGGTTCTCATCATCTTTGGGTGGAGGCAAATCACCAGACTGACTGATCAGACAAGATCCACCAGGTTTGCCACCTGTTGCCCACCTATTTCGACTAGGTGGCAACTCCATGTACACGAAGTTGTACATAATTGTACCTTAGAAAAATCTGAAGATTTTTCATTTCTGCAGGGCTATTGCCCCTTTGTAAAACGAAATGTCCGCTCCCCTGCGTGGGAAAATTAATGTAATTTAATGTGCTAGTGTGGGTCATATGATATGGATGCCACACCATGGAACGGGTTGTTAGGGAAGTCCCCTCATCGAGTGTTTTTCCCTTTCCAATTAACCTTGTTGAACAAACGAGTTTAATCGGTTTGGTTTTCACTCAAAATCCTCCAAAGTGGTGACGAGCGTTCTACTAGTCAATTCCATGAGGTGGCTAAGGCTTCAAAGTGTGATTCATGACCATGCTAGGCGTTTGTCTAGAGTCTTGCGGAGTTTCGTAATGT
>LPNX010314143.1:143449-203737 GCA_001517045.1 Pseudotsuga menziesii
ACAACTGGATGGATGCCTATTAAACTAAGACTTCTCTATCCCCTGTCGTATCTCTCGAGTACCCCAAAGGGTGATAACCGAATAGAGGAGCAGGAAATAGAGAAGTTGTTGTTGGTAAGTTTTAAGGGTTAATTTTAATCTTGGTGGTTAACCTGCAAGGTAAATTTTAAACTGTCAACAAGATCAACCAAGCGGTATCCCTTATGGAAGGTGCTGGTACTTGATCTTGGACTGAAAAAATAAAAAAATGTGTGATTGTAACAGAAAAAAGAAAAGTTGTTTTAACTAACTAAGCCCCCACTTTTCCTACTTTTCATATCCAACTTAAAGTCCCTAAAGGGAGATGACAAGTGGATAGAGGATACACAGGATGGGTGAGTTGTATGGTTACCTTTAACTGAAAATAAAACAATTACTGAAACTCAAAAGAAACTGTAAATAGCTAAAGCAATGCCTAACCGCACAACAATCTCTGTGACAGAGATGGTGGTCTGTCAGAGAGATAGGTGGGTGAACAGCAAAAATAAAACTGATTATACTAACCTCACAACAATCTCTATTACAGAGATGGTGGTCTGTAACAGAGATAGGTGGGTGAACAGAAAATAAAACTAGGAAGGAAAATACAATTAGCTAAAACAATAAACTGACCTCACTTCAATCTCTGTGACAGAGATGGTGGTTTGTCACAAAGATAGGTGGGTAAACTGAATAAAACTTGCAAATGAAAAAACTAACTCTAAGCAACTACTTCTACAAATTTACAGCAGAGAAATACACCAAAGAGAACTTCTCATTTGGGGTTTACAATGTAATAGAAGAGAGAAGAAGTGTAGTTTAGGGCCTCTTTTGGACCAAATTTTTTGCTGGGTTTTCTGGGCAATTTATGGCAGCATAACCCCCTCTTTCTGTGCATAAAACCTGCAAAAAATCAGCAACTTACTTGCTGGAAATTACTGCAGAAAACTGAACAGAAAGTTAGAACAATTTAGTGAAAAACCCAGAAATTTTACAGAAAAATCTGAACTTTAAAATTTTAAGAAAATGAAATTTCAACAGTTAAAAATGAGAGTTTTGGGGGTGCAAATGGTACATAAACAGCAGATTTATAAGCCTATACTAATATAATATGGATGGGGGCCCTAAAACAAGGGTTGTATTCACTATACAGTGAATAAAACCCAGTTTTATGAAGGAAAACAAAAAATGGCCGAATTGAAAATCTGGAAAAATGAACACTTGGAGGAGCCCTTCTTGGCTTGGAAAACCTGTAAATAAACTTGAGAGAGCTGCAAATGTAAGCAAAGAGGTGAGTACCCAATAAATCTACCAAAATACTTTGATAAATATTATTGAAAAAATTCACAAATGGAAGTAGAAATACTTCTACTTACAGATCCCTCCACAAAATACTTTGTGGAGAGCTATCTAAGCTAGTACAAATGCAAATAAAAAAAATACGATACAAGTTACCTCACGAAAAATATATGGAATGTAGCATGACGACACAATGTTCCTCCAAAGTATTCTTCTATTACAGCCCAACTAGGGCAAGATTCAATACAAAAGAGCAAGAGGCTTGGGCCAAATGCTTGAGAAAATATGAAAAGAGAGTAGGGAAAAATTCCAACAGCATAACAATAGCATGAGAGAAGTTCTGAAATGAGGGAGTGAGACTCTCATTATATAGTTGAGGAAGACCCCAACCCCTTGAAGATCAATGGCCAAGATTAAATCTAGATCTAGATTAGATCTCCACCACTAGATCTAAGTATTTGACTTTTTACCACTCTCAGCCAATCTACACCCTTAGATTGCTTTTTAATCCATGGCTTGAGTGCTTGATCCATGTCTTAATCATTCTCCACCCTTAGATCTAGGGTTTTTTACCAAGTGGGGGCCTCCTTTGACTCAAATTTTAATTTTTATCTTTAATTTTATCATTAATTTTTTTAATCTTTTATTTTTTATTTTTAATTTTTAATCTTTAATCTTTTATTTTATCTTTTACTTTTTTATTTTTATCTTTTTATTTTTTAATCTTTTAATCTTTTATTTTCAAGTTTTAATCTTATATTTATTTTTAATATTTTATTTTTTGATTTTCTATTAATATTTAATTTTTTAATTTTTTAATTTTTTGGTCTTTTTTTTTTATATTTTATTTTAAAATTTCTATCTTTTTATTCTTTTATTTTTTAATTACTATCTTTTATTTTTAAGTTTTAATCTTATATTTTTATTTTTATCTTTTTATTTTTAATGTTTTATTTTTTAATTTTTAACTTTTGATCTTTAATTTTTTAATCTTTTTATTTTATTAAGACGAAAGGGACGCCCCACTTAGGAGATCTTCAGACATTTATTTTGACCATGGAGGGTTTATTTAAATGAAATTTTGGCTATGCTTAGCCATCCCCCAAACTTAATTACCATGGCCTTATTTGATTTTTTCTTTCAAAATCAAATAATTTAAATTTTTGACTTGGGGAAATTAATTAATTCCCTAGGAAAAATAGACCTTGCTTAGCCAAAAATGGTCTATCTCCTTAACCCCTTATCAGAATGACATGGGACTCGAAGTAGTGGCTTAAGGGGTTTCATAGCAATTTACCTTGCATTCATAACCTCTATTACAAAGTGCCAGTGCTTGAGCAATTACATTATTACATCAAAACTTAGTTAATTAACCACCAAGGGGTGACATTAATTAACTAGAAAAAATAAATAAAAACACAACAACATAACGAAACTCCGCAAGACTTTATACAAATGTCTAGCATGGTCACGAAGAACATTTTGAACCCTTAGCCACCCCATGGACTTGACTATTAGAACGTCCGTCACCACTTTGGAGGATTTTGAGTGAAAAACCAAACCAATTAAAATCGTTTAAACAACAAGATTAATTGGAAAGGGAAAAAACACTCGATGAGGGGACTTCCCTAATAACCAGTTCGATGGTGTGGCGTCCATATCATATGACCCACACTAGCACATATAATTACATTAATTTTCCCACGCAGGGGAGCACACATTTCGTTTTACAAAGGGGCAATTGCCCTGCAGAAATGGAAAAATCCTCAGATTTTTCCAAGGTACAATTTGTACAATTATGTACATCTTCATGTACATGAAGTTGCCACCTAGTCGAAATAGGTGGGCAACATCTGGCTCCAACTTGGGGACGTGTGTTCGATCATCGGAGAGCACACGAGAACTCCAGAATCCTGCAACCACAAATTCTCACCAATAACCAACATAAGTCCTTATGTAGAAACCCTTAAATAATCAATAATGAATAAATGAAATGACTACACAATGATCATACATATATGCATAAATAATTTCAAAGAATGAAATAATACAAAGTTGTTAAAAGAATGCAAAGAAAAGGGTTAGAGATACATTACAGAGAGTGTCCCTTAGGACACTAAGTATTTATCTTTTTGAAGAAAAACCTGATTTGTGGCTCGTTTGACCCTTTCCTGTTTCTTGTGACTTTGATTGTGTCTCACATTTTTGAATATTTTCCAAAAGTCCACACTATCAAAAAACTGCTCATGCCATATTTTGTTAACTTCCTTAATCCTGATTCCATCCTTTATATTTTCCGGAAAGCTAACAAAGATAACATGATCCTTTCCACTATATACACTGTCCACATTCTGAAAAAAACATTAATTCATTCTGGCATGCACCGACTGTCTTTTCTTCTAAAACACTCTGAAAATGGTCTGACACTTTACTGACTTGAGGAGAACTTACTAAAGCCTTGGGTGGCTTATCCTTTTGGGCTGGAATCTTTATACTCTCTGCTACAGGGATTGATACCTTTACATTACTGATCCAACCCCCTAAATCCATACTCAAATTTATTACTTGAAAATACACTTTGTTTAGGGGTAAGTTCATGGTCACATGTTTCTTCTACTTTGTCCATATTTCTAGTCATGCAAACCATGTCCTCTCCATCTTCTAACAAATCCTCATTATTGCCAAACACACATTCATGACCAACCATATTAACATGTTCCATTCTTTCTCTAGCTGCTAACTTTTCCTTTATAATCTGAAAGAAAATGGGACAAGTCCCTTCCTCATGTGAATCATCACAAGCCCTACAATAAGGGATTATTGGATCATCAAACCAATTGTTTGCTTCCATAGGCTCTGGAGGTCTTTCTTGTTCTTGATAAGGGGGTCCTTTAGGGAGACCCTTTTGCCATCTATCATTTGGCTTATGATTATTACCTTTATCTTTTTCGATGGCAACTATCTTATTTTGTAATGCTGTCTGGTTTGCCTGCATGGCAGCTAGCTGATTAGCATGATTCAATTCCATTTGTTTAATCAGTCGGGCAAGCTCTTTGATAGAGTCACCTTGAGGTTCCTGGTTTTCAACTTCCTTAACTTTATCTGACTCTAGAGGACTACCCTTTGAAAACCCAAGAACATTTGATTTCCCTGAATCTTGCATATTCTTATCTATTTTAATAGCTTTGTCTTGTGCCTCCCTAACATTTGTAGGCTCTTTATCCCTTAGCTGGTATCTCATTTCCCTTTCAAAAGCTTGAATGTACAAAATTAAGATGGCCTTTTCAGGAGGCTTAATATCTTGAGGGAGACTCTTAACCAATTCATTAAATCTTCTGTTAAATCCTTCCACTGTTTCATTATCTTCCTTATGGCTAGAGTGCAAGGCAGTTAACAAGGAATGGTGATCCCTCTTATCTCCCCATTTATCATTAAAAGCTTCAATGATTCCCTTAAGGTCTTTAAACGTGTTATCATCATGTTCCATAAACCAATCAATGGCCTCTTCCTCTAAGGACAAAACAAAGAGTTTCATCTTCACATCCTCATGGTTGTGTGCCATACACCATCTTGCAATACATAAATTGAAATTTCTGATGTGGGCTTTAGCACTTGTAACATTGTCTCCTTGAAAAGAAGGCAACTTATCCACAGCTTTCTCTGGAACTTCATGAGGGTAACCAACAATCTTAGAGAAATCACATGGTCTATAATAATTATTCATTGTTCAGGTTGGTTTACTTAAATAAACCACAAACACATATTAGAAATTGGCTTCTTTTCCAAGACTTGTAAACATTCTACAGGGAGCAAGTTTGTTTAACTTCCTCTAAAAGCCTTTTCAAGATCTAAGAGGGAGCTAAGCAAACCAAAGGGCTCCAGGTAGAATACCTTACTATATATTTTCAAGTGGAGTCGCCACTTGGAGAACATGTAAACTTCCAATATGGGTAAAAGAAAAAAAAAGAAAAAAAATTTAAGGTTATCTCAAAAATTTTATTAACACTTTAAAAACGAATTAAATTGAAGAATTAAAGAATTAGATCTAAAATTATTTAACTAATGTCAAGACCAAGGACAAAAGACTTGTCCCCGGCAACGATGCCAAAGATGTTGCCGCCTAATACACACTTTATGATACGGGAAAGTCTCCAACCCGCTTTGTGTGTCCTTGGGGGCAAGTTAGAGCTAGGGACCACTGTCACCACAGTTCACAACTCCTCCGTTTAGGCTAGATCCCAACAGAGCCAAGGGGGGTAGTCCCTACGGAATACTAAGTTCCAGATTTATTAATTAATTAAAGGGATCCTTTTAAGGTTACAAAATTACAAGACCAGTGCCTAGATTAAATGGAGTCAAAAGATTACAAGTTACAAACTTACAAAAGAATAAGAATGATTATCCACAGTTGTCTAAGCTAAGCAAGATTTACAATATTAACAATATGAACAAGTGCTAAAGAATGGTTAAACAAATATACAATGATACCTGAAAAGAAACAAGACACACACCGGATGAACAAGTTATTATGTCAAAGATCAAACAATAGACTGCTTTCAAGTTACAAGACTTGACAATATTTTACTCAAGCATGCCACAGTACTTGAAAGATATTATACTTGAAGGTGCAAAGTACTGAAATGAAATTTAAATGCTTGCAATATGTACTTGTAAAATGAAAGCCTTAAAAAGCAAGGACTTTGAAGCAAATACAGAAACTGAAATGTGGGTAAGATGTTTTGCAATGTCTCTTGGTTCATTTTAATAGATTTTATTAAAGTTGAAGTCTTTGATTAAGTTTTAGATCCGGTGGTGTGACTACCCCAATCTAGTACTTCTCAAGTCAAAGAGGGAATGCTGTTGCACTCAACAAAGTGGGAGCAAAGCCCACCCGTAGCTCACAGGTCAAACCCCAATGCCCTGGTGCTCAACAAGGGGGACGTCAAAGCGCCTAGAGACCCCCCACGGTCTACTACCCCAACTCGCCTCCAAGGGCACTGTTTTTAATTAACTGGAAAAACAGCTGGATGGATGCCTATTAAACTAAGACTTCTCTATCCCCTGTCGTATCTCGCGAGTACCCCGAAAGGTGATAACCGAGTAGAGGAGCAGGAAATAGAGAAGTTGTTGTTGGTAAGTTTTAAGGGTTAATTTTAATCTTGGTAGTTAACCTGCAAGGTAAATAATAAACTGTCAACAAGATCAACCAAGCGGTATCCCTTATGGGAAGTGCTGGTACTTGATCTTGGACTGAAAAAATAAAAAAATGTGTGATTGTAACAGAAAAAAGAAAAGTTGTTTTAACTAACTAAGCCCCCACTTTTCCTACTTTTCATATCCAACTTGAAGTCCCTAAAGGGAGATGACAAGTGGATAGAGGATACACAGGATGGGTGAGTTGTATGGTTACCTTTAACTGAAAATAAAACAATTACTGAAACTCAAAAGAAACTGTAAATAGCTAAAGCAGTGCCTGACCGCACAACAATCTCTGTGACAGAGATGGTGGTCTATCAGAGAGATAGGTGGGTGAACATCAAAATTAAAACTGATTATACTAACCTCACAACAATCTCTGTTACAGAGATGGTGGTCTGTAACAGAGATAGGTGGGTGAACAGAAAATAAAACTAGGAAGGAAAATACAACTAGCTAAAACAATAAACTGACCTCACTTCAATCTCTGTGACAGAGATGGTGGTCTGTCACAAAGATAGGTGGGTAAACTGAATAAAACTTGCAAATGAAAAAACTAACTCTAAGCAACTACTTCTACAAATTTACCGCAGAGAAATACCCCAAAGAGAACTTCTCATTTGGGGTTTACAATGTAATAGACGAGAGAAGAAGTGTAGTTTAGGGCCTCTTTTGGACCAAATTTTTTGCTGGGTTTTCTGGGCAATTTAGGGCAGCATAACCCCCTCTTTCTGTGCATAAAACCTGCAAAAAATCAGCAACTTACTTGCTGGAAATTACTGCAGAAAACTGAACAGAAAGTTAGAACAATTTAGTGAAAAACCCAGAAATTTTACAGAAAAATCTGAACTGTAAAATTTTAAGAAAATGAAATTTCAGCAGTTAAAAATGAGAGTTTTGGGGGTGCAAATAGTACATAAACAGCATATTTATAAGCCTATACTAATATAATATGGATGGGGGCCCTAAAACAAGGGTTGTATTCACTATACAGTGAATAAAACCCAGTTTTATGAAGGAAAACAGAAAATGGCCGAATTGAAAATCTGAAAAAATGAACACTTGGAGGAGCCCTTCTTGGCTTGGAAAACCTGTAAATAAACTTGAGAGAGCTGCAAATGTAAGCAAAGAGGTGAGTACCCAATAAATCTACCAAACTACTTTGATAAATATTATTGAAAAAATTCACAAATAGAAGTAGAAATACTTCTACTTATAGATCCCGTTGCCCACCTATTTCGACTAGGTGGCAACTCCATGTACATGAAGATGTACATAATTGTACAAGTTGTACCTTGGAAAAATTTGAGGATTTTTCACTTCTGCAGGGCTATTGCCCCTTTGTAAAACGAAATGTCCGCTCCCCTGCGTGGGAAAATTAATGTAATTTTATGTGCTAGTATGGGTCATATGATACGGATGCCACACCATGGAACTGGTTGTTAGGGAAGTCCCCTCATCGAGTGTTTTTCCCTTTCCCATTTGATCTTGTTGCGTAAACGAGTTTAATCGGTTTGGTTTTCACTCAAAATCCTCCAAAGTGGTGACGGGCGTTCTACCAGTCAATTCCATGAGGTGGCTAAGGCTTCAAAGTGTGATTCATGACCATGCTAGGCATCTGTATAGAGTCTTGCGGAGTTTCGTTGTGTTGTTGTATTTTTAATTATTTTTTCAAGTTAATTAATTTCACCCCTTGGTGATTTTTTAACTCAGCTTTTGATGTAATAATATAATTGCTCAAGCATGGCATTTTGTAATAGGGGCTATGAATGCAAAATAAAATTGCTATGAAACCCCCTAAGCCACTGCTTCGAGTCCCATGTCATTTTGATGAGTGGTTGACGAGATAGACCATTTTTGTCTAAGCAAGGTCTATTTTTCCTAAGGAATTAATTAATTTCCCCAAATCAAAATTCATATTATTTGATTTTGAAGTAAAAAATCAAATAATGCCATGGTAAATAGGTTTGGGGGTTCCTAACCCTAGGAAAAATTTATTTCATAGTTTTCCACCCCCCCATGGCCAAGATATAATTTTTTCAAGTTATTTTTAATTTTTCCTAAGTCAATATTGGGAAAATTTAAAATTTTAATTGAAAATTTTTAAATCTAAGGTGAAATGCATTTTAGCCTAAGTTTAAGGTTAAAATCTATTTTGAGCAAGGCTAAAGGTCAAAACCTCATGAGGTGGTCTAAATCCTAAGTCTAGAGGAGCAATGTCCAAATCAAAACCCTCACTATAGTGGGGCGCTAAAGATAGAAGAGGCATCATTTAAAAGATGAAGGCGCTAGCAATAGAGAAGGGCGGCCAAGTTTAAAGCTCGTTTTAGGTGGAAAACCCCTCACCAAATTGGAGGAGGCGCTACCAAATGGAGGCGTCATGCTACAATGGAGGGGCTAACTATTAAAGAGGGCGTTAGCTACTTTGGAGAGGCGCTATTATGGAGGAGCGCTACCATGAGATAGAGCACTAGCTAAATTTGGTGAGGGCGCTAACTCTAAGTGGGGCGAAATTTTGGAGATTCTCTATCAAATTTGGAGGGGAGCCTAGTTGGGCCTACTTTGTTTTATTTAAAACCCTAAAAGCTCATCTAAGGGTTAGCACTAAGTCAAAGACCTAGATCTAAAGGTGAATATTACTTGGAGCATGGATCAAGCCTTTTAGCCATTGATTAAGAAATAATCTAAGGATGGAGATTAATTGAGAAAAATGGAATGTCAAATACCTAGATCTAGTGGTGGAGATTAAACCCTAGATCTAGATCTAATCTCAGCCATTGAGCTTCAAAGGGTTGGGGGTTTGCCTCAACTATATAATGAGGGTCTCACTCCCTCATTAGACATGATCACTCATGCTATTGTTATGCTGCCAGAAATTTCTTCATACTCTCATATTTTCTTGCTACACTTTGTATTGAAGCTTTGCCCTAGTTGGGCCATTTAATAAAAATTTCTTTAGAGAGACACTATGCTGCAAATTCTTTCATGATCCACTACTCTTGAGGTAAATTGTGTATTTTTCTAGTTTTGCATTATTGTACTAGTCTAGTTAGCTCTCCACAAAGTATTTTGTGGAGAGATTAGAGAGTAAAAGTGTTTTTGCTTTCTTTTGTGAATGATTTGACATCTTCTTTCAAAGTATTTTGCAGGAACTGTTGGATGTTCACCACTAGCCTTACGATAGTTTGCAGATCTAGACTTTTTGCAGGTTGACCAATCAAGGAGACCTCTGCAAGGGCTTCATTTCGGCATATTTTAAATTCGGCCATCTACTTTCAGCCTTCCTGAAAAGGGGTTTTATTCACTGTATAGTGAATATAACCCTTGTTTTAGAGCCCCAACCTATTATATATTAGTTAGGGCTTTTATTTCTGCTGTTTAAACACTGTTTAGGTGGCTGGAAACTCATTTTCCAGCCCTCTAAATCTCTTATTTCTGCAATATTTCACATTCAGATTTTTTATGTAAATTTGTAAATTTTTGTACTAATGTTTTAACAACAAATTTTTAGTGTTTTCTGTTATTTCCAGCGAAGAATAGTTTGCTGGTTTATGACAGGTTGTGCATAAGTGAAGGTGAGTTGCTGCCCGAATAGGCCCAGGATCCCCTCAACCTTCAACCGGTTCAAAAGGGGTTCAAACCCTCAACTCTCTCTCTAAATTTTTTCTGATTTATTGTAAACCCCAACGAGAGTCTCTTGGGGTATTCTGTAAAGTTTTGTAACTATTTGTAATCCATAAGTAGATAGATTAGAAAGTAGAGTAGGAAGTAGGATAATAGTTGTTTCAAGTTTCTGTTTATGCAAATTTCATTTTTGTTTAAAAGTAATCATACAACCCATTAAACATGTGTATCCTCTATCCGCTTGTCATCTCCCTTTAGGGACTTCAAGCTGGATATGAAAAACAGGGGAAGTGGGGGCTTAGGTAATTAAGATAACTTTCTTTTCTTGTACTACAATCAAATATTTTTTATTTTTCAAGTCCAAGATCAAATACCGGCACCTCCCATAAGGGATACAGCGTGGTTGATCTTGTTGATCGCTTTAAAATAAACCTTGCATGCTAATCACCCAGATAAAACTTAATCTTAAAAACTTACCAACAACAACTTCCCACATCCTGCTCCTCTACTCGGTTATCACCCTTCGGGGTACTCCGAGATACGACCAAGGGACAGGGAAGTCTTAGTTTAATAGGCATCCATCTAGTGATTTTCCGATTGATTAAAAACAGTGACCTTGGATGCGACTTGGGGTAGTAGACCGTGGAGGGTCTCTAGGCGCTTTGACGTCCTCCTTGTTGAGCACCAGGCCATTGGGGTTTGACCTGTGAGCTACGGGTGGGCTTGTTCCCACTTTGTTGAGCGCAACAGCACTCCCTCTTCGATTTGAGAAGAACTAGATCGAGATAGTCACACCACCGATTCTAAAACTTAATCCAACAAGAAAAACTTTAATAAAATCAACTAAAATAAACCAAGAGACATTTCAAAACCGGTTCTACAACACTCTCCTATTTCAAGCACTCTTTCACTCCAACATTGCACTACAATTTTTACTTCCAGCACTTTACATTTCAGTTATATTTACTTTCATTTTTTGCAATCGCTATGTGGTGAATGTTTATTTGCTTAAAATCTTTCCATTGTTTAATTTACAGTTGGTTCAATCAGTTTCACTCAAAGCACTTCTCTGCCATATTGGAAATCTTGTTCACATTGTATACATCGATAAACCATCTGTGCATTGCTTAATATTCTGATTCATTGTCATTTATAATTATATCATTCGTTTATCTCAGTTTTAAACACTTAAACTGTAGTTTAATCATAGCTTAAATCTCTAAATTATTTTGTAAGCTTGTAAAGTGTTAATCTATCTTTTGACTCCATTATCTAGGCACTGGTTTAAAGCAAAAGGTTGACTGTCATTTAAATCTTGCGTATTGCATCAGTCTGATTGTCATCTCTTAGAGTCTTAGCCTCATTTCTTATTAAACGATCCCTTTAATTAATCTGTAATTAATTAATAAACCTGGAACTTAGTTTTCCCATAGGGACTACCCCCCTTGGCTCTGTTGGGATCTTGCCTAAACGGAGGAGTTGTGGACTGTGGTGACAGTGGTCCCCAGCTCTCACTGGCCCCCAAGGACGCACATAGCAGGTTGTGACTTTCCTGCATCTTAAAGTGTGAATTAGGCAGCAACAGATCCCGCCACAAAATACTTTGTGGAGAGCTTTCTAAGCTAGTACAAATGCAAATAAAAAAAATACGATACAAGTTACCTCACCAAAAATATATGGAATGTAGCATGACGGCACAATGTTCCTCCAAAGTATTCTTCTATTACAGCCCAACTAGGGCAAGATTCAATACAAAAGAGCAAGAGGCTTGGACCAAATGCTTGAGAAAATATGAGAAGAGAGTAGGGAAAAATTCGAACAGCATAACAATAGCATGAGAGAAGTTCTGAAAGGAGGGAGTGAGACCCTCTTTATATAGTTGAGGAAGACTCCAACCCCTTGAAGATCAATGGCCAAGATTAGATGTAGATCTAGATTAGATCTCCACCACTAGATCTAGGTATTTCACTTTTTACCACTCTCAACCAATCTACACCCTTACATTGTTTTTTAATCCATGGCTTGAGTGCTTGATCCATGTCTTAATCATTCTCCACCCTTAGATCTAGGGTTTTTGACCAAGTGGAGGCTCCCTTTGACTCAAATTTTAATTTTTATTATTTTAATTTTTATCTTTAATTTTTTAATCTTTTATCTTTTATTTTTAATCTTTAATCTTTAATCTTTTATTTTATCTTTTACTTTTTTATTTTTATCTTTTTATTTTTTAATCTTTTAATCTTTTATTTTCAAGTTTTAATCTTATATTTATCTTTAATATTTTATTTTTTGATTTTCTATTAATTTTTTAATTTTTTGATCTTTTATTTTTTATATTTTATTTTAAAATTTCTATCTTTTTATTCTTTTATTTTTTAATTACTATCATTTATTTTTAAGTTTTAATCTTATATTTTTATTTTTATCTTTTTATTTTTAATGTTTTAATTTTTAATTTTTAACTTTTGATCTTTAATTTTTTAATCTTTTTATTTTATTAAGACGAAAGGGACGCCCCACTTAGGAGATCTTCAGACATTTATTTTGACCATGGAGGGTTTATTTAAATGAAATTTTGGCTATGCTTAGCCATCCCCCAAACTTAATTACCATGGCTTTATTTGATTTTTTCATTCAAAATCAAATAATTTAAATTTTTGACTTGGGGAAATTAATTAATTCCCTAGGAAAAATAGACCTTGCTTAGCAAAAAATGGTCTATCTCCTTAACCCCTTATCAGAATGACATGGGACTCGAAGCAGTGGCTTAGGGGGTTTCATAGCAATTTACCTTGCATTCATAGCCCCTATTACAAAGTGCCAGTGCTTGAGCAATTACATTATTACATCAAAACTTAGTTAATTAACCACCAAGGGGTGACATTAATTAACTAGAAAAAATAAATAAAAACACAACAACATAACAAAACTCCGCAAGACTCTATACAAATGTCTAGCATGGTCACGAAGAACATTTTGAACCCTTAGCCACCCCATGGACTTGACTATTAGAACGCCCGTCACCACTTTGAAGGATTTTGAGTGAAAAACCAAACCAATTAAAATCGTTTAAACAACAAGATTAATTGGAAAGGGAAAAAACACTTGATGAGGGGACTTCCCTAATAACCAGTTCCATGGTGTGGCGTCCATATCATATGACCCACACTAGCACATATAATTACATTAATTTTCCCACGTAGGGGAGCGGACATTTCGTTTTACAAAGGGGCAATTGCCCTGCAGAAATGGAAAAATCCTCAGATTTTTCCAGTGTTACACGGGGGCGCGCCCCCCTCGCTCCTTGCGCCTCGGGGGCTCGGGGGCTCTTGGGGAAACGTTTCCCAACGTCCCCAAAATTAGGAAACTCTCGGAAACTCGCAAGGGGGCGCGTCCCCCTGTTCTGCAACGCGCTCCGATGAAGGGGGGCTCCCACACGCCCCCTCCAGACACTGGGGGCTCCTAGACGCCCCCCACGATTTTACCAATTTCTGTTTAAAAAAGCAAAATTTTATTTTTAATTGTTGTTTAGTCTCTATTTCAAGCTTAGTTTTTAGTAATTTACTATTTCACTATTTTAGCATGCAATATCATTGATTCAAGTTTTCAATTACAATGACTGAAATTAGAAATATGAATATCCAGATTCAAATAACAAATTTGAAAATTATCATGATGAATTGTATAACGTGTTTGTATTATTAATTTGCTATATTATGATTTAATTGCACAATGATAAACTTAGTATTTACTATTTATTATTTACTTTTAGTAGTTTACATGGGATGAATCATTGAATTGTTGTTGCTGGGATTTAATAATTTGTAATACTAATTTTTATTAAGACTTGGACGTCCCCCCGCCTCCCCCGAAGTATTGCATTTCCCCGCTCTCCACACGTCCCCAATGTGCGTTTCCCCGCTCCCGCGCTTCGGCGTCCCAGAAACTTGGGGGAACATTGGATTTTTCCAAGGTACAATTTGTACAATTATGTACATCTTCATGTACATGAAGTTGCCACCTAGTCGAAATAGGTGGGCAACAGAACCCTACTTCAGTTCAGCTCTGATACCATGAAGAAAATCAATGACATCAACATGAGTATTGCATTCACACATTCTGCCAAACACTTGAATGTTTAGGGTTAATGATTAAAAATTTACTCTTAAACTTGAAATAAAAACCACCATATTCAAGATTTTCTCAATACTAAACTATCCATTCACACATGCAAACACAGATGTTTTGGTCAACAGACTGAGCAAAACCCCAACTCCGGGGAAAACCCTAAGAAGAAGATTTTTCATTAAGAAGATCAGAAATTTCAATACACTAAAATTTATCTTTTAAACCCTCACAGGAAAACTTACCCAATTCTGAAATAGCAACAAAATAACTCAGAAACAGAGATTATCTCGAAATCTGAGCCAACCTCGAAATTCGTGCTTGAAAATTGTTGTATGCACTGCACAATCTGCTGTCTATTTCTGCCTCGATTTTTGTGCCCACTTGTGTTGTAATTAATGGTGTACGATCTGCATTTAATGTGGCTGCACTTTTCTTGGGAATCGAGCCCACACATGCGGCTGCAATAAATGCCCAGGTACGGCTTCTACAGGATGCCTAGGGAATCATGCTGCTCCTTTCTCTACCTAAATAATGCCTAGTAGGTTTATAACACTCAGTTGGGCTCTAATAACCCCCCAAGGCCCAGAATTCAACATCGGGCATTCCAGCTTTGGAGGAAGCGAGAGAAAACCTCCTCAATTATACTCGGCTGAAGGCAAAGCATAATTGTCAGGGGCAAAAAACTCCCTGGAATACCTTATTTGAGATTCTATGTCTCAGGAGACCGAACCACTCAAAAAATACACTACTAGCACATTTTATTACAAATCCCGCGCGGCCATGGTCAAAATTATTCAACTCAAAAACTGGCTAGCCAATATTGGCTAGACATGAAGATGAAGACGGATCAATTGATACACAGGAATCAGACTTTGAACAAGTCTGTCAACCGGCGGCTCCTCAGGTAACCCAACTATGTTACAAAAAAGTTGGTAACATCTGGCTCAAACTGTGGGATAGGTACTTGCTTGATCTATTGATCAAAAAGAGTGCCCAAGAATCCAAGAATCTCTGGTACCTGCATGTAAACAGAAGTGTCTCGGTTCCATGTATATGATAAAATATGCCATGATGAAATACCAGAAAATATTTTTGCTTTTTTCGAAATAAAGTACATGAAAATAAACGTTTTCTTTTTCAGCATATATAAATGAAATATAATACAGATGCTAATATACAAAAGGAAAGAGCTTTGATACAACATTCTACAAAGTTATGATACATAAAATATGATACAAAAAATAAAGTACATAAAATACAACAAGGATGAGTTTAGAAAAGCCCTATGATGACCCCTTGGTCATCTTGGAGGTTGTTTCGATAAAAGGGCTTCAAGTGTTGGCCATTCATGGGCAGGTTTAATATTTCTCCATCCATGGTGTTAAAGAAAAAAGAATCGGTGCCAGCCATGTCGCGGATGATAAACGGGCCTTTCCAAAGGCTGTCAAATTTTCCATGCTTCCCAGGCTTCTCCCTTCTCTTATCCCATAAGAGAACAGTATCTGCTATTTGGAAAGTTCTCGGCCAATCTGACTTATCAAAAGTGCCCTTCATACTTTCTTGATGTCTGAGTGACTGATCAAGGGCAGCTCTTCGGGATTCATCCAATTCTATAATTTGATTGATTCTCTGCTCCGTGCCATATTCACTTAACATCCTGAAGATCGGAATCTGCATGCTAACCGAAAGGGTGGCTGTGAGTCCATATACCAGCTCAAAAGGTGACTTTCCCGTTGAGTTCTTTTTAGTGATCCTATCTGCCCACACAGCATACTTAATTTTGCTATCCCATGATCTCTTATTATACCCCACAGTCTTCTTGAGGATAAACATTAAATTTTTATTGGTGGACTCAGCTAGTCCATTGCCCTGTAGGTAATAATCAGATGAGTGGGATAGGATAATGCCATACTTAAAGCATAAGTCATTTACTGCTTCTGAACTAAAGGTTTTGGCATTATTGGTTGTTATCTTAAGGGGAGTTCCGAATCTGGTGATGATTCTTTCCTCGATGAAGTCAATAACAACCTTCTCAATGGTAGTTTTAGTGGGTATGGCCTCTACCCACTTGGTGAAGTAATCAGTTGCTGTGAGAATCCAGCAAAAACCATTGCTGGAGTTATCCTTGAATTTTCCAATAAAATCTAGCCCCCACCTCTGAAAAGGGGCAAGGACAACAACCAAAGTAAGGGAAAGAGCTGCCAACTTCTGCTTCCCAGTGAATAGCTGACACTCCTAGCAACACTTGATATGCTTGTGAGCATCTGCAAAAATGGTTGGCCAATAGTAACCAGCTCTCAAGATTTTGTGGGTAGTTGTATTTGCTGCATAATGGCCTCCACAAAATCCTGAATGAAATTCCGCTAATATCTTCTTAGAATCCTGTTCGTTGATGCACCTAAGTATAATACCATCTGGGTTCCTCCAACCCAGGCCCTCTTAGGTAAGGCAATACCTAGCGGTCTTAAGTCTCAAATCCCTACGCTTATGTCCTTTGAGGTGATCAAGGCAGGTGAGATGGAGAAGAAAGAAAATGATGTCTGAATACCAATGGTTGTCAAGGTTTTGAAGGGCAGGAGTCATAGCAGGCTAAGGGATGTCATTTTCTGCAATCATCTCAATGGCTTCTTTGTTCTTTTGAGTAAGCATTCTTGCCAGGCCCTGTCCCTTAATTAATTTAGTGGGCTTAATCTCAAGGTCATATTCCTGAATCTTGGATACCCATGTACCCCTTATTCCTAAACAATCCTTTTGAGAAAGGATATCCTTGACCGCAGTAGGGGAACATATCCGATAACTTTGGAATACCTGATATAAGTCCTGAAATGTTTTAAAGATTTAACCAAGGCATAATCTTGCTTCTCCATGATGGTATACTTTAGTTCAGAATTTTGCAAGGCTCTACTCATGAATGCTATAGGCTGCTCAAACCCTTCAATATTCTTTTGGAGCAACACACCCACAATAGTGTCCTCAGAAGCAAAGGAAAAGATCATGAAATCCTTAGTGTAATCAAGGCTGACTAAGAGCGGAGACCTGGAAATGGCATCTTTAATAGTGTCAAAAGCATTCCTTCCTTCACCAATCCATATGAATTTAACATTTTTCTTTAGGAGAACCTGCATAGGCTTCATGAGTTCTGCTAGGTTAGGAATAAATCTCCTGATGAAGTTAATGTGACCATTAAATGATTGGAGACCTTTAACATTTCTAGGAAGGGGAATCTTTTGTATAGCTTCTATCCTTTCAGGATCAACTTTGACCCCGTCTTTGTTGATAATGTGACCTAAAAGCTTTCCTTCTTCAATACCTAAAACAGACTTAGCAGGGTTCAAAGAAATGCTATACTTCCTACACCGCTCGAAAATCTACCTGAGATGACCAACATGGCTGGATCTCTCCTTCGAAAAAACAGTGAGATCATCTTGGTAGATCTCAATGATTTTGCCAATCAACTCCTTGAAGGCATAATCCATGGCCCTTTGGAAAGTAGCTCTTGCATTTAAAAGGCCAAAGGGCATTCTCAGATATTCAAAGGTGCCCCAAGGAGTTGTAAAAGTGGTTTTATGCCTATCCTCCTCTTGAATGACTACCTGATTATAGCCCAAAAAAACCATCCAGCATCGACATCATGCTCGATCAAGTGACCCATTGGAGGAGGGTCTCCATGTTGGGGAGGGGGTAATTGTCCTTCTGACATGCTATGTTTAGATTCCTGAAATCTATACATATCCCTATGCTCCTATTCTTCTTTCTAACTATGACTAAGTTAGAGCACCACGTTGAATATCTCTTAGGAGCTATTATTCCTGCTGCTAGCATTTTTTCTAACTCCTTTTTAATGATCGGTGCTAACTTAGGATTTATTTGCCTAAGTTTTTGTCTAAAAGGCTTGCCTTTTTGACATTCTGGCTTCAAGGGAATAGTATGCTAAAATACATCCTCCCTATAAGCTTTGAGCTCGTCATAAGTAAAGGCAAATACATCCCTATACTCTTTGACTAGATTTATGAGGCTATTCCTTTCTTTTTCGGAAGTACCTTTTCCAATTTTTATGATTTTCAGTTTTGTTTCCGTCCCAATGTTGATTTCAATGTAATCATCCGGCTTCATTTGTTCGACATTGCTCTTTCTTCCATCCTGTCTGTCAAATATGTTTTCTAAGGCAACAAAGCCACGTGTTATAGGATTGAAGCGGTTACCCTCATCCTGATATTCTTTACCTTCCTCACGTTCATTGGCTTTATAATTGGAAAATTCATCAATATGATTAATCAATTTCAAAATTTGTGCATCATCTTGGAAAACCTGCCAATGTTCAAGATTATCAGGAATAGAAGGTCTGAAGTTAATCTCTAAAGGACAATCCCCCTCTAACATCCCATCCGATCGCTGAAGAGTTGACGTTGAAACTGCAAGCTTATCGGAGGCACTATTCTGATCTCTAGGGACTGCTTCCATGTTAAGGGCATAAAAGAATTCCATTGTATCCTAGATTGCATTTCTATATTTCTTAAGTCTTTGACACTTACATGCAAACTAACCGTTAACCTGTTGGACAATTAAATCAGAGTCCCCTTTAATATTAAGCAACTTAATCATCATGTCCTTAACAATCTCAATGCCCAGTAGAAGTGCCTCATACTCCGCCACATTGTTAATTGCTTCGAATTCCAATCTGAAAGCAAAGTTGAAAACCTTACCCTCTGGTGAAACAATGACAACACCAACCCCCTTGCCCGTTCTAGAGTAAGCACCATCAAAATTCATTTTCCACAACTCATTAAGTTTTTCGGTCTTCATCCCTCTTGGATGGGTTCCAAGAAGGTGGAGTTGATTTGATAGGAACCATTTTCATCAGTGTGGTAAGCATACTCATTTAATGGTCTTTGAGGGTTTTCAACATGGTGTCTTTTTTCCTTTTCAGAATACAACTTAACAAGTGAAAACTATGACGCTGGTATGGTGGCATAGGTCCAATCCATCTGGATTGATCCTCCCAAAGTGGCACCCCATTTCCTAGAAAGCAACATACCCTATTTGTCCGGAACATCAATAACCGGGATGTCCATTGTGATCTGGATATCCAGATACTTGGCCAATCTGACTAACTGGTTCTCAATCATCCCTTCGACCTTGACAGGTCTAGAGTCCATGGCACATACATTCTAGTATGGTCTCATGGTTCTTAAGTCAAGCTGTTGCATGACTTTTTTGGTCATGATGCTGGAACTAGATCCCAAGTCTAACATACAATTGTGTAGAAGAAGATCACCCATCATCAATGATACGTAAAAAAGGGGATGATCTTCTTTTCTTGGGTCCCTAGTATGTAGAACTATAGGTGGATCGGCAAAGACATTATTTGAAGTTCGCTCCACGGTATCAAAAAAAGTGACTTTTTTAGGGGTAAGGGGCTTTAGAGGACTTGAAGGACTTTCTTCAGTTTTAGGATCAACATTACTCGGCGGATCTAGGATTTTCAAAAGTCTCTCTCTTTGGCCAGGGATTTTACATAATTCAAGGCCTTGAACAGGGACTTTTGTGTTCGCTAGCCAATTACCTAAGTCAAAACTTAAATCAATAATTTCTTTAGATTCTACTTCTTTCGGGGGATTAGGAGCTGTTACCTTAGGAATATTCTGTGCAGAAGACCCCTTTCTTTGATAAGGTATTCCCTTGAAGTTCTGAGTGTTGTTGATCTGCTCGGCTGAAGGCATCTCACCATAGTACTGAGTTAAGTTGTCAACTTTCTTTTCATAACGATTGGCCTGTGGCCAATTTCCTATGGGGATGCCAGGGATGTCATCTATGTTGTTGATAAAATCAGGCTCGCTTGTTGACATATTCGAACCACAACCTTCAGGATGACCATGCTCCTAAACATAGCATGCATAGTGGCAGCCAGATTCCTCATGGAAATCTCTGCATGCTCTGCAAAATGGTTTATACTACTCAACCATGTTAGCGGCCTCTAGCTGATGGGGAGGCCTCTGCTCATGGTTGGGAGGCTTTCTTTGCCAAGTTGGCTTGGCAGGAAAGTTTCTAGGAGCAGGCTGAGTTTGAGTTCTTTCCATCATTACCACCCTATTTTGAATCTCCTTCAACTACGCTAAGTGTCTCTGTTCTGCTTCCTCCATATTTTTCTTCATCTCCCTTTTCATTTCAATCATTTGTTTTTCATAGGCATCATTCATAGCTGATAAAGGATCCTTGTCTTTAGGTTCACTAATTTTCAAAGGGGTTGAAGACCTTGAATAACCATGGAGGTTAGATTTACCAAATGACTACATGTTCAGATCAATTTTGATTGCCATTTCCTGAGCCTGGAGCAAGTTAGCAGGCTCCTTGTCTCTGATCTGGTACTACATTTTGCCACTAAGTGCCTCAATGTAATAGATCATGATGGTTGGTGCAGTTGGGGCATAATCAGTAGGGATGGCTTTTGACAATTCAGTGAACCTAGTATTGAACTCGTCCATTGTTTCCGTATCCTTCTTTTTTATGTTGGTCAAGGACACAAGTTGATGCTGAGGTTCTTTCTTTTCACCGAACTTGTTGGTGAAAGAGGTCTTGAAAGCAGCTAGTGTCAAAAGCATTATCTGGCAAATTGTTATACCAGTCGCTGGCCCTTCCATCCAAAGATAGATCAAATAACTTTATATAAACGTCGTCATGTTGGCTAGCAGGATCACTGACATAAGCATTGATGCACCTAGAAAAGTTCCTGAGGTGCATGGCGGCAGTAGTGGCATTAGTGCCTGTATACATCAGGAGCTTCTCAACAACTTTGTCTCGAAGACGGTGGGGTTAACATGTTATCTGAGAAAAGTCAAGCTGAGTAAAATACTCGCCCATTATGTCGGAAACAGAGGTATTAGTGTTTTTAGGAAATAAGAGGTGGATGTCTGAAACAGACTCAGATCCAAGTTATGCAAGGATCCTACGGGAAGCTAGTTTGTTCAATCTCCTCCTATAGACTTTTATAGGGTCGGGGATTTAATCGAACAAACCTTCAGAGTTTCTTCTAGTAGAATACCTTGAGGTGTTAATTGACACTGGAGTTGCCAGGTGGACTTAAGTCTAATTTCAGAGAGTGATTGGACTAAAAAGGGAAAAAAGGTAAAAACTAAAAGAAACAAAGGTCGTCCAGGAACAAAAAGATTTGTCCCTGGCCACGGCGCCAAAAGATGTTGTCCGCCGATCGCACACCAGTAGTAGAAATCTTCCAAAAGCTATCTCCTCACTTGAGAAAGTGGGAGAGGTGTAACCTTGGGGGCAAGCACAAAGCTAGGCACTGTCACCTACTCCTAGCTCCTCCGTTTAGGCTAACTCCTAACGAAGCCAAGGGGGATAGTCCCTACAAAAGAGTTTTTTAAGGCTCTTAAGTTGTTAAAGTGTTTTACTTAGTTGCGGATGCGGATGGGTGTTTATTTAGGAGTTTATTATGATTTAAAGTGATTGTTTATCGAGAGAATGATGATTAATCAGAAGCAATCCATGTTCCTGACAAGAGATTGCACAGATAAGCTAAGGTTCTAGAGTTTTAACTAAGCAATCAAATATAACAATTAAAATGAACCATAGACAGTTGATCAAGATAGAAAATTAATCAGATATAACAAAGGACCAGTGCCTTATGGAGTCAAATAAATGTGTGAATAAAAGTCTAGGAATTAAGCTAATGACTATATATTTTGCGAGTGCTCTTGGTAGGTTTTAAAAGTTTTAATGGTGGTCTTGCTTAAGGTAACTGGATATCCTAACCGGAAATACCTTCAGTGGCTCCGTTCGAAGACATGACGGACCTATCTGAATTCATAGCTAAGTGTTCAATAACTTAACTAACTGTGTCCAGATTGGGTTGCCCGGCGCCCACACTTGGAATTTGCCCGCATGCCTTGGTATTTAAACGAAACAACGCCGGTGCGTTGGTTATGGGGTAAAAGTTTTAATTAAGTTACTCTTGTGCGAACTTAGCAAGTCCGTTCATCGTTCTGAGTACGAGCCCAACCCGAAAGTGGGCAGAGCATACTAGGTGAAGGATGATCAACGAGGTTAATTAATTACGGGGTGTGTGTGTTGAAAATTTTTTAAAGTTAATTGATTAGACTCTCCAATAGAGAGGGCTCTTGACCTTGTCTTATGACAGAGGTTCAAGAGTCTTATCTAATCTAGATGAGACTAATGCAAGGATTATGCAAACTCAAGATGCTCTCCGATAAAGAGTGCTCTTGACTTGTGTTTCTACAAGTTCAAGAGTCTTACTTAAGAATTAATTGATTAAACAATGTGAACATGAAGCATAGATGATTTAGTAAACTCTCCGATAGAGAGCACTCTTGATCCACCTTATGGTGTGATTCAAGAGATTTAAGCAGTTGATTTACTTAAGAAAGATAAACAATAAAAAATAGAGTAATCAACTTAGCCAATGAATTAGATGTGATGGATCAAAAATTAGTATTCTAAGAATAAGATGTAAATAATGATAAAAACAAGCACATCTAACCTAAGCATACACAAGCAAACACAACACAAGCCCCCCCAAATGGGGGAGGATGAGAGTGGGGACTTAAAAACCCCACTCAAACAAAAGTACTTTATTGAAATTACAATTTTAATCCTTGAAAAGACTCTTCAAATGAAAGCATATAACTCTACAATCATTAAAATTTGCATAAAAAGGAGAGTGCTCTACTTTTACTTGAAGCTTTTCCTGAACCCTTTCTTGAAACTTAGCAAAAAGGGAAGAGAAGAAGTTTGAATGAGAGCAAAAGAGCAAGACAAAGAAGGCTGAAAATAAGAAGAAAAGGATAGGAAGAAGGAATGAGAACAAAGAGGAAGTCAAAAGCAAGCAAAGAGAGAAATAGGGCAGCCAACTACGAGGCCAAAGGAGTATGAGAAATGATGAAAACGAGGCAGCGATGAAGAAGGAAAATGGTTGTCAGAAAAATCAAAAAACAAGACAGCAAACAAAAAGGGGAAGAAAAAGGCCAAAACAAGGTAGAAGAAGGCTAAAGAACTAGGGCAAAAAGGGGTCAAAAAAAAGGGGCATAAACTAGGGCACACTAAGGCCGTACAAAATGAAGAAAAGGAGTGGTAAAAAGAGTAAAAACAGGGCAGCGAAGAAGAAAGAGTAAGAAAAGGCAAACAAAGCAAGGAGGAAAGGAGCTAGCAAGCAAGGAAACAAAAGAGGTCAAAGAGCAAAGAGAGAACTAGAAGAGGGAAGTTCGGTAACCAAGTGTGTTGTTTAATCTTTGTTGATGGAAGGAAGGAGAAACCCTGATTGTTGTGTTTCTTTCTTGGATTGAGGAGTGCTTAGGAGAACCTGCAAAACGAAGGAATTAGATGAAAAAAAACCACCGGTTTATGAAGAAGAGCTTGATCCTTAAGCTTGTCCTTCACCCTTGATTGTCTCTGCAAAACCCTTACAAACAAAATTAAATCCGAACAAAATACTCATAAACTAGATTGTTAGTCCTTCAAGAGTATATATTGAATAATGATTTTATAATTGAAAAAGAGAAGGGTAAGAGAGATATCACCAAAGACGATGCGAATCCACAATTCCAATAGCTCATGCATAAACCTCCAAAGTCACAACTTTATTCCAATCTTTAAACAAATATTACAATAATTTTGGCAGAGTGTTCATACCCAAAATCTCCATCCCAATAGAGCTGAAAGAGCCTCTATTTATACAATGAGAGAGTGCTAAAACCTTAAAACCAAAATCCAAACCTAACCGACCTGACCACCTAACAGAGAAGCCGAACCTAAAATGAAGAGCTGGGAGTGAGGGGAGGCCTCCACCTAGGCAAGGCGCCCCCACTCCAACCCTAAACATTGCAAACAACCCTGAATTGGGGCCACACGTGTGGAAAGCACCTTCAAGAGAGAGAGGGGCGTGAATGGCTGAAGGAGGCCTCTGGATGTTGGTAAAGCCACTTCTTAGGTCTCGATGCAGCCTCTGCTAGGTTTGGGAAGGTCACTGATGGTGTAAGCCTTAGTCTTTACCTCGATCAAATCATCGGACCAATGAGTGCTCTCCATCTCATTCTTCAGCTGGAGATGACACAACGGCTAACTGAATATAAATTAATTGCTCACTTAATGCTGACTGAAGCTGAGTTATGACAACTCCAAACATCATAAATGCCCAATGAGATGTCATTCAGCCTTTTAATTCGCCGAATTTGGATTAATTTGGAGAGTTTTAATTTTCTCCAAAATAATCATTTTTTAATAAAAATTCATTTTTTCAAAAAGGCATTATGTGTCCAATTGATGATCCGAAAGCTGGCTCTGACTGGCTAGCCGATCAAAAATGATTTTTGGCTTAAGGTTAGAGCCTTCAATCACTGAATTCGGAGTCCGGATGACCGATTTATTACAAATGGGTTTTATCCATTTAATTTATGGAAAAATTAACCCAAAAAACTTAGGAAAATAATTTTAAAATTTTAAAAATAATTTTTTCCCCGTTCGAAAAAAAAAATTTCGAAAATTTTTTATATGTCCAGATGACTTAGGACATGACCATGCTCTACCTAAATAATGCCTAGTAGGTTTATAACACTCAATTGGGCTCTAATAACCCCCCAAGGCCCAGAATTCAACATCGAGCATTCCAGCATTGGAGGAAGCAGGAGAAAACCTCGTCAATTATACTCGGCTGAAGGCAAAGCATAATTGTCAGGGGCAAAAAACTCCCTGGAATACCTTATTTGAGATTCTACGTCTCAGGAGACCGAACCACTCAAAAACTACCCTACTAGCACATTTTATTGCGAACCCCGCGGGGCCATGGTCAAAATAATTCAACTCAAAAACTGGCTAGCCAATATTGGCTAGACATGAAGACGGATCAATTGATACACTGGAATCAAACTTTGAACAAGTCTGTCAACCGGCGGCTCCTCAAGTAACCCAACTATGGTACAAAAAAGATGGTAACACACCCAATGGCTTGAAGATTTATGACACGTGACCCAAGGCTGGAAGATTTATGACATGTGACCCAAGGTGCAAATAATCCACTATCCAAGTCTTTGTGCAATCATTCACTAATAAACCAAGTCCAAATAGTGGATTGTTTGTGAGTGACAAACATATAGCAGCAATCAATGATCATGTCAAATTACTTTATCCCAACAACAAAACCATTTACTCACAATCTTAACAAAACCAACAGGTCAGTTATACATGTGCAAACAGTGCCAAGATCAGCCCTTTACATTATCTTTCATTTAATAGCAATATAAACCCTAATTAGCTAATTTGGACCAAAATTTGACGTGTTTATGTTCTTGTAGAAGGTTCCGGGTTGTTATAAGGAGAGAGGTCTACAATAACTTTGCAGACCTAATGCAAGGCCACAAAGGGAAGCCCAAAAAGGATGGTGTGACCCACAGCTAGGCTATCCAAGGCAAGTTAGGTCTAGGACACACCTAAAGGGAGAGGACCGAGGGCATAAGGAAAGGGACCGAGGCTATTGGAAGGCCAAGAGAGCTAGGTTGAGGGCAGAAAAAAGGAGGTCGTGGGTTGTAGCAATAGGGTGGGAGGTGAAAAAGGATTGGTCGACGTAAGGAAAGGCTAGAGCGAGGGTGAAAAGGAGGGAAAGAGGGTAGGTTAGGGTTTAGGAAACAACCCTAGGGCTGCTAGGGTTTAGTTATAGGTACTGTTTAGGGTTAGATTTAGGGCAGATTTTAGGTTTTTAAGTATTTTTGAGTTTTTAACGTTCCCTATAATTTCGCCTGAGGGTTTTTAAGGATTTAATGGCTAGGTCGAATTTGTAGGTAAGGAGGTTGAAATTTTAGGGAGGCCCAAAAAATGCAAATATATATATATATATATATATATATATATTGGGTTTTTAACATAAAATTGCAGACCTAAATTAACCTAGTCCTACCATGGAAATGCAAATATAAACATATGAAGTTTCAATTTAGTTGTAGATGAAGATAAGCCAAGGGTTTTGTTATATTTTTATCATTTAATCAATATGATCTAGGATCTTATCTGAGAGAATAACATGCACAGCAATAATCACAAGAGACAAGAGACACAAAGAGTTTTCCTCGTGGAAACCATAAAGGAGAAAACCCCGCAACTTCCTCAGAGATAGAATGAGCACCAATAGCAAAAGTAAAACCCAAAAACACAAAGATGATCTTCGACAGTTGTTCTCTCTCTCACTTGTGCGAGATCCTCCTCTCTCACTCATGCGCTACAGTTGAGTGAGTGTGTGTTTCAAATAGAGAGTATCACTCTCTATTTATACTTGTTTTCCACTTGACTTTTACTCTACAGGGACAACCTCACTAGGAGAGTCTAGTAACCCTAAGACAACTCAACTGTGGGGACTATTGCCCCGACTTACAATGGAGGGTTAACCTCAATGACTTTACATGACTTTATTACATTAATGGCTCTCTCGGTCGGATGAACAAACATCTCTGTCGGGGTACAATGAAATACAATATAAAATATACAAGTGAATACATTCCGAAGTTACAAATACATCAACACTCCCTCTTAACTAGGAAGGTATTCTCTTGACACGGTTCATCAGCACAAGTCTTCATCACTAGATCATCATCATCATCACTACTGCCGCTATCTTGAGCAAATGGTGTTATCTCTCAAATCTACTCGTCATAGGAAGTTCTACAGATCCAACCCTTTTTCATGCTGGTTGTAGGCCTAGCCTCCATGTAGGTCTTCATCTTCTTCAGCACTTATATCCGACCATGGGAGGCCCAGCCTGCCACCATGTCGGAAGGGCTCAGCACTTACATCCGACCATGGGAGACCCAGCCTGCCACCATGTCAAAAGGACTCATCACTTACAACCGACCATGGGAGGCCCAGCCTGCCACCATGTCAGAAAGGCTCAACACTTACATCTGACCATGGGAGGCCCAGCCTGCCACCATGTCAGAAAGGCTCAGCACTTACATCCGACCATGGGAGGCCCAGCCTACCACCATGTCGGAAAAGCTCTCGGACTCATCACTTCCCCCTGGAAGGAACCTCAATCTGAAGTACACACTAAAGCTTCACTGCTCCTCTCTGCATCATACAAAAATGCATGTCAAATCAATCAAAAAAAATAGCAGCTTTCACAAGAAACATACTACCTCACAAATAGTCAAGCAAGTGGCAACATATTTTGCCTCGACTATACTCAGCTCCATGCAATACTGCTTCCTACAAAACCAAGAGATCACACCTGATCCCATACTGAAGTAGCACCCCGAAGTGCTCTTCCTGTCATTGGCACATCCTGCCCATTCTGAATCCACATAACCCTCCAGGTTAATCTTCTGATTCACTTCATACTCGAGCCCATAATCAACTGTATCCTTCAGGTACCTCAGAATATGCTTTGCATCAATCAGGTGAACATATCTTGGATCCGTCAGGAACTGGCTCAATGTGTTCACAGCAAAGCAAATATCCGATCTCGTATTCGTCGAGTACATCAAGGACCCAATCATCTGAAGATACATCGTGGCATCAACCGTCTCTCGTGCAACATCACTCAATAGCTTCAGGTTCGATGCCATAGGTGTGGCCATGGCCTTGCATTCCATTATCTCAAACCTCTTCGAGATCTCCACTGCATACTTCCCTAGTCCAAGGAAGATTCCATCTGCACTCTGCCACACCTCCATGCCTAGAAAGTAGTGCATCATACCTAAGTCCTTCATCTCGAACTCGGCAACAAATCTCCTTCTTGCAACTTTAATGAGTTCCTCTTTTCCTGTCAGGAACAAGTCATCGACATATAACAGGAGCATCACTGGTCTTCCGCCTTCAACCTTGAAGCAAAGGTTGGAATCTGCTTTACTCTCAGTAAAGCCTAGAGCCATCAGTAAGCTATCCATCTTGTCATACCATGTCGAACCTCAGGATCTTCTGCAGTCACTCCCTCTGAAGCAGAGCATCATTTTCCCTCTTCCTTTCATACTCTATGTATTGAAACATTCTGTACTGGAGTGACAAGGAGCTTCCTTCACTACTAATATTCTATGTATCCATATAGGGTCACTAGATACCAAGATCCTCTATCTTGAACCTTTTGAAAAGTTCTTCTCGCACCCATGTGTGAGCTGGTCATCCTTTATAGGCTTTCATCTTCAACCTTGTAGCAAAGGTTAAGATCTTCATCACTCTAGGTGATCTTCAAGCTCCTCATTTATGTGTTATCCCATGGGTGCCTTCTGAGCTCGTACAAGACCTTCTTTAATTTGCACACATGAGTCTGTCTGTCATGTGTCTCAACTTCCAGTGGCTGCAAATGTCTCTTCGTAGACTGTGCCTTCTTTCTGTGAGAAGCCTCGTGCTACAAATTTTGCCTTGCATCCCACGATGTTGCCATCTACTGCATGTTGGATCTTGTAGATCCATTTGGAAGACACTACAGACTTCCCTTCAGGTCTCGATACCGCATCCTCGACATCATTCTTCTTCAACTGGTGCTCTCCTTCCCTTTCTTTCTGGCTACTTCTTCATACCTGGAAGGCTCTGCATCAATGATGTCACTCAACAGTGTCACATAACTACATTGTGTCTGAGGCCTCTTTCTTTCTTTGAAAGTATCATCATATTATTCTTCATCTTGGATTATTTCTCATGCCCGAGGTGGTCTTCATCTTTTGTGGTGGATCTATCGTTCTCTTTATATTCTTCTGAAGCTCTTTCTTTCGCCATGGTGTCTTTGACTCGGGAATCTTCAGGTTCATCTTCATGTATGCTTATTGGAGTGAATCTTGAACTGTCCTCACTTGTTCATCAGAAAAAGTCTCATTCTTCTTTTCTTGTAGGTGATTGTACGCGATCTTTCCTACAAGTCAAATGCACCAGTTGTATGGTTAGAAACATTTCATAAGGCATATTCATAATGGAAAATTCTTATGCATAAGGATATAATCATGCAACTATTTTAGCCAATATAACATTCATCCATATCTCGTATACACAAAAACTTTTTAGATGCCTTCCATCTCTACCATAACATTATTGAGATTGTGCACTAATCCCAATATGTCAGCAAAGGTTTTATCCTGGATAAGTAGCAATGGAGTGTTGTATAGCACTATAGGCTACTTAACCATAACATACATATTAGTAGTATATTGTTCATTAATGCAGACATTCTATCATACGTATTACATTTCACAACTAAGCAATGTCATATAAACAACTAGATATATAGGAAAAGACAATTCAAATACTTATCTTTATTTGTTTCATGGGTAGACTCCTTGAGCCTTCAACTTCATCATCTTTTTCATTCATAACATCATCATTTCTTATCCAAATGCTAAGATGGATTAGAGGTTCTTCAAGAATTCAGTCCTTCATATTCCTCATCGCTTGAGGGATTTTCTTTGAATCGTGAGAGCTTGAGCTTCAGTTACTCCCATCTTCTCTTCTCTTATTATGAGTCAAGCTTCTTCTTGTGTGCACTCTTCCCAGAGTCTGCTGAAGCTAATCACTTTCTTCTGGCACGCATTCCTCGAATGAATGAATCCCATGATCCTGGGAGGCCATTCAAGGTGGTTATAACGATATCTTATTCTTCTTCGATTGCTTCATCATAGCATCGAACACTTCCTTTCAGTGTCTTCAAGGATGAAACATGAGGGATGAGATGATCTTTAATAGAATCTGCAATGATTCTCTTGTATCTAGCCTTGGCCTCATCTCCCTCTGGCTCTTAGAACTTTCTTACTGCAATATTGATCCAAGTCAATTTCTTTAAGGATCATTGAGGTCCTATACGTCCATACTCAGAAGTTGTCAGCTTCACCAAGCTTGTCATCAAGCTGTTGTGATTAGTCATTTTGAAATGAGAACCTCAAATGTAAATACCAAAAGATTATATCTTCCCGATTTGAGGTGTCCGTCCTGGTTTCAGAGCTGGCTGATCTAGGATTTGTCAAAGAAACCCTAATTTTCAAAACTTGGAATCTTTCAAATCTGATTAGATAGAAAGATGTGCCTTCTCAAGGCGAGCTGAGTAGCATACTCATTTTCTCAAAACTGTGATCAGAACTGCAAAATGTTTGATGCCCTAGTTTTCTTCAATTTCTTCTGCAGAATTGCCTGATATTGTTTCTGCGGTATCTTTGATATTACTGATCCTTTGTGTCTGAAACTTCGCACTGAGGTAGCCTCATCTGTCCTCTTTTCAATACTACAGGTTTGAGCAGAATTAGTTTTACCAATTGGGACTTGTGAGAGTTTTGCCAAGGTGACTTATTTCAGCACTGTTCAACATAGCGAACTTGTACAGACTGCCACATGTCATTGTTTCACCTTCGGGGTCTGAAACTTTTACCACAGAAAGTACAGTCCGTGCCCTATCTGAAACATCTTGCAAAATTGCATTTGGACCTTTGTAGCCCGAGATATAGCAATTCTCCCTAGGTGTCATGTTTAGGGATGAATCCTGGAAGAGGCTGGAACCCTGATTTGGCGGAATCATATCTCCCAGAATATAGCAAATCTAAGGTTGAAACTTTTGCACAAGGTACATCAGGAATTTATCTTCAACCTATAAAAATTTTGCCTCCTGAGCCTCCTCCAATTTCGAGATATAGTGAATGCACCAAAATGGCTAGTTTTAGTAATTTAGGGTTTTCAAATCAGGGTTTGACTTTCCCGGAGTTTTATCCAAATAAAAACTTCGATCTTGGTCTCTAAATTTTGATTTTGAGGAGAAGAGCAATCCTATGCTGGGCTCACTCAAAAATTCCACTTCTATGAAAAGCCCCAATTTCCCACAGTAGTGACAGGTCAAAATTGAAAATACTCGGAATCAGATTCTGCTTTGACAGAAAGATGCGCCCTTCAATGGAGAGTTAGTCTAGCGTCCTTTTGCTGATGATCTGTGGAGAGAAACCCAAAAAGTAAGAAGCCCTAGCTTCTACAGCTGCACAGTATCTTCTTCTCAGGTTAGCTCTGATACCATGTTAGATTTTTATCATTTAATCAATATGATCTAGGATCTTATCTGAGAGAATAACATGCATAGCAATAATCACAAGAGACGAGAGACAGAGTTTTCCTCGGGGAAACCATAAAAGAGAAAAACCCGCAAATTCCTCAGAGATAGAATTAGCACCAATAGCAAAAGTAAAACCCAAAAACACAAAGATGATCTTCAACAGCTATTCTTTCTCTCACTTGTGTGAGCTCCTCCTCTCTCACTCATGCGCTACAGTTTAGTGAGTATGTGTGTTTCAAATAGAGGGTCTCACTCTCTATTTATGCTTGTTTTCCACTTGACTTTTACTCTACAAGGGCCAACCTCACTAGGAGAGTCTAATAACCCTAAGACAACTCAACTGTGGGGACTATTGCCCCGACTTACAACGGAGTGTTAACCTTAATGACTTTACATGACTTTATTACATCAATGACTCTCTTGATCGGAGGAACAAACATCTCCGTCGGGGTACAATGAAATACAATATAAAATATACAAGTGAATACATTCCGAAGTTACAAATACATCAACAGGTTTTAAGGGTTTACCCTAACCCTAGGGCATCAAGGAAGGTGACCAACCTTCCTCTTGAGAGGTCCTTTCAAAGTTTGGCAAACTAGGGCCTTCTCTAACAACCACAAGAGCTGGTTACAAGAAGCCTAGCTAGGGAAAAAAATCAGAGACCTAAGGCCCAAGCTTCAAAGGACTCCTCCTAGAGGACGTCATCCACAATACTATGGTGACAAAAGGTTGATAAGTGACCTAGTTTAGACAAAATGCAGCATTAAAGGCTACCATTCAACCATAAACAAGCATCATTCATCAACATTTAACAAAGGGAAATCAAGAAAGGACCTTAGATACCTCCTTGTGCATGTGTTAAGCAAACAACTCTAACATCACCTTAGCAAAGAGCATGAACCAAAGAAACTTCAAATGATTGCCTTCAAACCAGAGAAATAAGTCTCCTTAAGAGGTGTGCATCACTCCAAGAGCCCTAAGGAGGTTAAAAAGGTAACATAATGTTTTTATCTTGCTTGTCTTATGTTCAAATGAAGTGAGGAGAGGTTTATTTATAGCCTTCTGATCACACTCACTTTACAAAAATAACCAAGCCGACATGGCTTTCAAATGTCAATTTGAAATTATAAAATGTCAACTTAAAATTATAACAAAAATAATATAAATAAACCATTTTATGGGTAACTCAAGGCATTTTCCCCCAGAGACTACCCAAAATGACAAAAATAGCTAGAAATAAGCAAATCACTCTGAACTGAACGCTAGAGTGAGCTGGAGGGAGGGCATCATGCCCCATCTAGCCCCGAGAATGCTGAAAATCCCTCCACGCCCTCCCCAGACTAGCAAAACGGCCTGGCATGGAGGATGACGTCATCATTAAAACAACCCAAGGAGAGAGGGCACTAATGTGTAGAGAGACCTGGAGGGTGCCTGAGGTGACCATGAAGAGGAACCAACGTCTCACAGCTAAGAGAAAGGCCACCAGTGCAAGGAAACAAATGTGGGGTCATGTGACCCAGTTATCAACCCCTAGGAGCCTCGGACACCAACCTCAGGGTTAAAAAACCCCAACAAAGGGCAGTCAGTAGTGTCATTAAGCCATAGTACTCCTAAAGGAAGGACCAAAGGGCCTGGCCATGACCACCACCAATAAATAACACCCCTCCTAGTCAGAAAAGATGGCCTCTCTCTCCTTGGGGCATATCTAAAGGTGCATTGGGTACATGCATACCGTAACCGTCATTAATGCTTGAAAGATAGGCACTTTACTTGAATTAATCTCTCAATTGATCTAAAAAGACATTTACTTTAATAATCAACTCTGAGAAGTATTAGTGACAACTTCCACTTGTTAACACAAAACCATGTAGAAGTACCTGTCTAATGCTACAAACATCAACAATTATTTGTGTACTAAATGGTTTATGCTTTAAAGATTATCACTAACCCAGTTATCAACCCCTAGGAACCTCGGACACCAACCTCAGGGTTAAAAAACCCCAACAAAGGGTAGTCAGTAGTGTCATTAAGCCATAGTACTCCTAAAGAAAGGACCAAAGGCCCTAGCCATGACCACCACCAATAAATAACACCCCTCCTAGTCAGAAAAGATGGCCTCTCTCTCCTTGGGACATATCTAAAGGTGCATTGGGTACATGCACAGCGTAACAGTCATTAATGCTTGAAAGATAGGCACTTTACTTGAATTAATCTCTCAATTGATCTAAAAAGACATTTACTTTAATAATCAACTCTGAGAAGTATTAGTGACGACTTCCACTTGTTAACACAAAACCATGTAGAAGTACCTATCTAATGCTACAAACATCAACAATTATTTGTGTACTAAATGGTTTATGCTTTAAAGATTATCACTAACCCACTACAAAAATCTATGCTTTCATATTGTGTGCAGCTAATTTCCCTTTTGCATGTTTTTTTAATATATACGCATCAAAATATATACTATATAAAAACCACTCCCAAAACACTTTGTTCCCAGAGCCTTTCGAAAATTAGTGATTCACATTTTTGCTGCCAACAAACTTGGTAGAGAGGCAATTATGTTCTCGTATACTAGGGAAGGAGAAACTTACATCCTCGCATTTCGCAACAAGTTTCTTGGCTATCCACCGCATTAGTCTAGGAGCAAGAAACCTCTATGTCTATTCCTAGTATAATAGGAACGGTGGGAGATGTACAAGAGCTCACTTGACCCCTCCACATAAACTAGGCCTCTAATCCATCAATAGGAACAGGGGAGATTGTGCAAGGGATCAGTTCACTCCTCCACACAAACTGAGCCTCCATGCCATCAAAAGGTCTTAGGCCTTAACACCCATTCTCAAAGCCTTTCCCCCTTTATCCATCCATCCTAACACCTGAACATGTCTAGACGATAAACAGTTTGGGAAAGTCTCTTATGTCCTACACAACACCAATACACTTTCCAAGATCATCAAGCATCATATAGTTAATGTAAAAAACAATTAATAAAGTATAGATAGCCATCTAGCCATCAATTTAGAACTTGGCGTTGCCAACTCTAAACTCTCGTTGAGATCACTATATCCAAGATAAATTGCCCTTGCACAAATCATATTTGTTCACTCCAAACCAATGAAGTAAATGTCGGCATCGGCGAAAAATCAGCAAGGGTCCCGAATACAACTTCTCAGCAACATCGACGAAAAAATCGCGAAAAATCAACAAACCGCGACAAACGTTTAAAAATACAAAATATATTCATTTTTTTCAAGATTTTAAACATATAAAGCAACAACAGCATCAGGGAAACACATTGGCACATAAATATGGAGAAAACATTGATATATAGATGTAGTGGATGCAAATAACTCGGAGCCGTTTGATTTCAATGACTCGGACTACTAAAAATTACATCAAATTTTACAATTTTAATGACAATAATATATATTAAAGATTTCAATCTATGATTCCGAACTGTTGTCCGTCGAATGCACACCGTCAGCAAAAATCTTTTGGACTGATGTTTCCCTAAGCGGGAAAGGTGTGGCCTTGGGGGGCAAGCAAAGAGCCAGGTGCTATCACCTAATCACAGCTCCTCCGTTTAGGCTAACTCCTAACGAAGGAAAGGGGGGTAGTCCCTAAAAAGGTTATCTAAGGCTTTTGTTTTAAAGTGTTCTTAAATGGAAGATAAGAATTAATATTGTTTAGGAGTTTTGATATACATAATAAACAGTTTAAGCAATCCACATTGTTATTTGCAAAACACGATATGAATAATTAAAGCATCCACGCATGAAATAACTTAGAAACAAATGGACAAATAGTCCAAACAAGATGCAAGAATAAACATACCAGTGCCTTAAATGGAGTCAAGATGCTAAAAATATAAGTCTCCAATGTTTGTGAGGTCGTTTTGCAAATGCTCTTGGTCAAATTGTATTGTGTATTTTACGAATGATCTTGTTAATTAGGCGAGGAGAATTACCGAAAATATTCTAAGTGGCCTCGTTTGAAGACATGCTGGACCCTCCGATTTGCAGCGAGGCGTTCGATAACTTTCCAACCACTGTGAAACCAAGAAAGCTACCCAACGCCCATAGTAAAGATTTCCCCACTTAAAATATTGCACTCAATGCGAGGTGGTAAATTTTATTAAGTGTGAAATTGGAATTAAATTTGTGAATGAAATAGCTACAGTGCTTCTGGGTATCCCGTACAAGTAGAGCATACACACTTTAGAATGGTAAATTCCAATTTTAAAAGGCGAATATGGGTTGCAAATTTTATTAACAAGCACAACTCTCTGACAGAGAGTGCTCTTGATCCACTTTATGGTGAGACTCAAGAGTCTTATTTAACTACTATGCGAATGCAATGTAGATGCTCTCCGATAGAGAGTGCTCTTGACATGTCTTATGACAGGTTCAAGAGTCTTTGAGTTCTTTTTATGAATAATCAAACAAGATACATAAAACAAAAAGCATGCAAGTGAAGATTAAAACTAGCAATTAGTGAAAAACAAACTAAATCTAGCATGCAATCTAATCTAGGTAAGGAAAAGACAAGACACACTTCCCCCAAATAGGGTAAGTAAAAAAGTGTGGGAGGATTAAACTCACTAGTCCTTTTTTATTAATGATTACAATAAGAGGGATGTTAACCCTTGCAAAGAAAGCAATTAAGAAAACTAAAGAAAGAAGCCTTAATGGCTTTTACAAGGATGCAAATTATGTTTGATATTTGTCTTCTTGGTTTTTACAATTTCTTCAATTCTCAAGCCCTTCTTGGTTCACTTTTCCTCTTCGATGTCTGCACAAAACGAACAAGTACTCAAGCACCCATTATTTTTTAGACAAAAAAAACTAATCTAAATGCAAAAATAAATACTTTTTAATGCAAAACTTTAGTGTTTTTTGAAGCAAAACTAGGAAAAATACATGCAAAGAAAAGAGTAAAAAGGAAAGATGAGAAGATGGAAAAAAAGGGCAGACAACAAAAGAATTAGATGGCTGCAACAAAATGAAAAAACAGGGCAGCCAAGTAGGAAGAAAGATGGCTGCAAATCAGAGAGGAAAAGAGGCTTGAAAAAGAGAAAAAAAAGGGAGCTGAGAAAGTGCCCAGAAGGGCTGAAAAAGGGTGTGAAAGAGGGCAGCCAACTAAGAAGAAAGTTGGCTGCAAAATTTTGGCAAACAGGACAGCCAAACAAAGGTAAGTATGGTTGCAAATAAAAGGAGAAAGAGGGCAGCGAAGAGTGGAGAAAACGAGAGCAAAAAAGCAAGGAAAAACAAGGTGAAAACAGGTAAAATAGAGAGGAAAAAAGAGGAGCAAAAAGGCAAAAGAGTGAAGGCAAAAGAAGCAAACAAAAAAAGGAAAGAAGAGATGGGTAAAGAAGACAAAGAGAGAGAAGAAGAAGAAGGAAGTGAGGATCTTACAATCGAAGGAAAATATTTTTTGAAGTTTGATTAATAGAGGTAAGGAAGAGCCCCTTTTTAGCCGTATGTTTTTTGATGTCGAATTAAATGCTCTGATGAACCTGCATGGTGAAAGTATGAAGTTAAAAAAAAAACCTTGAGGAGAAACCTATTGAACTTCAACCCCTCCTCTCCTAGCGATTCTTGAAACCAACACAACTCAATACAAATAACGTGATCAAATGCTAGGATGTAATAATCAAAATAGATATTGAAAGGCACTAGTATAACTAACTACTTCCTGCTCGCTTCAAATATATAAAGAAAATTGCATAGATATCAAATTAAAACTTTAAATGACTACCCTACCGTGCTAGATTTATAGCCTTCATGAGCTAGCATTGATCAAACATTAATTAAAATAAAGAGAAGGTTGAGAACAATATCACCTCGCAAGGTGAAAACCACATGTAAATAACCCACACATAGACCTCCAAAGTCACTTTATTCCGTTATCAAATCTCAGTTACAATCTTGGCAGAGTTCTCTTGCAATTTCTCCATATGCAAATGGGAAGAAGAGACTCTTATTTATACAAAAAATAGAAACTAAAACCCTAATTCAAGACTCGGCATCAGAGAGGAACACTGGAGCAAATATGACTGATTGAATCAACTCGGCATGATGATTTGAAGGTTCACTGCAAGCTTGGAAGGTGAGATTGGGGAGGTGGCCTCCACCTAGGAAAGGCACCCCCCATTCTCCTTCTTGGAAACTTCACCCACGAATGAGCACACTCCATCTAGGTTTGACGTGAGCTAGGGAAGGAGGCGTAATCCCCTCTTGAGGATGAAGACTTGCACTTGATTGAATGGCTAGCTACGAGTTGTGGGTTGGCAGGAGTGATGAGGGGGGTGAGGGGACCTCAATCCCCCTCAGTCCTATCATCAAACAAACAGATGATCAACACTTAACCCAAAAACGAATTGCCAATTGAGGAGGGCGAATTCTTGATGGATAGTTTAACTGTTGCACTCCGATACTTGATCTGAAACTGGCTGATGTTGATTGGAATCATCTTTAATGCTCCATGCCGAGCTAATTAGCCCTTTATTTTATTCAATTTGGCATTTTTTGGAGATATTTTTATTTTTTCCAATTTATTATTTTTTATTATTTTAATTTATATTTCTCATTTTTTGGGTTTTTTGAGAAAATATTAATTTCAAGGCCAAATAAGAGTTCGAAAATTAGGATAAGTGTGTCTAGGGGTTAAATAAGTGTTTGGGCTTAAAAAATAAGTGTTCATTTGCCAAAAACACCCCTCGGACCACTTAGTTATTACAAATTGAAAATTTTCAATTAAACCATGGTCAAAATGGTTTAATTAATTGAAAATTTTAATTAATTCTCTATAGTCAAAAAATAAAAATTAAAAAACTCAACGCCGTCGGTAAAAAAAAATTCAGACAATTTTTTAAAGCATCCCGAGGCTTATGAAATGACCATAGAACATACCAATAGTGTCTAGTAGGTTCATATTTACTAGTTGGACTCTAATAACCCCCCAAGGCCCAAATTTCAAAATCGAGCATTTCAGCTTTGGAGGAAGCGGGAGAAAAACTCATTGATTATACTCGGCTATAGGCAAAGCATAATCGACAAGGGAAAAAAAAACCCTGGAATACCTTAGTTGAAATCTACGTCTTAGGAGACCGAGCCACTCAAAACCCCTACTAGCACACTTTATTGCAAAAACCCCATGGGGCATGGTCATTTGAGCATAAAAATAAAAATGACTAGCCAAAATTGGCTAGGAAACACATTTTGAACATCTGCTACACTGGATATCAACATTGACGATGTTCATCAAATGGCGACTCAACAGGAGGTTCAACTATGGTACAAAATAGTTGGTGACATGAACCATTAGAGACAAAATATGCAAAGTCTACTCATGTATATACCATCTAAAGGTGAATATATCAAAAAGGTACCAACTGCAATACATATCTAAATCAAAATTGAAAATACATAATCATCAAAATCATTGTCTATGATGGTATACCATCTAAAGGTGAATATATCAAAATGGTACCAACTGCAATACATATCTAAATCAAAATTGAAAAAATAATCATCAAAATCATTGTCTATGATGGGATCTTATTCATCAATAGCACCATGTTCCCCCCTTCCCCCAGCCTCTAGCCCTTGCCTCTACCTCAAATCTCGAAGTTGATCCTCCAAGGACATTAGTTAACACCCTACAATTTTGATGAAATATTTTAATCCAAGCATTAAAATAAGGTAGAAAGAGTTTCCCGCGCTTAATAAGTGATTTTGCCTGACTGAAGGGTACATTTTTTATTAAGGTCATGATGGAGGAGTTCAAACAACTTCAACAATTAGGCATTGACACCACCAACATCAAGGTACATAGAGAGTTTGATGTGCTTGATTAAATTCCAATCCCATACCCTTATACAAGATAGAATCCAATGGAAACGTTGCAATCCTAAAATCCTGAAAACCATTAAGTCAGTTGAATTCTGAATGGGATCTAAAATTCTACTTTTTGCATATGAAGTCCGATGAGGTTGGAACCACTCTCAAACATCCTAAAACAATTAATAATAATGTTAAAAATTTAAGTAAAAGGATGGAAAATGAAAGACAAAGAGAAATAAGAATTTAAGTAAAAGGATGGAAAATGAAAGATAAAGAAAAATAAGATTTTAACATTACCATTTAGTATTGTTGACTTCAACATCACATGCACAAAACTGATCAGTTATTTTAAAAGAAATCTGAGTTTTTAAAACTATGATAAAGCATCCTTCCAATTTTTTCCATTGTGGGGCGATGTTTGGCTAAAAAACGCAATGTTTACTTGTTGTAAAATATTGCGCTTTTTCCTAGCCGATTTTTCAGCATGAGGAAAAAGTCATGATTTTTTCGAAAAATCACGAAAAAATTGTGATTTTTACTTCTTTGCTCCAAACAATCTTTCAGGCAACATTACAAACCCGAAGAGATACTGCCTTGTCTAAGATCTTATAGGTCACTAGCCACAACAAAGTGATAGGTATCCACCCTGAGGCTACTTATTTTTTATTTAGACTTCCATAATTTAGATCATGTTATGTCTTAATTATCCTTTTTCACTGACATCTATATTTATAAAATTATGGATGTCATTGAAAAAATGCATAATTTAAAAAAAAATATGAATTTCCTCTTTATAATATTTACATGTACCAAAATTGGAGGCTTACAAACCCTAACATGATTTCTAAAATCTGAATAAAGAAAGCAGCATATGAGATCAGCCTATAAACACATGAAAAAATCTTAGCAAGTGAACTAGCATGCAATAGATATGCTTCAAATGTCATAACCAATGAATTGGATAGTTACTGCATTATTACCTGGATTCCAGTGATATATTGTTGCCGTCCCAATTCAAGCAAAAGATGTCTTAACTTAGTCTCAACTTGTGAATGCACTGGTGAGTTAAATATCCATCCACTGTTATCTGTCAATTCACTCCTGATGTTTCCACTGTTTAGTGCAGCCAATTAAGATCACGGTTATTCATATGAAATAACATCACAAAAATCTTATGGCATTATATAACAGAAACAAAGAAATACTCTAACCAATAAATGACAATAAACAGTAGATTATAACTTCAGCTTAGGAGTTTAACTCACGCCATCAAGGTGGATTCCGCAAATGGCCTCATAATATCAAGATAGACAATGTGCACATCCAGCAAAGCAGAGAGTCCTGAGATATAGTACACGAAATACTCAATTATTTTGAGTTGGAGTTAGTGACGCCACTGATTAGAAACATACCTATAGAAACGCCTATATTGATCAGAATTTCCTGCTCCAAGGGAAAGTAATTTCACCCATGCTGCCATGACCTGTTTTCTACTTTCTAAGGAGAGGATAAAATGCTGAAGAACGATTCTCAAAGCATACTACATTATTGTAACAAGCTAGAAAAAGAAAGTAACTGCTAGTGCACAAGTTAAAAGAATAGACTCATAAATTGACTGACCCCGTAGAAGATTCAAAACCCGGATGAATATGACAGCGTCACTCGGAAAAGCATCAACCTGCATACCAGTCATAACAAAGGAACATCAGCTGCATCATAAAAACTTCCAAAACATAATGAGTTTTAATACTTTAAAATGTGAAATCCATGAGATCAACATAAACAGAAAATCAATGCTTGAAACTCAAACAATTTGTTTGCCATACAGGATTGCGGTGAGCATTTTTATCATGCTTCTGCATCTTTTCCTTGACATTCTTCATGTTACTCTCCCTTTCTTTATTCAAAGTTCTCATATTTTCCTGAGAAAGGTATATTCAGAAAGTTACCAAAGAGAAAAAGAACTTGTAACAATGTAAAATTTCAAAACACAGAAGATGAAATCAAATTTAAAAGCAGAGAAAATACCATACATGGGATTCTTTTGCTGGAGTTGACTGACGGAATAGCATATTAATAACTACCATAGACTCTTCTGGCACATCCAACCGTAAGCGGAGGCCCATCTCTGAGAAAGCTGATAGCAAAGCTGCATAATCGCCCTGCAAAATTGTAAATTTATTACTACACCTAGAATTATGCACAACAAATACTTGATCAAGTTGCACACTAAGCAAACCACCACGGCAACATCTGCAACAACCTCAACTTGCATGCACAGCCACCAGATTATGGCGCAGCAAAATAATTAAGCAAATCAGACAGAATGGAAACAATTTCATAAAACATTCATACACTTTGGCATGATAATGTGGGCAATAGTTCAACTATGAGTTTTGTTAATGAAGTAAATATATACAGCATCATGCTCACTACACTCCAACAAATAATCAACACAAGTGAACAAAAATATACCAACCACCCCACCATCTAAACCCCTTTACAATCTGAAGGCAGGATAATACAGCCAAGGAGCTTGAAGCATTCAGTTGGCTCATATCTAAATTAAATGTGTACAAATTTCTAGAAGATGAGAGAGAGGGAAGGAGACAATCTGCTGTAATCTATTGGACCTTATACACGTAACTGCTCTCTAAGTTGTCCATCCATGCCTACACACCCACACTAAACTAGGTTGTGAGAGTGTGCAACAAAAGTGCACACCAAGGTTGCATGAGAATTTTGGAATAGCACCACTGTGTTGTAGTATTGAGCTGCACAATTAGGATATGAAGTTATAACCCCATTTGCAACACAACACCAAATTGCCACTATGATGCACAACTGGAACTCACCACTACAATGTAGATCCTACAGTAATGATCTTGTGTAACTTTGTGCCTCTAATAGTGACTATGATGTCACCATACTTGGATAAAATTTCCACAAATGAACTCTCATCAATGCAACTTATCTAATTCATGGATTGAATCAATCTCCAACTCCTTCCAAGCTCAAACCTCCCCTTTCAGGAATTGTTGATCCCCAACTACTATCCTGTCAGTTGGGGAAGCTTAGCTTGAACATGCTCCAATGTGTACCATTTGGCAGCTCGAGGTGACTTTCATTTCAGCCCAACCTAATAAAATCTTAGGTTTCCTTGTGCATTTGCCCACTCCTTACATTGTCAAACCAATGTGCACTACAACTTAAAGTTGTTGTTGCATTATTCTAGGAGAGGAACAATAATGTTAAATAATAAAACCATTTTAGAATTGGGACAACAATCTAAAGGAGCCCAATTTGGAAGATGGAGCACAAGTTTAGAGGATATGGAGATTGATCTTATTGTTGAGGACATTGATTGTGATAAGATGCCAACTGGCAACAACACTCTAGCAACTTCAACTCCACTATCTCCATAGTTATGTGGTGGTGCCCTTCCTCAACCACAAGAATGTTAGGTTTTCAAGATGAGCCCAAAGTATCCAAGATGAACAGTGGTGTTTAGAAACACCTTTAAACAATGAAGCATATCTTCATAAGAAGATCCCAAAAAGCACAATGCAATGTGTGTGCAATGTGCGTCCCTGATGAGACTAGGGCCTCGCCAATAAATAGATTTGGAGATTGCCCCTAAGAAAATAACCACTAAGCTGCTGGTTGTCACACGATTTGACAATCTAAGGTTTTCAAATATTAAACAATCGTCAAGCCAGTGGAGCCTCGAGACACTGCCCCAAACTGTCACACATGCAGGGTCCCCTCTCTTTAAGTTTCCTAGGTCCATTGAAGTAGACCCAGACTAACCTCGGGAGGTGTCCTTAGTCAAGCTTTCTAGGATACTTGCCGACAGAACCAGCTTTCTCACAATACTAGCAAGACCGATTTGTCTAAAGGGAACAGAGGGCCATAGAATTAGCAAGGTGGAAATATGCTCTGTGTGAAAGAGACTATAGTTTTTGGGTTAAACAAGATGAAATATCACCCTCACTAGCCTCAGGCTTCCTAAAAGATCCTCAAGGCAAAGACAAATTTAAACTAGGAAGCAATGAAAAACACTGACACTAATAAATTAATCTCATGCTTGTAAGTTAAGGGTACCCACCCAAGTTTATGTTGTACAACAAACGAGGGAAAGAGGGAAGCAAACAAAATGTGCCCAGGTCTGGAAAATGTGTCACCTAGATGGTTGAAATGTTGAGGGGAAAAAGTCCAACACTTGAGTTATGTTTAGTGTAAGTTTTGTGAGGGTTTGTGTGTTAGGTTGGTGCTATATACTATATAGGCTCAACATTGAATTCTTAAGTGCTTGTTATGATATGGTTGAGTGATAAAAGTGATAACATCAATAAATAAATGCATCAAACAAACCCAAAATCTACCTACATGCACATGCAATGACCATATGGAACTAGTTCCTTTCCTAGGGGGTTTATTCCAATGTTTGAAAACTCGGACTTGGAATCAATCGATGGTCAACTCAGAATTTGACTCGAAATTGGTAATGACTCGACCAATTTAAATTTAATGAGTCGGTTTACGCAAAAATACATAAACTATTTAAACTTTAAAGAAAAACACTATTTAAATATTCTAATCCATGATTCCAAAGCATTAGAGACAAAATATCCAAAGTCTGATCATGTATATACCATATAAGGGTGAATATATCAAAATGGCATGAAGTGTACTATGCAATACATATCTAGAACAAAATACCTAATCAATGAGGCCTAAATGACCTATAAAGTCCAAAAAACTTATTATGATGTCACTACATCTAACATCATACATCATACATCATACATGCCATTGATCAACACGATCAATCATCAAACTCATCACCGCTACTAGAACTAGAACTAGAATGAGACTTAGCAATGACATAGGAAATGGCATCATCACTTAGCTCATGGTCAAACTCCTCAAGGTCATATACAATTGCAGTAGTAGTACTAGTTGAATGCCTAGAAGCACTATGTAGAGGTAGAGGTGCAATCCTCTGTCCTTGTCAACCACTTCTTGCCATGAGTGGACCTACACCTACATCAACTGATGGTAGTGCTAGTAATAGTGGATCTGCTTCCAAATGAACCTCACCTAACCCATCTGCTGCCCAATCTAAGGTTGGATCAATATAATATAACACAATGGGATCTGTAAAAGGTCTTTTGTTCATAAATTGGTTGTGCCTTAGTCAAATGTTGTACTGCACGAAGAATATATCATTTAACCATTTTTTCTCTAAATTTTTTCTCTTCTTCATGTGAATCGGCTCAAATACAGAACAATTGCGCTCACACTCGAAAGAACTACAGGATTGACTAAGGACTTGAACTGCAAACCTTTGCAATTGAGGACCTTGGCTACCAAATGCATCCCACCAGTGTGCTGCAAGTGCAAAGACAAAGTTAACTCAACAAATTAGATTGTGAATTTGGAAAATAAATGAAGTATTTAAAATTTAAACAACTGAATTTAATAAAACAATGGAATTGTTTACTTGGTTGGTCCACAACTCCTGCAATCTTAGCCATGTTTTGCCTAAGCTACTTGTAGCTCTAGTGAATGCGCAAAGTTGTCGATGTACCTCCAACTGCGCCTTCTCATTTGGGACCATGCACTCAAGGCACTCATACAATCCATCTTTAACCTCCTCAGTCTTATCTTCTCCAAACTAAGCTCTATAACGATACCTTGAGTTTAGGAATACCCAACTGCATGTATAGGGTGATGGAGTGGATTGTTTCATCTCCTATCAAAGATATCCCAAATAGGCCCACACTTAGCCACTCTATCCTTGTATGTTGCCCTTATTTACTCCTTTGTCTGATCCATAGCCTCATAAATGTATCCCATAGCGAATTTTCCCCATGCACCAACCACAACTTAACAAGTGGCTCAATAATTTTCAAAACCTCTGCTTCTTTTTTCCAAAATGAGCTTTCAAAAATTTTCTTTTCGGTGTCTTTTCCATCTTGTCTGCAAGCCCACTAAGTTGAATTCCATTCATCACTTGAGAAACATTTGTTCCAAGTTATGTCTTTGGGCAGTGAGAGATTGCAATGTGAGAAAGTGAGTTGCAAATCTGGTAATGGCAAACCTAATATTTTCCCTGCTGTGTGTGTGTTTCCTCATCAAGCTCAATACCCATGAGTGGTTGTAGATATATTTTATGACGCTTTTGGCATGCTCTAAGAATCTAAAATTGAACATGCAAACAAAACATAAATATTACTATTTTTTTAACAAAATTGCAAATAATAGAAAACAAGCCTTGCCTGATATTTGTAAATTTAATGAGAAAAAAAACTACAGGCAAGCTGGAACTAACATACTATTGATGAAATTGTCGTTGATGCCAACATGGCCTTGCAGTGGCCCCACGGGTTGTCATTGATGCCACCAAGTCCTGCTTGCAGTACCTTGGACCCCTTACAGAGTGGGTTTCTACCTTGAACCACCTTGTACCTATTTGACAAGGTCCATGTACCCACAAGGTTGGATCTTGAAGCCACCAACTTGTTGAAGATGTTGAAGACCCTAGTAATGATGTTGAAGACCCTGGAGATGGTGTTGAAGCCCTTGTGGATGATGGAGAAGCCCCAGATGGCTTGGAAAAGCATTAATGGCCCATTTTGTGGTCATTCATGCTCTGATGGTATCATGATATTCCAGGAGAAGGTATGGCAACCCCACAGGTGATGTCATGATGGATCTTGACCCTTGGAGGTCTCTTGGAGTGGGTGAGGTGGTTGAAGAAGTCCATGAAGTCTCCTGCTTGATGAAGAAGCTCTTAAAGAAGTTCTTTGACTCATAGAAGTCCTTTGACCCACACTTGATGGTTTAATGGTCCTTGGTCCCTTAAAAGTGATGATGTGGTCATTGGTGACTTGATGAAGTCATGGAACCCTTGCTTGTGATTCTTGCTACCATTATGATGATGATGACCTTGTATGGTCTTTGACATGTTGTGGATGCCCTTGGCTTAATAAAGAAGCCCTTGAAGAAGCCTTTGGTCTCACACACTAGGTGGTTTAATGGTCTTGAAGAAATGAAGATGATGTGTTAATCGGGGATGGTCTCCTGATTGGGTTCTTGATGAAGCCCTTATCGCTTGTTACACCCTTGGTATTGATGATGTGGTGGACACATGGCACACATGCATTGATCTTAAGGTCAAGTGAACACCCTTGACTAAGGGTCCTTGGTCCCTCTTATGGTAAGAAGGCTATTGGGGTGGTAATGACTTGAAGACAAACCCTAAAACCTAAGTTACCAAGATACGGATACGGATCCGGATACGGATACAGATACGGGTCCGGATCCGGATACGGATATGGATTCACTAGATTTTTTAAAACCCAGGATCCGGATACGATGGGGAAACGACAAGTACAAACAAATATAAAAATATTTTTATAATAAATAGAGAAATAGAATGATGAAACAAAACTATTTAAGAAACACAAGAGTAGAACTATAAGTTATAAGAGAGTTCATGTGCCATAGATGATAATTTGATAAGTTGTGATATTGACATTTTTAAAAACCATTTCAGCATGAACTTTTGAAGCAGGTCATAATAGTGTTTTTGTGAGCCACATCCACATTTCCCTACCAGTAGGGAATAAAGTGGTTTTCTTGAATGCTATGGAAAGACTACAAAATAGTGCAGGTGAAGTGAGCAACAACATAGTACATAAAGTTAGATCAGCCCTTCACAGAAGACCTTGACCATAAAGATATATCAAATAAAAACGTTGAGAGCAGACCTTGATATTGATATATCAGAATTCAAGAGCATGTCTTGACATAAGGATAGATCAGACCTTGAGCAGGAATGGGGTTTACGCTTTTAGAGATTAGGTGTTTAGGGTTTTTTAAGTTTTTCATTAAAAAATAATTTTTGGGGGGGATCAATGGGTCATAAAAGCACTAGAAGTTGCATGATCCGTATGAAAATTTCAGGAATTGTTTGATTTTTCACATGATCCATTTGAAAATTTCCGGAATTTTTTTATTTTTCACAAGATCCGTTTCATGGGACCAAGATACGTTTCCTTCTACAGGGGATCCGTTTCCATGGTGGATCCGAGGCGGATACAATCCGGATACGTATCGGATCCATGGATCCGTGGATCCTACACACTGGGGTCGTGGATCCGGCCACACAACCTAAAACCCTACAATGACTTGTGATGACATTTAAATACATAAAATAATCAAATTCAAATTAAATGCAAAATAATTAAATTACTTACTCCACAAAGTAAAATTCAAACTCAAAACAAAAATAAAAAATATTAAGTTGAAGATATGTCGGCTCCATAAAAAATAAAAAAATACACATGGAAATGTGTATAAATAAGAGCCAAACGCTCTCATTTTTTACACACAAATTTCGGAAGTTGCTCTGAGGTAAAATTCGATGACTGAGGAAATTCGGTAGAGGAGCAGTCCAGCATTTGCAGCAGCAATCCTGAATTTCATCCTTTATGACAGTCCCGAATTTTGTCCACGGTTGGAGGTGAGTTCTGAATTTTTTCCTGTACAATAGTCCTGACATTGTTGGATGGTTTTTGATGCAGTCCATTCTTGGACTTGCTTGGAGTCTTCTAAAACATAAAACAGTCCCGAATTTGATGCTGGTACAGCCCAAGGTTTCATGCATGACAGAGGTTGGATGATGATTAATGCTGCCCACTTACAGTCCGAAATTTTGATGTTTTTTTTGGCTCTGAAATCAAATCTTTTGCTAGTCGATCTGGGCATGTAAATGCAAATATACATCTGGGAATTTTCCTTTTGTGATCGCGAGTCTCATTAGTTAATGGATCTCTAAAAACATAGAAAATACTCATGTCCACAAGGAGATCGCAAGTCTCTGGAAATAGCATTTTGTCTGAGAGTAATTTGACCATAAAATTACTAGTTTGCAAAACATAAAGTCCCTTCATCACTGAGATCGTTGCTAACTGAGCCTCTGTTAATTGCTTGTATGGTGTTTGCTTGGGTTATCTCTCTCCTGGTAATTGCAGAACTGCAAATCGATTTGTGCAAATGTGGTGTTGTTTCTTAAATATAGTCTCGGGCATTGATAGAAGTATGAGAGAATGACATGAATGTGATCATCACAAGAAATATACTCCCTCATTCTAAGGTAGAGAATGAATACAGAGAAGAAATTGATTTCTGCGATGAAACACAAATGTTTCTTCATTGTTGGATAGAGATCGTTGGCCATTCAAGTTCGTGACAGTCAATTGTAGAGATCGTTGGGGTTTTTGAATGACAGAAGTCTGAAAATTAAAGCTTGCAATTACATATTTTAATTGGTCTCTCAAATCGTTGATGCTCCTTCATTATTGTATTGCTGGTGAAATGGATCTAGTGCATGCTTGAAGTAAATAATGAAGAGATTATGCTCGTTATGCGTTAGATGAGAAGGATGGAACTTCTAGCAGATAATAGGCAAAGAGAGTGTACATCATGTCTATAGAAAGCTTTTGGAAGCTATCTATGAAGAACGTGGATTGTGTAAGAAGTGAAATCATGTATAAATAGAATTCTTCGGGTAGACATAGGATCAATGAATTGTATTACTGATATGCTCTTTGTGTAAGATACAAGAATGAAAGTGATGATATCTTGACAAACATAAGGACTGAATGAAAAATGTTTGAAAGACATATGACACAGAGATTGAGGACAAACATCTTTTGTTGAGCAGACATGGAGTTAGAAGACTTTGAAGATCTTGATGCAATTATGACAATGTTGTATGCACAATTGATGCATACTCTATGACGATTTATACTTGATGCACACACGATGAAGATGTACACTTGATGACTATGATGCATATCCTATGACGATGCATACCCTATGATGATGCATACCCTATGGTGACAATGCGACATGATGATGAAGCCTACTCCTTGATGACATGTTCAAACAGACCTTGATGATGATGATGCATACATGTTGATACACTTGATGACAATGATGATATGACATGAGCAGATTGACCAACAACGTTGATGAAGAGCAAGTGTTGATGACCAGATTGAGCAAGCAGAGAATGATTGACCCGCAGTATTGAGCAAAGATTGACCAGCAGAGGTTGATGAGCAAAGGTTGACGAGCAGAGGTTGAAGTGCAGGGATACATGAGCAGAGATTTATGCAACCTAAGTCTTGCATTTAAGGATTGGACTCTTCAACCCTTTCTTAGTTGGAGCTAAGTGTTACCGACTAGGCTGCACCTAGTTGGACTTTCAGTGAGCCGCCAGTGATGAACAAGATACTTGTTCATATTCAGAGTTCAGAAGTCCTTCCAGGCCTCCATGACCGTTTTATTTTTTGTAACACATGTTCATACCCCCTTGGGGAAATTGTAAAAAATGTCCTAGCCTTTAATTTTTTATAAAAGGCTCGGCTTCCCAGACTTGAGCATCAAGCCGACTAGCCCAGAGTGTTTTTTCCCTTGGTTATTATTGGTTGTTGAACAAACGACTAATAATTTCTGAGTTTTTCACTCACACCTCCAAAGCTGGGGTAGTCATCTTGGTGTTTCGGCCTAGGGAGATTATTAGAGCCTTCGTGTCGGTGTTTTTCACCATGCTAGGCATTCGAATTGAGTCGTATGGACATGTACTAGGTCCCCCTAGAGTTTCATCAATTTCCGCAAAAAATAATTTTTTCCGTTTTTTAAGCCATTTTTTAATGGTTTAATTAAAAAACTTCAGATTGTAATAAAAGTCAGATACGGAGTCCGTTTCTGACGTGGGGACACTCGTTTTCACACCCGGAGCGTCCACTTTACCCATGGGACCACTTTCTACATCAGTCGGGCAGCCGGAGCACCCCGTGAGGCATTATTTGGGCTAAAAGTGCATAAAATAGCATTTTAATGCTAAATCTGGTCAAATTGGCACTAAAGTCAAAATAAATAAATAAAAGTCAAAATCAATTTAAAAATTGATTTGAGTGACATGGCAAGGGTCCCATGTGACTAGCGACTCATATCTCCACTCATTTGAAGTCAAAGTTTGGTTATAAAGTAAATGGTTAAGGATTATATTAAAGTGGTGACGTCAAATACACTAAGGGAAGGCTCACGCTACACTTGCAAGTTGAGGGTGTAGACCCCACTTTCCATGTCACCATTTAAAAATAAAAAAGGAAAAAGACAAACCTTGGCTTATGGTAATATACCATGCTTTGTTCAATCGCGTGATGAGGGTGACGTCAAACTATTTCCAAGTCGTAAGCATGGTTAGGTGAGTGGGCGCTAACCAAGAAGTGGCCCCCTCTTATATGCATTTGACATGTAATAAACCTTGGGTGTATTATAATATGCCTTTTCCATTCCACGTGAGTATTTTATTGGTAAAGCTCACGTCACATAGCCGTACTCACGCATTAGAAAATAAAGCACATGCGATTTGGATTGGTGAGATTATCTCACACGTGGAGGAGCCGTACACTCACGCGAGGGTAGTGAGTGATATCATCTTCAGTCTCTTTCATTGCTTGGTATGTGTTGGAGTTTTATGATTCGTTGAGGGAGTTTGGTGAGAGAGGTGTCAATCACCTCCTCTGTTCAAGCTCAGCTAAACTCTAACTTCATCTTCAGTATTGATGAGGCCCCCCTGGGTCTCTCTTTTCCTATATAGGCTGGTCTCTTCTCCTTTGTTCAACATCAAAAGGTGGAACCTCTGCTTGTAATATTGTAACAGCTTTCTTGAGTATTGTGACTAAAAGGCTTTGGAGGCAATTTCTGTGTGGGATCTATGGATGTTTGGATAGAGTTTACTCTACATTAGTGAGGTAACCTGTATTTGTTTTCATGCTTGCATATGTTTGGGATTAACTTGCTTTCAGAAGGAAATGGTATTTTTGTAAAGATAAAAGGTAATTCTTGTTAGGTTACTTTTTTATTGCAAGTCGAAGAAGATTATTTGTTATATGTATGATTTCATGCTTGGATCTACATTGTTGTTGTAGTCTCTTTCGGTTTACACAGGTATTTTTAATCCCCATTGCTAGTGTTGATAATCTTTTATAGGAAGCTAAAGCTGGAGTATTGATGAGCGAATGTGCTCTACCTTTCCTTCAGTAAAATTGGAAAATAAGCTTTGTCCCTCTGATCTCACCAAGAAGGCGTTTTCTATCCTTTATTGCTTGCTCTACTCTGGGTTCTTTAACTTTTGATCCACAAATTTCTTAAAATTTTATTTCGGTTTCAAACGTTTCCATATTAGATCTAGCATCTAAAGTCATATCAAAGGTAGATTTGATGTCTAAAAGTTTCTATTTCTAGTCTGCTTCAAAGGTCCATTTAAAATTCTAGATCTAGTTACTTTTCCCTTTTTCCGCAAGTTTAAAAAATTTGAAAATTAAAAAAGCTTGTTGAAAGAGTTTCTATGCATTTTAAAGTTTGATCTAGCAATTTGTGCTTGAGATTTGCTTGTCATTCTTCTCAAAAGGCAAGCAAAGATCCTAAGAAGGCAAGCTTTCTAGCTTACCTCACTTAGTTGTTTCCATGTTTTTATAATCAGTTGTTACTTAGATTTTTTTTTGTAAATTTTTGCATGCTGCCCAAAGACACTTCCAAAGTGTTTTTGGGCATCTTTCACTGACATATGCTTGCTGGTTTTTAGCAGGCCCATCAAAAAAGAGAAGGAAACTCTGCCCGAAATTAGCTTTTTCGAACATCCGAAGCTCCCAAGAGGCTTTCCCCTTAGCTGGGCCTATTTCCTTTGCATGTTGTAAGCCTTTGGATCCCAGATAACAAGGACCAAAGAGCACTCTCCACTGAAGCATTGTAACCGACTAATAAAAATAAGTTTGAGTAGGCTCAGTAGAGCCCGGTCCCCATCCCCCTTGGGGGATTTGTGTCGATGTCCTTTTCTGTTTTCTTATATGCTGGTAGCGTAGTTGTCCCTTTTTTATCATTTCATGCTGTGTTTAAGTTGTGCAAAATTAACCTGAATACTTACCCACTGCGCTATACCGAAGTACCATAAGGGAAAAGATTTGAGCAGTGTAGTAATTAAAAAACAAAAAAAACAATTTTGTTATGCACTGCTAAGTTAAAATAAACCCCCTCGCTTTCCCGAGTATAGGTTCGTGGATAAGGGCTTTCCCGAGTACTGAATTTGGAAAGAGACTGCAGGGTTTTATCTTTTTTTCTAAATCAAAAAACTTGTTCTAATTAAAATAAACCAAGACTCCTTCCCCGTATGCTCTACACCACTGCAGCTTGTCTAATCAGTTGGTTGTATCAGAAAGGGATACGAGTTACTAGATCTAATAGGAAAATCCACACAAGTAATTTTCTTGAGAACTCGGGAGGTTGCAAAGAGTAATCACTACAAAGTCAGGGGGCTACTCTAAGCAAGTCTATCCTCGCCCTGTTGGACACTTGGTATTACTGCTTTAGCACTCAGTTTGAAGGGACTTGACTTGTTGGGCCAAACCCACAATTTACCCATTCCTTAATCAATTCATTTAATAATTTAAAATTTACCAACCAAGACCCTGCAATACTTTCACTGAGACTACACTAGCAACCCACTTTTGCAAGCACACTTTTCATTTTGGCACTGGTCTTTTTTGTTCCTTTTTTGCATAAGTTAATCTCACAATGTGTCATTGAATTTTGTGTATCTAATTTGAGTTAAGGTGTTGCTAAGGTTAAGTTTTGTTGGCAGTAATTGGTAATTCATCCATTCCATATTAAAACTCCTAGAATTAATTATTTCTCTCGTAGAGTAAAAACCTTAGATTTTACTTGTCATTAGGGTCCACCCCCCTTGGCTTCGCTAGGAGTTGGCCTAGACGGAGGAGTTGAGTATCAGGGGACAACACTTGGCTCGAGCTTGCCCCCAAGGTCGCAACCAGTGGCTTGAAGATTTCTAACACGTTACCCGAGGTGTGAGTTAGGCGGCAACACTAAGAAAACTAGGCTGGGTCCTGTTATAGGATTTGGTGCTCTTTTCATCAGTTGGTGTTGATTGTAATCGAGAAGATTGTAGTCTTCCATTACCATAAATAAAGATCAAATTAGATATATTCTTGTGTCTCTCTTGATGCGATGATTGTGCTTATGACTCATGGTTGATTTAGCTAATGCATATGATGATGTAATTGATAACATAATGCTTGATATACTCTAATTGATTAAAAGAAGGTAAAAAGGTTTAAATTGCTCACACATTGATTCACCCCCCCCCCTCTCAGTGTGGCCATTATGTCCAACACATACCTCTAGGCAGCAGAAAACTAGTCTCCAAACTCCCAAAGTCCAACTCCTTCTAGCTTGTTGATTGTTCCTCTGTCCTCACTATTCTTCACTGTTGCAACGTTGCTCCAAGAATCCAAATAGGTTATAATGCTCACAAATACTTTGAGCGAATTTTGAGGCAAATAGAGGAGGGGGATCATCTTATAGCTTTAGGGTTAGGGTTAGATTACCAAATATTTTTAAATAAAAAAAATTATGAGTTTTAACTTTTTTTGAGTTCGTGAAACCGCACACACCGACAGAATCAATTCAACCGGTTCAAGTCGGGACTCGATTGAGTTGACCGGTTCAATATTGAACTAGTTGAGTTGGAAACTGACTTGACCAGTTTAGTACCAAACCGGTAACCCGATCCGATTTGCAGGATGAATCGGCTCGGTTCAGGGTCAACTTAATCAACTCAACCAAGTCCAAGTGCAGAATGCAGGAACAGCTCTATGATGCTATGGAAATAAACTAAATGCCCAAGTGCAGAATGCAGGAGCAACTCTATGATGCTATGGAAATAAACTAAACTGAGCAAAGGTTCAGATTTTTAAGGATGAAGTAGAGAAAATCCGGAAGATAGAACCCAATTCTAGTGCCCTGTTCACTTGGGTGATGGAGCCATCTCACCCCTCTTCTTGTAGCGCCCCTAATGGTTGATCGTGTTGATTGAATTGTCATTGATGCCAACATGGGACTTGCAGTGCACAGGAATGAATGATCTCAATATCCTCACACCCAGTTCCTTGGAGCCCATACAGAGATGGGTTGTGCCTTAAAGCACCTTGTATCCAGTTGACAAGGACCTTGTACCCACAAGGTTGGATCTTGGAGCGACCACCTTGTTGACGATGTTGAAGACCCTGTTGATGATGCTAAAGACCCTGTTGATGATGCTGAAGACCCTGGAGATGGTACTAAAGCCCTTGTGGCTTGCTACACCCTTGATTTTGACGATGTGGAGGACACCCTTGTTTTGGATGACATGATAACCATTGATGATGATTGAAGCAGAAAAACGATATGTTAAAGAGTAATGACGAAGTAGTAAAGTGCAATAAAGGATCTCTAAGAAGAATGATATTAAGACATTCTTGAAGAAAATCTTAACCATGAATAACGTTACAATATTGAGATCATGAAGAAGCCCCTGCATCATTGGCTCTTTCATGGTGAAGCCCTTGTTGTGAAAATTAATGAAGATATGTATAAAGTTTGAAGTCTTGACATGGCAAATGAAAGAGGCCCCTTCTAACTCGTGTAATAACCTATTCCTTAATTGTTGACATGGTCCTCTTCTCAACGTGGCAAATGGTATATCCTTGTGACATATGCATGAACAAAGGTATCCCCTTGCATATAATTGATGTGGATCTTCAAACAATTTGAAATACAGCTTATGTTCACCCAACTGACCCATATTGTGGTCATTTGCTACCATGTTGGAGACGTAAAAATTAAACAAATAAATAAATAAGCAAGTCGGCTCAGTTAAATTTGGATCCAAAACAACAATAAATTTTATTTCTTTTAATTAAAAACCCCCCAAGCAGGACGGACAACTCAAGGATTAAAACGCACAACGATTTGATGTCCACCTGATTGTGTACACTGTATATATATATATCACACGTAAATTCACTTCTTGGGAAAGCTTTGAGAAGATCAACTCTAAATTTCGGATATCAGCTCTATGGAAGCCGTAGCATTTGAAGATTATCAACTCAGGTCAAAATTACACAGATGATTGTGAAGTGGAGAGCGTGGAAGTTCCAGTTCTAAAATTTGGGTTAATAGTTCATTGCGACAACCATAGTGGAGGATAATAAAATTTTGATCAGTTTGAGGAAGGAGTAAGGTTGAGCTAGACGCAGCCTAAGAAGCATGTCTTGTTTTCTTTGTTGTGATTGTGATTGAGATCTGAAAGTCGCCTACTATGGAAGAGGCTTGAACCATACTCAAGGATGAAATCTTGATACAGCGATTACTTGGCAGATCCAAGCCCACTAAAGCAAGGAAATTCAATTCGAAATTGTAGTTCTGAGTGAGCGATCAAATGGGATATTTAATTGGGGTGAAATGAAGTCAGTGTTTGACTTGTGTCTGGGGCTTAACGTTTAAAGTGCAGGTGTCGAAGTGTTGGGTATGCAATCACAGGTACATCTCGCTAAAACTGCAGAATTCACTTGGTATGGTGACCGTGAGATCGCAGGTGTGTGTGGATTAATCTCCTTGAAAATTCTAGAAGCGAAAATGAGAGTGATTTGGGCGCTAGTTTCTCTGAAGAATATACATCTCTTGTGGAAGATCATTGGCATGTATTGAGAATATGTGCACGCAAAATAAACTAAAATGGGACCATAATCAATGGAGCAAACAGCGTGACCTAAGCAATGATTGAAGGATGAGATTGAAGTGATTCGACCATAGAAGAAGTTTGGCGCAAACATTGACTGGGTTTACATGATAGACACCCAGACTACTAGAAGATGAAGACTGGCCCAAAAGGTGTGAAACCCTAATAACTCAAGTTCTAGTAGCTCAGGAATGAATGAAGGTTCTAAGTTGATTACATAAGTACATGAATACCTATGAGAAAATATGATATGATGACATGACTTCTATGATCGTGAGACTGGCATCAACCCTACTCGATGTAAACTAGAATAAGGTCAGTCTTAGTGAATTGCTTCTACAATGCATCAATGTGATGAATAAATCTGTGTATCAAAGTTCTTAAAATGTTGCCAAAAGAGGTAACAAAGATGAAGCCAACCAAGATTGTGTGAAAATAATGACGATATGTATGAGGGCTACATATAGATGTGCCCATTACCATAATAATAGAGCTGAAATAAGTATGGACAGTCTATAAAAAGAGCGTACAGGGTATGTATAAACAAGGCAGCTACAGGAACAACAAAAGAGCATTCAAGAACTGTGTAGAGATTATGAAAGGTAAGATCATTGTACACACCTTAATGATGATATGATAATGCACACAATGATGATGATATGATGCATACTTGATGCCTACTCCTTGATGAGGTATACTTGTTGACACTCCATGATGATGATGTTGAAGAGACTTTGGACAACTTGGATCTACAGAGGTGACATTCAATGATTGATTAACAGACTTGATTGTGATGACATGTCAGTGATTGTATTCCTTGATGACTTGACATGCTCGGCTCAGTCAAGACATGACTTGTGACAAAGTGATGAAGACATGACAAGTTGATGACAGTAGCAGTGTATTAAGCAGACCTTTGATGTTGAGCAAACCTTTGATGAATTGGCATAAGTCTTGAACAAAAGAATTGGTTGATGATCAGCAACAGTTGATTGAGTTGGATTGTGGACCGAAGTGTTGATGTGTAGAGGTGCATGAGCAGAGCTTGATCACAGTGATGCAAGATGAGTCTTGCACTTGAGGATTGGACTCCCCAACCCTTTCTTAGTTGGAGCTAAGAAAACCAGGTTAGGTCTTGTTACAAGAGTTGGTGCTCTTTTCATCAGTTGGTGCTGATTGTAATTGCGAAGATTGAAGTCTTCCATTGCAAATAAATAAAGATTACCTTACAAATATTCTTGTGTCTCTCTTTGATGTGTTTGTTGTGCTTATGACTCATGATGAATATGATTATGTAATTGATGACATAATGCTTGATATACTCTAATTGATTGATAAAAGTTAAAAAGGTTTAATTTGCTCACACACTGATTCACCCCCCCCCCCTCTCGATGTGACCATTGTGTTCAACAAATTGATGAACTTCCAAAGGTTGTCAATCTATCCAAAAGCCTCCAATGGTGAAGTGTGCCCTTAAAATTCTAGTTCAACCCTGCAAAACAAAGAAATTAGAGATCCAAAAGTCAAGAAAATGGTACAAGATCTACAAATTGCTCCACTTACACAAGTCAATAATATTGCGTGGATCAGAGAAATGAAAACCAAGAGAAAAAGATGGAATCTATTCACTATTGAGATTCGCTTCTTTATCTAGACCATAGAAGATACACCATAATCTGCAATCTAATCCAAGCAAATACAAATGATATCACCTCAACCACAGAGAAATAAATCATCAAAGCATTCTACAGTATAAGGAAAGAGCTAAAATCACAAAACATTTTGACAAGAGTCACCAAGAGACCAAATCGATTTGCTACATATAAATGTGGAGTTCTATTCAATGGAAATCTCCAACTACAAATGAAATAGACTTCCTTTTTATAGAGTCAAGAGAAGGAGGCTCAACCCTAATCCAAAAAGATTGAAGGCTGAGATTAAGTCTCACTCAAGCCACATCAATGACTGAGATTAATCTCATTTTTCCTCTTTACAAAACTGTTGGAAAAATAGAGGGGGAGGCAAATAGCCTCAAAACTGCCCATTTACATCAAAGAAATTACAAGTAATTACCTCACAAGCTTAGGTAGATCCTCATGTTGGTCCCCTTTACGCCTCACATGTTGATTTGGAGATGAAACTAATGAAAAATGGCTGAGTTTTATGCTTGGTATGCCCCATTGGGAGAGAGAGTGTGCACCCCTCAAGTCACCTGTCTGTTGGGAGCACATACTATGTCAAATAAAAAATTTGAGAATTGGGTATTGCTCGGGAGATGATTTTACTAGAACCTAAGTTGCCACTTTGTCCATAAGGTTTCCCATTTCTTAGTGGACAAATTCACTAAGAGACTTGGGAATTTTTTAAATCAGACTTTAAAAAAGTCTGTTAATAATTTCCATTAATTCCATTTGATGTGAATTCATGTTCAATCACTTGAACTTTGTCTTAGATGGGTTCTTGATGCTTGAAAATGTAGAAAATCTGAGTTTACTGCTTGCTGGTTTAAATGCACATTTAGTGTTTTTCACTTCAGCCGGTTTTGCATAGGCTTGAAGCTACTTACAAAAATTTTTCTGAACAATTTTAAACACACAGAAAACTACTAACAGGCAGAAATAAACATTTGGACAATCACACCATAAAATATTTGACTCAGATATTTTTGGCTAATCAGCCCTGGAAAAACCCACAAGGGGAAAACCAGTCAAGGAGAGAGAGATATTTATTATTTTCTTCAGCAAAGTACAGGACAGAAAATCGGCGAAAAATACAACTTATCTCCACCAGCAAACTTTATCCCAAAGTCTGGAAACTTGTGCCCAGCAAAGCAGCCGTACACCCTTCTCAATTTCTGTGCCAAAATTTCAGACCGTACACTGTCTAGAAATCTGTACCAGCAAATAAATGCACCGTACTGTCTCGATTTGTGTGCCAGCAAATTAATGCAGGCCGTACTGTAATTAATACAGGCCATACTCCCTCGAAAATCGTGCCAAACAAATGATGTTCACTCCCTCGATTTCTGTGCTGTATTTAATGCAGCCGTACAGCCAAACTGACAGGCCGTACTCTCCTCGAATTATGTGCAATATTAAATGCAGCCGTACTGTAATTAATGCAGGCCGTACCCCTTCTTGAAATCTGTGCCAGCATTAAAGGTTCAGTACTCCTCGATTTCTGTGCATGAAATTTTTCTCAGCAAGTGAAGAAAACCCTCGTCCTTCTCTCCCAGCGCTCTTCTCTTCTCCTGAAAATGAAAAGTGAGTAACCTTTTGCCTCCCTCATGCCTTTTTGTTTGACCTAAGTGAGTTTCTAATCCGACGGTGGAAGAGAGATCTAATCCAACGGATGAGAATCAATGAGAGTGAAAATCCCTTTTATTTAATTCACATAAATAAAATCACTCACTCACTTAAATTTATCAAAAAGTGAATTTATGGTTATAAAGTCTCATTAAGTGACTTTTAATGTGAGGGTCACCTTTTTCCCTCTTAAAGTGACTTAGGCAAAATTTAAGTCACCTAGGGAACATCTGCCTAGGTACAAAAACTTACACTCCCTCTTACCGAGGAAGGTGTTCCGTACCACTCCCAACTTATCTCTGAAGAAGACGAACTTACCCCTCCCCAAAGACTTCGTCAAGATGTCAGCTACCTGCTCATCAGTGGAAATATGCCGAAGCTCAACTGCCCCTCTCTGAACGTAGTCTCGAATGAAATGGTATCTGATCTCTATGTGCTTTGACCTGTCATGGAACACTGGATTCTCAGAGAGCTGAATACAACTCTGATTGTCGCAGTAGATCACCGTAGGCCTAAGCTCTTGATCAAACAAATCTACCAAAAGCTTGCGAAGCCATAGTGCTTCACAAGTAGCCTGACTGGCTGCCATATACTCAGCCTCAGCCGAACTCAATGCAACGGACCTCTGTTTCCAGCTGAACCACGACACTGCTGCCGAGCCCAAACTGAAACAACAACCGGAAGTGCTCTTCCGATCCCGTACGCAACCTGCCCAGTCTGAATCTGTAAAACCAACCAATCCAACTCCATCCGAACCCCTGTAGTCCAGACCATAGTCCACTGTCCCTGCAAGATATCTCAAAATGTGCTTTACGGCTGTCCAGTGCACACTCCTAGGCTCAACCATGAACTGGCTAAGAGTGTTCACCGCAAAGCACAAATCTGGCCTAGTGTTGACCAGATACATCAACGACCCAATAAGCTGACGATATACAGTGGGATCCACCAACTTGCCCTCGGAAGCATGGAGTTGCTTCTAGTTGGTGATCATAGGTGTACTCATAGGCCTGCAGTCCTCCATCCTAAATCTCCTCAGAATATCAGCTGCATACTTTCCCTATCCAAGGAAAATATGCCCAAGCTCCTGCCACACCTCCATCCCCAAATAATAGTGCATCAGCCCAATATCGGTCATCTCGTACTCCGAAGCTAAGTCTCTCTTGCAATGTGCAATGAGACGCT
>LPNX010314143.1:204450-221785 GCA_001517045.1 Pseudotsuga menziesii
GTCACAACTGACTTCCCCTCCGGTCTCAGTAGTATCTCCCATGCATCATTCTTCATGATGGAATGGTACTCTTCCATCATGGCATCTCTCCAAACCAGATGTTGGGTAGCCTCCTCAAATGTAGATGGCTCAGAGTCACGAAGGCATGCAACAAGTCTGCTCCTCCAAAACTGTGCTTAGGCTTTCCTCATCTGAGGAAGTCCCAGTACCAGATGGTCCAACACCCCGAGGACCAGTAACTGAAGATCCTGTGCCTGCCGATGCTGTCACCTGAGGACTCAAACCTGTACCTATGCCTGAACCTATCCCTGAAGTACTAGCCACCTGGACCACTGAACCTGTAGATGCTGTGCCCGTACCCTGTGATCCAATCCCTCCAGAAACCTGTGGACCTGTAAGCTGTATCGAAGAAGCCTGTACCTGCTGAGGTGTGGGAGTTGGTGTCTCCCCCTGCTCTAACTCTCTGGACTTCCTGAAGGCTCTCTCCTCATCAAACTTTACTTCCCGGCGGACAACAACTTTCCGCGAACAAGGTAAGTAAATCCGATAAGCCTTCGAAGTCTCATCATATCCCACAAAGATACCTCTCTCTGCAGTGGGATCAAACTTCGTCCTCTTCTCAGAAGGGACGTGAGAGTAAGTCATCGAGCCAAATATGCAAAAATGGCTCACCTCAGGCTCCTTGCCCGAATACATCTCCTCAGGAGTCTTGCTCCCCACTGCCCTGTGAGGACTCCTGTTCTCCAGATAAACTGCAATACTACATGCCTCAGCCCAAAGAAAGAAAGGTAATCCCTGATCATGGAGCATCGCTCTGGCTGCCCCCACAATCGACTTGTTCTTCCTTTCTGCTACTCCATTCTGCTCAGGAGTGTAAGGAACTATATGCTGTCTCTGTATGCCCTCCTGTCTGCAGAATGCATCGAACTCCTTGGAGGTATACTCACCCCCATTGTCCGACCTCAACATCCGGATCTTTCTACCTGTCTACTTCTCCACAAGGGCTTTGAACCCTTGGAAGACTCTCAATACAAGCTCGGACTTCTTGCTCCTCAAGAAGTAGATCCAGGTCTTCCTGGAGTAGTCATCAATAAAGCTGATATAGTACTCAAAGCCTGTCAAAGAACGTGATGGCATGGGACCGCAAATATCAGAATGGATCAAATCAAGCACCCTGGCAGCTCTAGAGTCACTGCTCGGAAAAACAGTCTTGGTGTACTTTCCCAAAGCACACCCTCTGCACACATCCTCTTGCTTAGTGCTGAACTCTGGTAAACCTATAACCATGCTCCTCAGCAATCTAAGAGCTGGGTGATGAAGGTGGGCCATCCTCCGATGCCAGAGCTCACAAAGCTCACTGCTGCTACTATGTGCCAAGGCACACTGTGGCTGAAATAATAGCTTGTACATCTTTCCACACCTGACCCCGATGTCCATGGCACTGGACATTCCTGTAGCCTTGGGATATACCTGTACTCTCCCATCCGAAAAGCACACCCCAAGACCCCTGTCCTCTATGGTGGAAACTGATACAAGGTTCTCTTTCAGCCCAGGGACATACAACACATCCCGCAGAGTCATGGGACTCATAGACTCCCTCTGAAATGTGATGGTACCCCGACCAACAGCTCTCACAACGGTGTTGTCCCCAAGGACAACCTACACATCCCTACCTGACTCTGATAACTCTGAGAACACCTCTCGAGCTCCTGTCATGTGACTCGAGGCTCCACTATCAATGTACTAAGTAGAAGAGGTGGATGGACCCCCCTGATGTCCTGCCAACAAGGAATGCTCACTGTCCTGATCCATATCTATGCTGGTGGCTAAAGTAACTCTCTCTCTCTCCGTCTGTCCAGCATAAAGGGAAAACTCCCTCTGAAATGCAACACTAAACTCATCAACCTCTGTTCAAGCTGCAGTCTGCTATCCCTGCCCCTTCTTCTTCTTCTTGCTTGGACACTGTGAGGCATAGTGTCCAAACGCCTGACAAGCATAGCACTTGATTTTACTCAAGTCCTTATTCTGCCCACTCTGCTGTCCCTGCTGCTGCTGCTTGGCCCCACCCTTCTTAGGACCCTTCTTCTTCTTACCCTTGGCTGCCAAAGCCACATCCTCATCATCAGCCCCTCTCTGAGAAGTACTACCCTGTACAAGACCCCTCCTGGTCTCCTCCTGCACAAAGTCATCCCAAAGCCTCTCCCAGTCAACCTGAGCATTATCCCTTATGGGAGGTGCCGGTACTTGATCTCTGGACAATTAAGAAATGAAATTGCTTTGCAGGAAAGTAAAAGATTGCAGAAAGTAAAGTGAGCCAATTAAGGTTTCCTAAAGCCCCCAAACCCCTCCGTTTTTCATACCCTTGATCCGAGTTCCCTAAAGGGAGATAACGGAGGGCAGAGGATACACGGACGGATGTTAGGTTGTATATTCCTTCAAAACAGTAAACTAGGTAACAGAAAGTAAAGACCTAACTAAATGCTTTGTTTGAAAAAGAAATGCTTGAAAGTAAACTAATCTAAACAAAATATACTACCTACACATCAATCTCCCTAAAAGAGAAGGTGGGTAAAAAAAAACTGGAAAAATATTAGATCTACTTGAAAATGAAAGCACTACTACTTATTTACTTCCTAGATCTACTTCCTACCTAATTACTATATGATTACAAATTAGTTTGAAAGCTTTTAGAGAATACCCATGAAAAGACTCTCCCGAGGCTTGCAAATAGCTAGAAAATAGAGTAAGAAGATAAGAGGTTGAACCCTTTTGAAACCGGTTGCAAGTTGAGGTGTTTTTTATGTGATTTGGGCATAACCTCCCCTTGTAAACTGTAAAACCTGCTAAAAACCAGCAAGCAAAGCTTGCTGGAAAATGACAGGAAACTCAAAAGGAAGTTAGAAAATGTTAGTATAAAAATACAGAAATTTTACAATAAAAATCTGGGTTTTAAAATATCAAAAAATTGAATATTAGAGGGCTGAAAATTGCATTTCCAGCCACCTTAAACCTGCTAAAAGCTTGCTGGAAAATGACAGGAAACTCAAAAAGAAGTTAGAAAATGTTAGTATAAAAATACAGAAATTTTACAATAAAAATCTAGGTTTTAAAATATCAGAAAATTGAATATTAGAGAGCTGAAAATTGCATTTCCAGCCACCTAAAACACAGTAAGAAATCAGATCTGAAATATATAATAAAAATATAACATGGATCTATTAAAGGAAACTAGATTTTGCTACTAACCAATAACAAAAATAATAGTTCCTAAAACAGAAAACAAGATTAGAGATTGGGGCCTTGGAGGGAGAACTTTTCCAAGCTTGGATCTCTGCAAAAAGTTTAGCTAAAGCTGCAAAACTCACACATAGAAATGAGAACACCATAAATCATGCAAAAACCTTTGCAAAATCTTACAATGTTAATCACAAGTGCAAATAGAAAAACTTCTACCTACAAGTCTCTCCACAAAAACCTTTGTGGAGAGCTTCTATGATAAATAATGCAACAATAACCAACCATAAACATTTACCTAACTCTTCAAGCCACAAAATGGGTGCACCAACAAATGTATCCTCCAAAGATTGATGTATTATAAACCCCAATAGGGCGGCAACATTACAATAGCCAAAGAAAACTTGAAAGAGAAGAATAGAGAAGAGAGGGAGAAGAGGGAGTATTTTGGCAACATAACCATGCTCCAAAGAATCATCCTAAAATGAGAGGAGGGGCCTCTCTTTTATAGTTGAAAATATCTCAAACCCACTCCCAAATCAAGGGTCCAAAACATAGATCTAAACTCTAGCTCTCCTCCACCCTTAGATCTAGGTTTGTTGACTTTGCAAGCCATCCACCAATCATAAGCAAGGGTGCCTTTTCAAATCAATGGTCAAAAAGATAGATCCATGTCACAATAAAGCTTAACCCTTAGATCTAGGGTTTCCATGACTCAAGTGGGGCCCCCTTTGACTCAAATTTTAATTTTTATTATTTTAATTTTTTATCTATTATTTTTATCTTTTTATTTTTATTTTTTGATTTTCTATTTAATATTTTATTTTTAATTTTTTTAATTTTTGATCTTTAATTTTTTATTTTATCTTTTATTTTTTATCTTTTATTAAGACAAGAGGGACGCCCCACTTAGGAGATCTTCAGACATTTATTTTGACCATGGGGGGTTTATTTAAATGAAATTTTGGCTATGCTTAGCCACCTCCCAAACTTAATTACCATGGCCTTATTTGATTTTTTCCTTCAAAATCAAATAATTTAATTTTTCACCCTTGGAAATTAAATTAATTTCCTAGGAAAAAATACCTTGTCTTAACTAAAATTGGTCAAACTTCCCAACTCCTTGTCAGAATGACATAAGACTTGAAACAATGGCTTAAGGGGTGTCATAGCTTTTTCATTTGCATTCATAGCCCCTATTACAAAATGCCAAGGTTCAAGAAATTACATTATTACATCGAAACTTAATTAATTAACCACCAAATGGTAAAGTTAATTAATTAAGAAAAAATCAAAATAGAAATTAAAATCCTAACGAAATTCCACAAGACTACAAGATATGGCTAGCATGGTCATGGACAACAACTTGAAACCTTAGCCACCTCATGGGCTTGATTATCAAAATGCCAATTCACCACTTTGGAGGATTTGTGAGTGAAAAACCCAACCAATAAAAAATTGTTAATTAACAAAATTAACTGGAAGGGGGAAAAAAACACTCGGTGAAGAGGACTTCCCTGATAATAAAGTCCATGGTGACATCCTTAGAGGAATGACCCATGCTGGAATATAAAGTTACATTAATTATCCCACGCAGGGGAGCGGACATTCCATGTACAAAAGGGGCAGAATTGCCCTACTGAGTGAAAAACCATAGATTTTTCCATGGTACAAACTGCACATAATGTACATCTTCAATGTACATGAGGTTGCCACCTAGTCGAAATAGGTGGGCAACAGCTCCAATGTCAATAAACCAGCTATTGTTCTGCACAACTCCATTGTTATCGGCACTGGAAACAAGAGAGAACAATGAGAATTCCTTGTCAAATTTTCTCGCAAATTCCTCTACCTCTGTTGTAGCTACGACGGTCATATCCTCCTCTTTCTTCTTCTTCTTATTCTTAGGACCCTGAGAAGCATGGTGACCAAACTAAACGCAAGAAATGCATCTAACTTTGCTCAAGTCCTTCTTGGACTTCTTGCTCTTAGCAGAAAGAGCAACATTTTCTTCCTCTCCCTTATAGTTTGATGAGCTATCCTATACCAACCCTCTCTGGGTCTCCTCCTACACAAAATCATCCCAGAGACGATCCAAAGAAGGTATGTTATCCCTGGCAACAATAGCCTCCACAAAAACAATCATGGCTTTGTAACGCCATTCAATGCTATCCTCACTAGCTCGCTGCCATCAGCCTTCTCCTCAACCGCTCCAAGCTCATCCCTCACCTTAGTGATCTTTGTAAGGTAGGAAGTCACACTCTCGTCTTTGGTCAGTTTGATACTTTTCAGCTTCTCCTTTAGCACCATCTTCCAATTCTCATTGGAGCTCTGGTACAAATTAGTTAAAGCTTCCCACATAAGTTAAGCACAGGTCTTAGTGGTCAAGTGTGGGATTACACATGGTCCTTTACCACATCAAGGATGATGTCTTTGACTTGATGTCCTTTTTATTGAAGGTTGCTAATGCAACTGGATCTGTGGATGCAGGTACTTGTATTGGGTTGGCTTGAGTACTGTTCACAACCTCATCCCACAGCTCATTCTCCCACAGTATGAGCATTATTCTCACCTTCCAAGTAACAAAGTTCCTAGCCCCATCCAATCTGTCCGCCAACCTCAAATTGGTAGCCATTTCTCAGAGAATATGAAATCCAAAATCCACCAACTGACCAAAAGCTTCACTCTTTTTGACCAACAACTGCAAATCACTTGCAGATAGTGTCCACCTGCCAACAAGCTGTTAAAATCCAACAAAATAAATCTTACCAAAACCACTATAACTGTAACACCCCAGTTTTGACCCCATTTACATTAATGTATATGATGTATGTATTGTAAATAATCATGGTGCGAAGCTAAAGGCCAAGGCCCCACCATTGATTTGGATATGTTATGTTTCGGATTTTGAATTGTCACCAATGGTATATCAGGACATACGACATATATTAAATTGTGGCATCATGTAAACATGCACTTTAATTAAATAACCCAACCAGCTATGTTCGCGGCAACTAAATTGAGAAGGGGCATGATTCTCATAAGGATAAGGGGGGGGGATGTCAAACCTTGAGCCATGAGAGAAGATCCATGTGTCACCACCCTGTTTGATTGCTCATCTTCACTTGTCTTATCCAACTACCACTTTAATGCTCTGCAGAGTAGTTGAGGCAGTTATTGCTGGGGAGTGGAGTGTGGCAGGATTGTCAGTCCTTGCCCACATGCACACTCCACCAGCGAATCGAACCTCACGTTGGGCAGAAGAAAACAACTACGCCCATCATTCTACTCTCTCCACGACGGTGCTGAAAACACTCCCGCACTTTCGACTCGCCATTCTCCATTGTCGCTCATTCTCACGCAAGGAAGAACGTCCTGTGTCTCACACAGAGGATGCCTTCCTGTTTTGGTCTCACACAGCCAGGAGAAGGAGTTGTTTCCACTGTCATTCACATTTTCCACAGAGAGGAATCTGGTGTGTTTCCATCCGTATTTGGGATCTGGTGTAAATCTTCTCTCACGCACTGGGTTCTGCATTGTTGTTACTTACACAGCAAGCTAGGGGCCGTTTAGTCACTTTCACCCACGATTTCTCTATGAAGGGCCATTCGCGTTTTTCTGCCATGTGTATGATTTCCTTACCGATTTGTGGCTTGTATATATGTTTATCCCCTACCCAGCTAAGAACCTGGCTTTTCTCTTCCATCTTCGGAATGTGTAAGTTTCCCCGGTGACTTCATTGTTGAGAACGAGCTCTTGTTTCCCCACGTCAGCTGGCTGTGTCTACCTTTACATTTTGGGGCTGCTGTAGGTTGTTTTGGAGTCATTTTGGCCACGATACGGCCAAGAACAACTCAGGAATTGTTTTTGTTGTCCAAGCTGTGAATCGCTTATGTGACTGCATGTATGCAGTGGTTGGTCTTCGAACTGTGTTGGAGTAGGGATGAGGACTTGGATTGCTTGATAAACCTGGTGTGTTTGGGAACCACACAGATAGAGCTAGAGGGTTGGCTTTCTTCTCCACAACCCCTGAATAGCACTGGAAGGGAAGTCGGGGCCTGAGGGACTGTGTAGCAGAGAAGGGACTGATTCCTTGTGTTGGGTGTGTGTGGGTGTCTTAGAAGTGAGGCTAGTTCTGGTGTAGGTGTCCCTAGCTCTGTAATGAGCTCACCAGCTTAGCATTTAGCCTTTCCCAGCTCTTGGATGGCCCGATAAACCCAACTGTGTTGGCTTGGTTGATCCATTGTTGCCTGATACACCCAACTGTGTTGGCTTGGCTGTGTTTTGTGTATCCTTGGCTATGTGTAAGCCTACCTGTTCCTTATTCCTTGGGGAGTCATGCCCAGCTCGGGGGTGGCAGCGTTGCTGAGAGATTAAGGAGCACGCTAGCCTATGGTTGGGTGGAACGTTGCAGTGACATAGCTGGTTGCGAGACAAGTTCTTTATAAGATAAGTAATCTTGTCTATTTTACTTCTTCAATCATATTTATTGTTAATAAATTATGATAAACATGTTGAATGCTTGTAGGAACGTATGTTTGCTTCCGTTGTATGATAAATAATCACGTATGCATGTTCTAGTTCAAAGCATTTTGTTTCAGCATTTTATGTACATACATGTTCATGGGGCGGTTGCCCGGATGGTTAATTCCATGGTGGCGTCCTCTTCGCCAGTCGGAGGGTTAGGGACGCTACAATAACACAGATACCCAATCTACGTCAGAGCCTAGCTCTGATACCATGTTAAAATAATGACAAAAAATCATACTATGTGCATGCACAATCATTAACAACTTTTGTCAAACACTTTAATGCACTCTGTTATTAAGCTTAAACAGTCATAAAATCACCACCATACACTCAGAATTTAATTTCAGACCTCTGGAAGTTAATATACAGCATTAAAATATCTAAGAACAGCAGAAAATACTCATGAACAGCAGGCTGTAATTAAATTACAGACACAGGAAATCTTGGTCAAATGACCCATTCAAGAGGACTTTTCATTAGCAGGCAGTAAAACTCAAACATTTTACAACAACAGTAAGGCAGAGCCATCAAATATAGTACATAACAGTAATTTCTCTTAAAATCTAAGCCAAAAATTCACCTCAAAAACTGTGTTGTAGGTGACCTTGGAATACATGCCTTTCAGGCTTCCAAATCGTACCAAAAACATCTACATCAATTTTTACCTTGGAATTAGTGCTCAGTCACATCAACTGAATGGCCCACTCTCAACTATACACAGGCTGCTTTGATTTTTGTGCCAAACTCAACAGTACGGCCTCCACAATCCAACTGTACGGCCTGTCCAAAATTGATGACTGAAACTACCTTGGGAATCGGCCCACCTTGGAAGCTACGCCCTCCTTGGGAATCATGCCTCCACCTTGGGAATCGTGCCCACCTTCTTGTTGCTGCTGAAAAAACCCTTCAGCTGCCCACTCTCACGCACTTGAAGTGCATGCCCTTGTTCCAGCTCTCTTGGAAAGTGTATGAAAATGAAGCCCCAAGTGTCTTTTTATTTTCACGCTACGGTAACTGCCGATGACCTTTCATCTTCAATGGCTAAGATTAAATCTTAGCCACAAGATCTATGGTTGAGATATGTTCTCAAGATGACTTAAACTCCCTAAGTCGTGACTATATAAAATCTCACTTTTCAAAAGTCATATTTAACCCTAAATATTAAAAAGTACACCTGCTAACCTAAAAATCACTTTTATAACATAAAAAGTACATCTCACTTTTAAATTAAAACATCACATCATAAAGTACTTTAATAAAGTTACTTTATGAAATTATTGAGACTACAATATTCCGGACTTCTACACCCAGGCACCAGGTGCAAAAATACCTCCTAAGCTACAAAAAGCTAACATTTTCAATCCTTGACAAGGAAAAATTCCATTACTCAGCCTATTAATCAAAATAATTTGAAAATGATACTTTGGAGCAATCCAATTGGCCTCCAAAGGTTGAAGCATGATGAAATATGAAGCATGGGGCTCCCATACTAATGGTTGGTCCTGTGGACCAAGTCAAAAGTCAACTCTGGTCAAACTTTTCCAACAAAGCGCAATGATGAAAGGACTCAACCAAAGCCTATAAGAGGAGAAAATAACACTTGTAATGATCAATACTGAAAGAGAACTAGAGCTACAAATTCACACTTTACAAAAGTGATACAAGTGAGTCATTACATAGTCTCATTATAAGAAAAATGCATAACATAACATATAGCATGAAATAATTGTTTTATGTTCATGCAACCATCTAGACTACCATCAAGAACATTGCATAGATCAGAATTCTCTTGGGTGAAGTGGATGGTCAAATCAAAGGCTAGTCAATGTGAAGGATTGGTAATGGAAGACTTGAGTAACTCAAGCAAAAAAGAAAGAAAACGGAACTTTATGACATTAATTAGTCTAGCAATCACTAGGGAGCAAGTGTCTCACAAATGGATGATGTGCTAGACAACGATACCCCTTTATCTTTAACACTAAGATAAAGGGATTTTGTATTGGAGTTCTATATATTCATGAACTCACTTATTGTAAACTTTAAAGGGACTTTTGGCTCTGGATATTCATCAATAAAGAAAACTTTGTGAAGAAATCTTGTGAATCTTTCATGAATGTTCTCATATTTGATTGGAAAATCTTTTCTCTTTAACATTCTAGTGGATCTATGTTTTTTCCATCCATCTTTTGCAGGTGGTGACTTGGTGAAGGGAGTTATTGTGGGGAAACCCCATCTTTCTCTCTCTCAAATCGATTTCAACTCAGGGAGTTCATTCTTGCATCTTTTGGGATCATTGTGATTTTCTTGAGTTGTATTGCATTGCATCTTGTTTTTCTTTTACGGATCGAATCTAACTTGTTATTTGGTTTTGCAAGAGAGAGGCGCTCTAGCTATCTTGGGGACATATCAATTTCACTTGGAACTTCATAGCTCCTATTTGTAATTACTTCGAAGTGGAAGGATCATCATTGTACTCGGCGGCCGCAAGTTTTCCAAGTATCTTCTTCCAATCTTTTCATGTTCCAGGATCTATTCCGTCAATTGCTTTCATTTTTAAAGTTTAAAACCCTCGTTTCTTAGAAGTTTTAGATTGGATCACTATTTGGCTTAGTGGTTGAAAACCCAAGTTAGGATTCTTATAAAAACCTTAGAGACAAATTTTCATTCGAATCGGACTCCATTTTCCCATACTAGGGCAATGTGTCTCTTTGGGCAATTCACCCTCCTTGGGTATTTGATCATTTGGTTTGATCTGTGATCTGGGTGTTAATTGATCTGTGTATAAAGTCCATATCTTACGCCAAGTAACTAATATCAAGTGTCTTTTGTCAATTCAAACCTCAATTTGTGGCCATTCCCCATTTCATTGCATAAACCTTAGGTGGAACAAAGTGGGTATTTTTCTCAGGCACTTGATCTCTCTAGATCTAGTAATTGATCCTCACTATTGGGATAAATCTATCGTGGTTGATAATTCTTGAGATACATAAGACTCAACCCATATGTAACACTTCAATCCCATAATCATTTGATAAATCTAGGGTTACAGTTCAAGGCATCATTGTCTTAGTGTGGTTTGATTTTGTTTGTGTATGTCTTGTTTTGATTTGTTAGCCTTCATTGGCTAACAAGGGTCTCCCACTTGGTCTTGCTTCTAGCTTGATCTAAAGTGACAAGAGCTTGTCTGGTGTGACAACTACCCCATCAGTAGTGGACGAGGCTCTTGCAGTGTCACTTGGTTAGTTGCCCCACATCTGTCATCCCGGATAGGATACCTTTAGTGGAAGCTACATACTAAGTGATAACACCGCCATTACTAAATTAGAAAATTTGTTGCAATTCACAACTACAAGTGTCGAATATATTTTTCCATGCATTGGTTTTTTCCTTCTACACAATTTGTACAATCTGTACAGTTCACATGAGTACCAAATATATTATAGTTGTGATTCCAAGCAGTTTTATTGTTTTGCTTCAAAAATAATATTTTCAACAAAAGTGATTTCTTAAGTAGCAGAAAATTTATAAATTCCAAATCTGATTATCCATGGACATGCCACTTGAGAAATACTCGGGTTTCAATTTTCACACTTGGAAAGTGAAGATCCAAATGCAATTAATGAATTAAAACCATTGGGGAATTGTCAAAGAAAATGAGGTAGCACCTACAGGTCCAAGCAAGTTGATAGAATGGCAAATTTGCAAAGATAATAAGGAAAATCCGTTATTGGCCTTTCCCTCGTAGATTCGGAGTTGAATCACGTAGATCTAGACAAGCCTACCAAGGAGATCTAGGAAAACTTGAACAACTTATTTGGGGCACAACCGATGAAAGCAAAATTTTCCCTGTAATTACATTTATTCAACTTTAAGATGTGTACTGAAACCAGCATGGCAAGCCACGCCAAGAATCTAAGATTTAGACAACTCGTGAAAGTCAAGGCAATAGTTGATATGGAGGATGCCAAGGCTCTAATCCTAAACAGTTTGTCGCCTAAGTACAGTAGCGCTATCTTTACCCCGAGTCAACTACCTTCACAAAGTCTGGACGAAATGATTGCAGCATTGCTAGTAGAAGAAAAGAGAACTACTGAAGGAAATAGACAACTAGAACTTGCATTCTATACAAGAAACAACCACAATAGATCATCAAAAGACAAAGAGGAACTAGAATGCCACTATTGTAAGAAGCTAAGTCAAAACAGCTTGGAATTGTAGGCAGCGAGCCAATAATGTTCTAAGGGAAAGGTCAAAGATGTAAGTTTTTCTCTATTTCAGCCACCGGTTTAAATGTCAAAAATAACTTAGTTTAATGACCAACCCAGAAATGCATAAGGCTGGAAATAACATAAATTTTCAGGCTGAAATAAACACTGCTGTAACTCAACTTTTAATGACAGAAAATGAAATAAATGCACACCATGAAATTTTCAGACAGCAAATTTTTGGCAACATGCCCAAGAAAAACCCACAAGGGGAAAACCTGTTAGGAGAGAGAGTATTTTTATTTCTTCAGTAAAATGCAACAGCAAGTACAGCATAAGTACAACTTATCTCTACTGCATTAAATGCACCCAAACTTTCTCGATTTTTGTGCCAAAATGCCTCCTCGATTTTTGTGCCAAAACTGAGCCTCGAAATCTGAGCCAAAAAAGTCCCTCGATTTCTGTGCCCACGACCTTGAAATCTATGCAGAAAATACTCCTCGATTTCTGTGCAAAAAGGTACAGTTCGTACAGACTATATGGACCTCGAAAATTGTGTTGTACAGCCTCGGTTTCTGTGCAAGGTACGACCTCAAAATCTGTGCTTTCCTTCTTAGGATCCGTGCCCAGACTTCCCTCGAAAAACGTTCCCTCAAAAACTGTGTTGTACGGCCTCGGAATGCGTGCTGTACAAAATCCTTCACCTCGATTTTCGTGCTGCCTAGAAACTCAGCTGCCTCGAAATTCGTGCCTCCTCTCTCTTCTCTCCTCTCCTCACTTCAATCTGCAAAAGTGAGTGTTTTTGCTTTTCCTTTCATTTTTGGTGAGAACCCTAGGGTTCATCTAATCCAACAGTGGAGATTAAATTAGATGAGCGGATGAGATTAAATGTGCATAAATCTCATTTGAAAATTAAATTCACTCACCTCACTTAAATTTTCCAAAAAGTGACTTTATTCTCTAAAGTCTAATTAAATGCTCATCTCAAGTCATTTAATGCAAGGGTCACTTTATTTTCCCCTTTGAAGTGACTAAGGCTAAAGTCACCTAGGGGAACACTTTCATAGGTACAAAAATCAACAAAAGATAGACACCATATAGTGAGTGTAGCTATTGTTAGAGATCCACCAAATGGGTTTTATGCATTTTAGGAAGCTCATGCTTTGAAGACAAGAAGGGGTCAGTTAACAGCTCAATACGGATGGTTTCCTAGTTAGTTCAGCAGTTGTGAATCTAGGGAATGATCCCTCATTAGTGGTAGAGACATGCATGTGGATTGCAGTCTACTAGTGAGGTTATGTGACATGCATTAGGATTGTTGTCCAGTAATTCAGTTCGAGAGATTCGTGATTCAGGAGTTGGCACTAGTCTTCACTCGTGAGAGTTGGCACTAGTCGTGATTCATGATTCGGGAATTGGCACTATTACTCTAATTAACAGCAGTCTACAGCAAACTTTGTTCATTGATGTGATTGGGTTTGATGATTACTTGAGCAAAAAGTTGTTGTGTATAATAGGGCTGGTGATTTACAAACATTGTTGGTTTGAGTGATTGGGGAAGAGCCCTCCCACAAAGCATTTGTTTGCTCCTTTGCCATGCTGGCTTGAACCTTGTTCATCAATATTTTTTTTGCAATTGACTCTTGGAATTGGGGCTGTATGCATTGGAGTTATGAAACAAACCAATACAAGCTGTTGTTTAATTTTCCAGTTCTGTAGCATGGTGTTTTTTTAATCCCATATTTGAAATTCCTAGTGGAAGCTGTAGCAGATCGAGGATAGAGAGGTAAGAGACTGTGATTTAATGTCGATGAATATTAAATAATGGCGTAGCACATGTACAGTCTAATAGTGCGTGCAGAGGGAAGAGTATTTATTTTCACAATATGAATCCATGTTGGTGAGGTTAGTGAACTATAAGTCTATTGTCTATGTATAATTGACACTAAGGTCACGGGTTTTTTGTGTGTCCAGGTGTCTGACACACGGACTCATGACATGTGGCCTAAAAGGAGTGTCTTGTTTCTTGGCCATGGAGGCCATCCCCCCTAAAGTAAAAAGGGCCAAATAAGGGTATCTCTCCCATCATGGAGTTGAATCCCCAAGGGGGTGTATCCTATGAAGAAAAAAACAAGCTTGAAAATGCTCTCAAGGTGCAGGGGATGAGCATAAAATTTGGCTTGGACAATGGCCTATGGAACAACCCATTTGCAATAGATAATATGTTAGAGCAAACAGATTAGACTCTCCAGACAGGCCTGGTCAACTGGTAGCATACTAGGTCCCCAAAGTCCAACACCATATGGCATAAAGTACAATGGATTTGATGATCGTCTTAAAAGATGCATCTTCAAAATAATTCCTGAAAGTACAAATGGAAGAATCGGTGATCAAGCATAGAAAGCAATGCATACCCTTGCTGAATTGACATTGGGAAGCCACATATACATGAAGTTGCAGCCAATTACCACAATTCACTACCCAATTATTCATAGTAATATATGGGAAAAAAACTAATACGCACCTCAGCACTTGCCAAAAACATTTTAGCTAATGCCTGCTTCATAGTGCTCGAAATTGATTTGGTAAGCCCAAAATCTAGTAGAACAGGTCGAAATGGTGGTTCCTTGCTCACAAGAAAATTCCCTGCATTCAATAGTAACAAACAACTAAACAAGTGACAGAATAATCTGAAGCCTAGCTTGATTGATAAAGAAAGACAGGTCAACTTTGCACAGAGGCAATCTCTCATAACAAATAGTCGAAAAACAAATATTAGAAAAGTCAGTTGTGATAAATTCTTCTTACTTCAGCCAATAGTAGACTTCGAATGCATACTTTTTCCAATATTAACAGGGATATTAATTGTTGGCTTTTCCAAACTTACACATAATGGTTAAAATATATCAGTCACACAAAGGAAACAAATGGTTTAGACCAATAGAATAAGATGGAAACTAGACATGCTAACTTCCTACAGTCATCTGCTTCCATAGCCAATAGAAAACAAGGTTCCAGACTTTTGATGAAAATATACCAGGATGAGGATCCCCATTAAAAAAGCCATCAATATATATCTGGTGTGCATAGGCACGCGTAATCGATTCCACGAGACCTTGTTTGTCCACACCTAGAGCTTCAAGGGCTGCCTTGTCATTTAAACGCACCCCATCCATGTATTCCAAAACAAGAACTTTTTCTGATGACTGTCATAACACATAAAATGTTAGAAATTGAAAGATGTCCTCAGGTGAGTATGCTCAACTCAAGACAGAGATGTTTGTCTGACCCTGCGAAGCCCCCCTAAGAGGCTACTACCTGAATGACTTCAGGAATAAGTACATCAACATAATTAGCAGCAGAACTATCACTCTGCTTGCTTCGATAATTAAGATTCCTGGCAACTTTCCGTGTATTTTCTGCAATAACATAAAATGCATCAATCAACAAGAGTGCAAGCTACAACACTTACCACTAAATTTTCCAGCTCTTGCAATTGTCCAAATAATAAATATTTTCATTTTACCACAAAACATTCCTAGACCTTGAATTGTATCTTTGTTGAAAGTTGAAGTTAGATTTCTTTATGAAACTTTAGTTAGTCACATATGCAACATAACTACATCATAAACTTATCAAGACATTTCATGCTTCTCTTACATTGTGAGATAAGATAAGATAATTTTATTAATGTCCAACATATGACCACAAAAGTAGGTCAATGGGACTGTGTGGTACCATGATAACAATACAAAGTGGGAGCCCAAAAGTAGCTTCTATAAAACGCTAAAAGCAGAACTCAAACTTAACCCTAACTCCACAAATGGAGAGCCAATTCCGGAGAGAAATATACAACGAGAGGTATGAGGAGAGCTGATCCATAAAATGTATAAAGGGACTTGCACACTTATGTGTAATCATTACATGATAACAAAGGAATTCCAAGCAGAGAGTGCAGTCAAGATTCTCAATCAATTGTAAAAGACTATGACAAGAAGGTGCAACATGGCATCCATAAGATAAAACCATAATTACTAAGCACTGCGATTTTTTTGTTCAAAATGAAGCCTATATTGCATTAAAAAAAATATGCATTTACATCAAAATCAGCATATCCAAGAGCCAAACGCACAGCAGAACCCCGATCATACATAATCAAGGAGCATTAACTTATCTGTTTGGTTCCAAGCAGAAGAGTCTATATTTTTCCTAAACAAGTCAATCCCAGTTGAAATCAGGAAAGCAAAATCTGATCAATGCAGAAACTTCTCACAGGCTGAAAAGAGTTGGCATCTCATGAAAAGTTGCACTATGATGGCATTTTAGGAAAAAATAAGCCTGTCAATCAAATGATATCCCACATGCTCCCTCCAACCTGCCAGACCATCCACTTGTCCCCAAACATAACCCCCTTCCAATTAATGAGAAAAGAAAAGGCATACTATACTTGGAAAGATCCAAGCCCAGCAACTGAATAATTCCTCAGAACATGTTTATTTGTTTCAGTTTTGTGGCAAACAATTAAACCAGTACAATGCAGTCAATCCTTGACTGCTAAACTATTATGAAGAACTAACCACCTTAGTACATGTGTCTTAAAGCAATAATAGGACTTCTAGATGCCTTGACAACTACCGATCCACCTTACTTTGGAAACACAAACATTCTATTGGAGGAGCAGCCTGCATGCTCCAATGTTATGCTAATGTATTAACATATGTTAATGCATCAATGTTGCAAATATCAATGATATATCAGAAATATCATATGTTTTGACCTTGCCAATATTATCGCCTCAAAATATTGTGATTTTTAAGAGTTTTGAATATATCACAAACATCGCAAGTTGGATCGGTATGTTCCAATTAATGAGAAAAGAAAAAGCATACTATACTTGGAAAGATCCAAGCCCAGCAACTGAATAATTCCTCAGAACATGTTTATTTGTTTCAGTTTTGTGGCAAACAATTAAACCAGTACAATGCAGTCAATCCTTGACTGCTAAACTATTATGAAGAACTAACCACCTTAGTACATGTGTCTTAAAGCAATAATAGGACTTCTGGATGCCTTGACAACTACCGATCCACCTTACTTTGGAAACACAAACATTCTATTGGAGGAGCAGCCTGCATGCTCCAATGTTATGCTAATGTATAGACATATGTTAATGCATCAATGTTGCAAATATCAATGATATATCAGAAATATCATATGTTTTGACCTTGCCAATATTATTGCCTCAAAATATTGTGATTTTTAAGAGGTTTGAATATATCACAAACATCGCAAGTTGGATCGGTATGTTCCAATTAATGAGAAAAGAAAAAGCATACTATACTTGGAAAGATCCAAGCCCAGCAACT
>LPNX010314143.1:221847-276030 GCA_001517045.1 Pseudotsuga menziesii
GAATAATTCCTCAGAACATGTTTATTTGTTTCAGTTTTGTGGCAAACAATTAAACCAGTACAATGCAGTCAATCCTTGACTGCTAAACTATTATGAAGAACTAACCACCTTAGTACATGTGTCTTAAAGCAATAATAGGACTTCTAGATGCCTTGACAACTACCGATCCACCTCACTTTGGAAACACAAACATTCTATTGGAGGAGCAGCCTGCATGCTCCAATGTTATGTTAATGTATAAACATATGTTAATGCATCAATGTTGCAAATATCAATGATATATCAGAAATATCATATGTTTTGACCTTGCCAATATTATCGCCTAAAAATATTGTGATTTTTAAGAGGTTTGAATATATCACAAACATCGCAAGTCAAGATAATATATTGGCTGCGCTGCAATAAGAAGCTTATAAAGTGAAATTTCTGGATTTGTTTCCCCTCATTTTGAAACTCAAAAGTAGGGGATCTAGAGTAAAGCAGTGCTTTCATTGCCATTGGCAGATTTTTTGTGCAGTGGGGATTGATTCATATCTACCATTTTTCCATATTCCCAGGTATGTGCAGAATTTTAAGTTTGTATTTTGTTAGCTTTTCAAGATTTAAGATGGGGTTTGTAAGATCCACTAGAGTTGCTTCTTCATGCCAAATTTCAATGCGAGATTTAATGTTTATGTAGGTCTTGTTAACAGCCAAAATGAATTTATTTTTCAAAGTTCATACTGGGCATTCAGTAGGATGGTTTGTGGGTACAGTATGGGATTGACTGGATGGTCAATCTATCAGTCAGCATCAACGGTTCGTGAGTGTAAGTCAAACTTGGCACATGGTCGCAGGTAATTTATTGCTAAAAGGTTAGAGATTGGACAAGGTTTTGGCCAAGGGTCCACAAACAATTACATCCAGAGGACACATCACATTCGTAGCAATTAGACAGATTTTCAGTTGGTGGTAGGTTCCCTATACATGTATGTTTCTTGCAGAACTTAGAGTAGGTATGGGAGGTTGAAGAACCCTAAAGGATATGGTCATATATGATAGATTTCACTTTCCTGATTTTCAAGATTAGCTTTTGTTGCCGCCTAATACACACTTTAGGGAACAAGAAAGTCAACAACCTGCTATGTGTGTCCTTGGGGGCAAGTGAGAGCTGGGGACCACTGTCACCACAGTACACAACTCCTCCGTTTAGGCCAGATCCTAACGGAGCCAAGGAAGGTAGTCCCTATGAAAGACTATATTCCTAAGTTTATTAACAGTTGAGTTAAAAGGATCTTTATTATTAGGTGAAAGGCTTAGGTTTTACTATTTACTAAGGATGACTATCAGCCAATGCAAATGCAATATTTCTCAAATGACAATCAATCCTTTATTCAAATACAACCAATGCCAAAAGAGTGGAGTCAAAGAATGCAGCCTTTAATGAGATGCAATCTAGGTTAATTATCTCACAGGTTAAATGTTATCTAACAATGAGATGAATAAACGAATAGATGATACAGTTATAAACAGTAATGAATCAAGATATCTAAGCAATGTACAAATGATCTAAATTTATCAACATAAACAAATGAACAAGTAAAATAGTTACAGTTTAGACAAATATGAACCAGATTTACAAGTTATAGACAAGAGATAGCAGAAGGAAAATGCCTTATATGAAATTTATTAAACCAACAGTAATGAAAATGGAAAGACATTAAGTTTAATTACTTGAAGCAGTTGAACAAATGTTATTGAGTTATTAAGCATTCACCACATAAACAATTGCAGAACTAAAAGTAAATGAAACTGAAAGTAAATGAGACTGAAAGTAAAGTGCTGGAATGCAATGCTGGAGTGAAAACGTACTGTAAATCCTTGCTGGAGTGTAGATCCTGTTTTGATATGCTTCTTGTTCTTTTTAGTAAATTTTATTACAGTTTTTCTTCTTGTATTAGGTTTTCAAACAGTGGTGTGTCTACCCCTAGCACCTATCCCCTTAATCCAAAGGTGGAGTGTTGCTGCGCTCAAAACAATGGGAACAAGCCCACCTGTAGCTCACAGATCAAACCCCCAGTGCCAAGCGCCCAACAAGGGAGGACGTGAACGCCGTGAGACCCCCCTCGGTCTCTCACCCCCCGTGGCTTCCAAAGGTCACCAGTTTTCAGTTGGATTAAAGCAACAATGTGATGAATGCCTATTACTAAAACTCCTCTACCCCCTGTCGTATCTCCTGAGTACCACGAAGGGTGATAACCGAGTAGAGGAACAGGGGCTAAATTCATTGTTGGTTAATTTTAGGGGTAAATTTTAAATCTTGTAGTGGTTAAGCATGCAAGTAAATTTTTAAAAACTATCAACAGGGCTCAACCAAGCGGTATCCCTTATGGGAGGTGCTGGTACTTAAACCCTGGACTGGTAAAGCAAATGTGTTTGGTACAGAAACGCGTAAACAAACAAGGCAGTGTTATCTAATTAAATCTAAGCCCTTGCCTTTCTGCTTTTCATACCCTGATCCGAGTTCCCTAAAGGGAGATAACGGATAGGGACAGAGGATACACTAAAAGGCAAGTTGTAAAATTACTTCTTTGCAACAGAAAGTAAATCTAACTAAGTGCTTGGAAATAAAAAGAACAGAAACGAAAGAACTACTCTAAACAATTAACCTAACCACACATCAATCCCTCTAACAGAGATGGTGGGTAAACAGAAAGCAAAACACTAGATCTACTTGCAAAAAAATAAATCTAACAACTAGTGTTCTACCCTATCACTACTCTAACTTCATATACAAAATTTAAAAATGATTTTAAAGAGCTTTGAAGAACACCCCAAGAGTACTACTCTTTGGGGTTTACAAATGATAGAAAAAAGAGGAAAAAATGGGGTTTTGGACCCCTTTTTGCACCCAAAACTTTTAGGGCCTTTTTTCTGATGAAATTTTGGCAGCACCTCCTCCTTCCTTATGTAAAAACTTGCAAAATACAGTGACCTACTTCACTGGAATTTACAGCAAAAAACACTACAAAAAGTATGTTAGAAGTTAGCCCCAAAAACTCAGAAAAAACAGTGCAAAAAATCTGAACTTGAAAATATGTAAAACTTGAACTTTTGGTGGCCTAAAAATGGGTTTTTAGGCCCTAAAATGACAAGTAAATTGCAGATTTATAATACCAAACTAATCAACTATGAATCAAAGCCCTAAAAGAAGGGTTTTATTCACTATATAGTGAATAAAACCTAGTTTTAAAACAGTGACAAAAATATGAGCGAAAATGCAAAATACAAAATGAAACCCTGAATAAATGAATGGATCTTGAAGATAAAATGCAAGATAGGTGCTTGGCCTAGGAGGCCCTCTTCCAAACCCTTGGATCTGCAAAATAACTGTGAGAAATCTACAAAATACAGCAAGAGGTGAGAAAAATAAAAAAATCTACAAAGACCTTTGTAGATCTAGCTAAAACTACTCACAAATAGATGTAAATAACCATTCACAACTAAATCCCCTTTGCAAGGGGCGTCTATGCATGTATAATGAAAAATAAACTCACAAATGAAAATGTTCTACCTCAAATTTGAAAATGGAAAGCCAACACCATGAGACAAGAGTTCCTCTAAATATTTCACTTGATTATGGCCCAACTAGGGCAAAGCTTGATACAAAAGAGCCTCTTAGGGCTTGAGCAAAATGATCAAGAGAAATGTGAGAGAAAAAGAGGAGAGAATTTGGTAGCATAACATTAGCATGAGAAAATTGTGTGGAGTGAGGGAGAGGAGCCCTCCTTTTATAGTTGAAGAGCTCCCAAACCCACTTCTAAATCAAGGGTCCAAAACATAGATCTAAATTGTAGCTCTCATCCACCCTTAGATCTAGGTTTGTTGAGTTTGCAAGCCATCCACCAATCATAAGCAAGGGGGCCTCTTCAAATCAATAGTCAAAAAGATAGATCCATGTCACAATAAAGCTTAACCCTTAGATCTAGAGTTTCCATGACTCAAGAGGGGCCTCCTTTGACTCAAATTTTGATTTTATTATTTTTAATTTTTATCTTTTTTTTTAATCTTTTATTTTATCTTTTATTTTTTATTTTTTATTTTATCTTTTATTTTATCTTTTATTTTTTATTTTTTATTTTATCTTTTATTTTTTAATCTTTTATTTTTTTATTTTCTTTTTTAATCTTTTTTTTAATCTTTTAATCTTTTATTTTTTAATCTTTTATTTTATCTTTTATTTTTTTTTTATTTTTTTTTAATCTTTTATTTTGACAAGAGGGACGCCCCACTTAGGAGATCTTCAAAAATTTATTTTGACCATGGGGGGGGTTTATTTAAATGAAATTTTGACTATGCTTAGACACCCCCCAAACTTAATTACCATGGCCTTATTTGATTTTTTCTTTTGTTGTCCGCCGATTGCACACCAGCAGCAAAAATCTTCCAAAAGCTGTCTCCTCACTTAGGAAAGTGGGAGAGGTGTGACCTTGGGGGCAAGCACAGAGCTAGGTACTGTCACCTACTCCTAGCTCCTCCGTTTAGGCTAACTCCTAACGAAGCCAATGGGGGTAGTCCCTACAAAAGAGTTTTCTAAGGCTCTTAAGGTTATTAAAGTGTTTTACTTAGTTGCAGATGGGGATGGGTGTTACTTAGGAGTTTACTATGATTTAAAGTTATTGTTTATCGAGAAAATGATGATTAATCAGAAGCAATCCACGTTGTTGACAAGAGATTACACATATAAGCAAAGGTTCCAGACTTTTAACTAAGCATTCAAATATAACAATTAAAATAAACCATAAACAGTTGATCAAGATAGAAAATTACTCAGATATAACAAAGGACCAGTGCCTTATGGAGTCAAATAAATGCGTGAATGAAAGTCTAGGAATGAAGCTAGTGAGTATTAGATTTTGCGAGTGCTCTTGGTAGGTTTTAAAAGTTTTTAATGGTGGTCTTGCTTAAGGTAACTAGATATCCTAACCGAAAATACCTTCAGTGGCTCCGTTCGAAGACATAACGGACCTGTCTGGGGTCACAGCTAAGTGTTCAATAACTTAACTAACTGTGCCCAGATTGGGTTGCCCGGCACCCACACTTGGAATTTGCGCACATGCCTCGGTATTTAAAATAAACAACGTCGATGCGTTGGTTATGGGGTAAAAGTTTTAACTAAGTTACTCTTGTGCGAACTTAGCAAGTCCGTTCACCGTTCTGAGTACGAGCCCAACCCGAAAGTCGGCAGAGCATACTAGGTGAAGGATGATCAATGAGGTTAATTAATTACGGGGTGTGTGTGTTGAAAATTTTATTAAGTTAATTGATTAGACTCTCCAATAGAGAGCGCTCTTGACCTTGTCTTATGACAGAGGTTCAAGAGTCTTATCTAATCTAGATGAGATTAATGCTAGGATTATGGAAACTAAAGATGCTCTCCGATAGAGAGTGCTCTTGACTTGTGTTTCTGCAAGCTTAAGAGTCTTACTTAAGAATTAATTGATTAAACAATGTGAACATGAAGCAAAGATGATTTATTAAACTCTCCGACAGAGAGCACTCTTGATCCACCTTATGGTGTGATTCAAGAGATTTAAGCGGTTGATTTACTTAAGAAAGATAAACAATTAAAAATAGAGTAATCAACTTAGCCAATGAATTAGATGTGATGGATTAACAATTAGTATTCTAAGAATAAGATGTAAATAATGATGAAAACAAGCACATCTAACCTAAGCATACACAAGTAAACACAACACAAGCCTTCCCAAATGGGGGAGGATGAAAGTGGGGACTTAAAAACCCCACTAAAACAAAAGTACTTTATTGAAATTACAATTTTAATCCTTGAAATGACTCTTCAAATGAAAACATATAACTCTACAATCATTAAAATTTGCGTAAAAAAGAGTGCTTTACTTTTACTTGAAGCTTTTCTTGAAACTTAGCAAAAAGGGTAGAGAAGAAGTTTGAATGAGAGCAAAAGACCAAGACAAAGAAGGCTGAAAATAAAAAGAAAATGATAGGAAGAAGGAATGAGAACAAAGAGGAAGTCAAAAGCAAGCAAAGGGAGGAATAGGGCAGCCAACTATGAGGCCAAAGGAGTATGAGAAATGATGAAAATGGGGCAGCGATGAAGAAGGAAGATGGCTGTCATAAAAATCGAAAAACAGGACAAGGAACAAAAAGGGGAAGAAAATGGCCAAAACAAGGTAGAAGAAGGCTAAAGAACTAGGGCAAAAAGGGGTAAAAAAGGGGCATAAACTAGGGCACACTAGGGCTGTCCAAAATGAAGAAAATGAGTGGTAAAAAGAGTAAAAACGGGGCAGCGAAGAAGAAAGAGTAAGAAAAGGCAAACAAAGCAAGGAGGAAAGGGGCTATCAAGCAAGGAAACAACAAAGGTCAAAGAGCAAAGAGAGAACTAAAAGAGGGAAGTTCGGTAACCAAGTGTGTTGTTTAATCTTTGTTGATGGAAGGAAGGAGAAACCCTGATTGTTGTGTTTCTTTCTTGGATTGAGAAGTGCTTAGGAGAACCTGCAAAACGAAGGAATTAGATGAAAAAGAACCACCGGCTTATGAAGAAGGGCTTGATCCGTAATCTTGTCCTTCACCCTTGATTGTCCCTGCAAAACCCTTACAAACAAAATTAAATCCAAACAAAATACTCAAACTAGATTGTTAGCCCTTCACGAGTATATATTGAATAATGATTTAATAACTGAAAAAGAGAAGGGTAAGAGAGATATCACCAAAGACGGTGTGAATCCACAATTCCAATAGCTCATGCATAGACCTCCAAACTCACAATTTTATTCCAATCTTTAAACAAATATTATAATAATTTTGGCAGAGTGTTCATACCCAAAATCTCCATCCTGATAGAGCTGAAAGAGCCTCTATTTATACAATGAGAGAGTGCTAAAACCCTAAAACCAAATCACATAACCTAACCGGCCTGGTCACCTGACTGAGAAGCCAAACCTAAATTGAAGAGCTGGGAGTAAGGGGAGGCCTCCACCTAGGCAAGGCACCCCCACTCCAACCCTAAACACCCAAAACAAGCCACAGATGAGCTCACACGTGTGGAAGGAGCCTTCAGGGGAGAGAGGGGCATGAATGGTTGAAGGAGGCGTTTGGGATGTTGGTAAACCATCTCTTTAGGTTTGGCTGCAGCCTCTGCTAGGTTTGGGAAGGCCACTGATGGTGAAAGCCTCAGTCTCTACCTCGATCAAATCATCGGACGAATGAATGCTCTCCATTTCATTTTTTTGTTGGAGATGACATGTCTGCTAACTGAATATTAATTAATTGCTCACTTAATGCTGACTAACGCTGAGTTATGATAACTCCAATCATCATAAATGCCCAATGAGATGTCATTTAGCCTTTTATTTCGCCGAATTTGGATTAATTTGGAGAGTTTTAATTTTCTCCAAAATAATCATTTTTTAATAAAAATTCATTTTTTTCCTCAAAACTAACTTTTTTGAGAAAAAGGCATTATGTGTCCGATTGATGATCCGAAAGCTGGCTCTGACTGGCTGATCGATCAAGAATGATTTTTGGCTTAAGGTTAGAGCCTTCAATCACTGAATTCGGGGTCCGGATGACCGACTTATTACAAACGGGTTTTTTCCATTTAATTTATGGAAAAATTAACCCAACTAATTTCTGGATCTATTTTGACACCCTCCTTACAGATTATATGACCCAACAATTTCCCTTGAGTTACCCCAAAAACTGACTTAGCTGGATTTAAGGAAATCCCAAACTCTCTGCATCTTTCAAAAACCTGTTTTAAATAGCCTGTGTGACTTTTCCCATCCTTAGAAAAAACTGTTAGATCATCCTGATAAATTTCAATAATTTTTCCAATCAAACCCCTGAAAGCATAATCCATAGCTCTTTGAGATGTAGCTCCAACATTAGATAAACCAAAAGGCATCCTGATATATTCAATGTTCCCCATGGAGTAGTAAATGTTGTTTTATGCCTATCTTCTTCTTTAACTCTGAATTGGTTATAACCAGAGAAACCATCAAGCATTGAAATCATACCAGATCCTGTTACTCTTTGTAGCACAGTTTCCATTTTAGGGAGGGGATAATTATCTTTCTTGCACACAATATTTAGATTTCTAAAATCCACACACAATCTTATCTGACCACTCTTCTTCTTGACCACTACCAAATTCGAGCACCAAGAAGAATGCCTAGTGTGGGCTATTATTCCAGCGTTCAACATCTTTTGTAATTCTTGTTGTACTAAGGGAGCCAACTTAGGATTTATTTGCCTAAGTTTTTGTCTAAAGGGTTTAGCTTCTTCCTTGAGAGGAATGGTATGCTAAATTACATCTTCCCTATAGACTTTAAGTTCATCATATGTGAAGACCAAAACATCTCTATATTCCCTTAGTAAATTAATGATTTGTTCTCTTTCTTCTCTAGGTGTCTTTTTGTCAATCTCAACCATTCTAGGTTCTTCATTAGTTCCTATGTTGACCTCAAGGTAGTCACAAGGTTTTGTACTTGATTCCTCTTTAGGCTTATGACCATCTTCTCTATCAAATGCCTTCTCCAGAGACACGATTTTTCTAGGAATGGGATTAAATTTCTTATTATCTTCAGCATAATAACATCCCTCTTCTTCTTCACTGATGTGGGAACCAGCAAATTCTCCTAGATTACTTAGGAACTTAATTACTTGTTTATCATCATCAAAGACTTGCCAATTATCTACATTATCTGTAACTAAAGCCTTGAAAATAACTTCCATTTTTACTTCTTTATCAATTAATTCTGGTGACCCTTGAAGGGTAGAAGTAGCAACTACAAGTCTATCTGCCTTCGCATTTAATTCTCTAGGGATTGCAGTAAATTCTATGTGATCAAAACATGGCATCATGTCCAAAATTGCATCCCTATACCTTTTTAACCTTTCTGATTTACATGCAAACTGTTTGTTGACCTGTGAAATGACCGAATTTGAATCACCTTTGACCTCTAACCTCTTTATACCTTTGTCTTTGCACAGGTCTAAACCAAGGAGTAAAGCTTTATATTCGGCCACATTATTAGTGGCATTGAATTCCAGCCTATATGGAAAATTTAATTCCTTCTAAGAAGGAGATTCAATGACTATACTGGCACCTCTACCAGATCTAGAAAAAGCCCCATCAAAATGCATATGCCAAACTTGCTTAACTCTTTCTTCTTCGGATGATTCTTCTATGGGTTCCAAAGAGTTAGCCAAAATTGCATAATTTCCAAAATTATCATTTTTATACTGTAATTCATTACTTGGATTTCTTGGGTCTTCTACATGGTACTTCATTTCTAATTCTCTATTTAACCTTATGTAAGTTCCTTCAGGAGTTGGGATGGTGACATAAGTTAAGTCCATTTGAATATTTCCTCCTAAGTCTGCTCCAGTTTTTCTTGAGAGTAACATACCCTAAGCATCAGGGACATCTATCACTACTATGTCCATTTCAATCTGAATATCTGGAAATGCTGCTAAGTGCACTTGTAAACCTTTAACAAACCAAAAACTTCTATCTTCTTACTATCCATAGCACAAATGTTATGGTAAGGCCTTGAAATCCTCATATTTAACTGTTCCATAACTTTCTTAGTCATGACATTTGAGCTAGCTCCTAAATCTAACATGCAATTATGAAGAAGATGATTGTTAACTAACAATGAAAGGAAGAATGGCTGATTCTTTTCATTTCCTTTATCCATACTTTGTAAATGATAGGTGCATCCTGATAGCTTATGGCTTTGTCAACATTACCCTGAGAAGGCTCTTCTATGGCTTTGAGTAACTTTCCCTTTTGAGAAGGGATCTTCATGATTTCTGCTACAGAAACCAACATCTTAGCATTATTTAACCAACCTCCTAAATCAATGTTTAATTCTATATTAGGAGCAATTGAAATAGGGGGGCGAGGAGGTACCTTGGGGACATTTGCGGGAGCTCTTTCTCTATCCTTACTTTTCTTACCATTCCTTTGGGAAGTCATGCCTCTATATCTAGAAAAATCTGAAACTTGTTGCTCACTAGGCTTAGGACCAAAGGCTGCTTCTGCTACTTCATTCACTGACTCAACACTTTGACTACTTTCTACCAAATCCATCCAATCATACATGTCAATGTTATACTTCTGCCCACACATATTTACTTGTTCATTTTCTATTTTTTCAGCCATTTTCTCACTTAGAAGTTGCAGAAAAACTTGACAAGTATTCTCTTCATGAAAGTCTCCACAAGGCCTACAATATGGAATGGCTTGATGATCAACCATGTTGGTAGACTCTAACGGATTTGGGGGCCTTTGATCTTGAGGTGGGGGCCTTCGTTGGTTTTGCCACCTATCATTTGGGTTGTTTGGATGGAAATTATTCCCTCTATTTCTTTCCAAGGAAACTACCTTGTTTTGTAATGCTACCTAGTTTGCCTGCATGATAACCAACTGATTAGCATGATTCACTTCCATTTGTTTAATCAATTGGGTAAGCTTATCTATGGAGTCACCTTGAGGTTCCTGGTTTTCAAACTTAACTTTTTTTACTTCATTAGCCTTTGAAGAATTACACCTTGAAAACCCAGGAATATTAGATTTACCAGCTGTTGTCCGCCGATTGCACACCCGCAGCAGAAATCTTCCGAAAGTTGTCTCCTCACTTAAGAAAATGGGAGAGGTGTGACCTTGGGGGCAAGCACAGAGCCAGGAACTGTCACCTACTCCTAGCTCCTCTGTTTAGGCTAACTCCTAACGAAGCCAATGGGGTAGTCCCTACAAAAGAGTTTCTACGGCTCTTAAGTTGTTAGAGTGTTTTTAAAAGGTTGCGGATGCAGATGGGTGTTGTTTAGGAGTTATGGTGATTAAATGTGTTTGTTTATTATGAACTTAACGCATAAGATAAAGCAATCCACGTTGCTATCAAGAGATTTAAAAGATAAATAATAATTCAAGACTTTATGAAGATGCATTCACAGATAAAAATTAAACAAGCCAAAGGACAATCGATCCAAATATAATAATTATGCAAAGATTAAAAGACCAATGCCTTATGGAGTCAGAATACTGTAATGCGTAAAAGAAATTGAGATCAAGTCTTGAAATAGAGCTAGTGAATATTAAGTTGTGCGAGTGCTCTTAGTATATTTTTAAGGATTTTAAGTGATCTTGCTTTATGGTGTCAACGAAGGTTCATCAAAAGCCGGGAGAATATTCCAAGTTTAATCTGTTTAAGGCATGACGGCTTGCCCACTATCCCAGGCTGGTATCACAAAGATTGACCAGCTAGCTGAGAAGCTTAGACAGCGAGGGTTCCGGCGCCCTAAGTCACCGTGTTCGGCGATTTTTCGAGTTGAAGTTCGAAAATCGCCGATTTTTTACCCTACCCGAATTTAATCGTTTCTGTTCGCCGATTCTGAACACCGTTTTCGATTTTCAGTTCGCCGATTCTGAACGCCAAATTTAAACGCCGATTCGATTATATTCGCCCGATATTCGCCAAATATTCGCCTGATATTCGCCAAATATTCGCCCCCGATATTCGCAAAAACAGTATGTTTGGTTTGGGGCTCTCCAACCCTAATTATTTCCGAACCTTCCGCGGCATTACTCACCGCGTTACTCACGAGTCTGGCCCATTATCATGCCTCGCGCGCGCGTGAACTCTGCCGCTCTGCCTGAATGGCACTCCGCGTGAAGAGTTGAACTGTGGCAAGCTCCAGCCTCCATCGAAAGAGTTGAACTGTGGCTGCTCAGTGCTAGCCTGCTACTGTGCTTGGATCATCCGAAGAGGTTGCACTCCGCGTGAAGAGTTGAACTGTGGCAAGCTCCAGCCTCCATCCGAAGAGTTGAACTGTGGCTGCTCAGTGCTAGCCTGCTGCTGCGCTTGGATCATCTGAAGAGGTTAGTTTAATTGTTTAAGTAGTTTACTTGTTTCAACTTTCAGCAAGAGCAATGACATTAACATTAGCAGCCTGCCGTTAGACTCTAGACTCTCTGTTTACATATGCACTTCAAATGATTAGCTTCTAATCCATAATCGACAGTTCATGCTTGTATTTGAATGTATATTTAGTTCAAAACTGGAATGTATAAGTCACTTCTTATATTACTCTTCAGATAGCTCGTTTCTCATGTTATCATTGTCAATTACAACATGATTCTGTATCATCCAGCAATAGCATCTCCAAGTTAACATTTCCAGTTTGCCTCATGAGATACCTCTGGCCTATCTACGTTATCCAAGTTAACCATTTTCTGTATCATCCAGCAATAGCAGTAAGTTAAGTTTTAACAGTAAGAGAGTTTGCTCGCGTTGCTAAGCCATTTTACATAAAAATACAAGCATGATACTAGGCTGTGTGTTTAAGAATCCCAGCAAGGCAATGCTCTTTAGTTCATGTCCTACTCCTGAGTCCTAGTTTGGATTTTAGCTCACGCTTTCTGGAAGTTCACATTGTATAGCTTCTATCTTCTATGTTGATTGCTAAAACTGCTTATATCATATAAGTTATATGTATGAAATAAACGTAGTTTGAGTCTTGACATATACTGTATATGTCAAGACTCAAACTACGTTTATTTCATACATATATTTTTGCATAAATGGAGATCTACATTTCTAAAGTACAGCCTCCAAAATATTATTTGCGCCTATATAAACGAGGACATGAGTGAGAACTGAGAGCTTCTTGCTTCTTCCAGCATACTTGCAAATTGCAATTGCAAATTGACAGCAAATTGACAGCCTATTCATCATTAACATTTAGGATTTTTGTCAATCTGAAGTCAATCTGACTGCTGGCATCCCTAGGGCATGCTCCCTATTTATTACTTTTATTATAAATTCAAAGTCCAGACTATGTTTTTTTAAATTTTACCCATTATTTCTCAGACTGAATTTTTACCTATTATTTTTCAGACTGATTTTTTACCCACTTGTTCTGCAGAAACTTTCATCAAATGGTACCCCATAAATCTTCTGCAGAGGCATGGAAATATGTCAAGAGGGAAGGGTTATATGTTACTTGTATGCTATGTGGGCACAAGTTTTGTGGTTCTTTAACTCGGGTAGTGGACCACCTTCTTGGTGTTAGTAATGGCAGTGGAGGTGGTGTGGAAGCATGCAAAGGAATATCAGATGAACAGAAAGTTGCAGTGCAACAAGATTATGACAAATCAAAAGCAGAAAGAGGAAAAAAAGAAGCAAAAAGACAAAGAATTCAAAGGGAGATTGATGTGTCTTCTTCACCTGAAATTGCTTCTCACACCTCAAAATTTGGTGGCTCAAGTTCCACCCCAGCAACAAATACAATAGGTGGAAGTGGAACAACTACATTAAATACATTTTGGAAACCTGTAGACAAACAAAAAGTTGATGATTCTCTTGCTGAAATGTTTTATGCATGTTCCATTCCTTTTAATGTGGCAAGAAGTCCATATTTTAAAAATGCAATTAAAAAGGTTGCTGATTTTGGCAAGGGGTATGTTCCTCCTGGATCCGAAGCCTTAAGGACCACTCTCTTAAAAAAAACAAAGGATAGAGTGTCAAACAGGTTCGCTGACATTAAAAAATCTTGGGAGCTTACAGATTGCACGATTTTGAGTGATGGTTGGTCCGATTCATGCCATCGACCATTGATAAATGTTCTTGTTTATTGCCCTCAAGGGGTATATTTTTTGAACGCTGTTGATGCAATGAATGAGGTGAAAACATCAGAATACATTTTCAGCATTTTGGATGAAGCGATTCAAGAAGTCGGGGAGAAAAATGTGGTCCAAGTTGTCACCGACAATGCCTCAAATTGTGTTGGTGCAGGAAAGCTGATTATGGAGAAGTATAGAACTATTTATTGGACACCATGTGCAGCTCATTGCTTGGATTTATTGCTGCATGATTTAGCCAAATTTCCATGGGTAAATGAGACAATCCAAAGAGCAAAAACTGCTGCAAACTTCATCATTAACCATCGTCTCACTTTGAGCTTGTACAGGAAAAATGCATCTAGAGAGTTGTTGAGGCCTTGTGATACAAGGTTTGCCACTTTTTACATCACTCTAAAAGGAGTTGTTGAGGAAAAAACAAGCATAAGAAGTGTATTTTGCACTGCTGAGTGGGAGAGATCTCACCTTTCAAAAGAGTCAAAGGGAAAGCATGTTGAACAGGTATTGCTAAGCAACAATAACTTTTGGGAAAATGCTCAAAAAGTTCTAAAAATGTGTGATCCAATTGTTGAGGTGCTCCGCATGGTTGATGGCGATAAGCCTTCTATGGGTTTTATTTATGAGGCCATGGATCGTTGCAAGGAAAAGATTGCAAGTGCTTTTGATAATGTGGAAGCTGATTATAAAGAGATATGGGAGGTGGTTGATCAGAGATGGAAGATGATGCATAGCCCATTACATGCGGCAGCATGTTATTTGGACCCTACATTGTTTGGGATCCAAAGACATCAAGATGAGGAGGTCATGAGTCGACTTTATGAGGCTATTGACAGGATGCATCTAGATGAGTCTATTGCGACTTTGATTAGATCTCAAATTAGAGCATACATGTTACAAGAAGGCCTATTTGGAACCACAGCAGCAAAGAGAGATAAGGTTTTGGCAGCTCCAGCAGTGTGGTGGGAGTTTTATGCATCAAGAGCCCCAGAATTGCAAAAGTTTGCAATTCGTATCTTGAGCCAGACATAAGTGCATCAGCTTGTGAAAGGAATTGGAGTGCTTTTAGTCATATTCCTTCCAAGAGAAGAAATAGGTTGTTATCGGGAAAATTAGGAGATCTTGTTTATGTTCGTAGTAACTTGCAATTGGCTTTAAGCAATGTGGCTAAAGATGAGACAAATTCTTCTACTCCATGGATGGAGACTATTTCAAATGCACATCAAGATCAAGATGATTTTGACAATGAGAGTCATGAATCCAATGGTGATCGTGATTCTAGTGGTTTCACTCCCTCGAGTGCTCTTGATGATATAGAACTTTTTGATGTAACAAGTAGGCCACGAGAACAACAAGTATAAAACTTGTGTTCTTGGTCTAGTCTCTAGACTTTTAGTTTCTTTTTGGGATGCTATTTTGCTAAATAATTGCTAGGATAAATATTGATGACATTTTATATTATGTTTTATCACATTATGAACATGTTTTTAAATTTCAATGAAGATGTAGACTCTAATGTTTTCAAAATATATGTTTAATCATTTCTGATGCCATATTTTTATTTATATGATTTAATGACTATCATGTTCAAACTTCATACTTCATTGAATGTTGTCGTGTTCATTATTTCTATGATTCTCTGACTATCATGTTCATTATTGATGTGTTTAATGTTCATAGTTTAATGAGCATAATGAATTTTATTGAAAAGTTTCATATATTTTTTAATTTTCATATATTTTAAAAATTCGAACTTAATGCCGAATTTTATGCCGATTTTTATCGCCAAAATTTTAAGTGTTGATTTTTTGCCGAATTTCAAGCTCGCCGAATTCGAACACGAACTCGAACCAGGTGACTTAGCCGGCGCCTCTACTAAGAAGAACTTACGAAATTCCCTACAACGCCAGTGCGTTGGTTATGGGGTTTAAATTTTATTACGTTTCTCTTGCAAGATTAGAAATCCAATGCCATTTCTGGGTACTCCGATTTTGAAGTCGATCAGAGCATACTTCGGCAAAGAGAAAACGAAGTTAATTAATTATGGGGGTGTGAGTTGCAAATTTTATTAAGTTGATTGATTAAAACTCTTCAACAGAGAGCGCTCTTGACCTTGTCTTATGACAAATATTCAAGAGACTTAGCTAATCTAAAATGCCTAATGCAAGGATATGCAAGTCTAACTATGCTCTCTGATAAAGAGTGCTCTTGACTTGTGTTACTGCAAGTTCAAGAGACTTCATTAATTAATTGATTAAAACTTAAAAGAAAAATAAAACTAAACTACCCAAGAGTCTCTTTCAGGCTTTTTAGGGCCCTAATCGAGAAAGCAAGGGGGTAAGTAAAATCATAAAAAAGGGTAAACAAACTTTGTATTCAGTTAAGTAAATAAACAAAGAAACATCTTTACTTTTATATTTTATGAATGATGAATTAATCAAAAATAAACTACCCTACTTAAATGAAAAACAAACTTCTAATAATTGAAACTATTCTATCCTACTTTTAGCAAAATATGAAGAAAAGCATGAAAATGAGGGGACGATACAAGCTTCTCCCAAATGGGGGAAGAGGGGTGTGGAAGCCGTAATCCCACTTGCTCTTTATTAATTTGTTTACAATGCTTGAAGTTTGGAGTCCTTTGTGATATTGAGAATGTCTTCAAGGCAACCTGGAGAATGGGATGAAAAAGGGGGGAAAATGAATGTTTCTTGGAGCTTATATCTTTGATTTTTTGCCAGCATTCCCGCTTAACCTGTCACGAAAAGAGAAAAACCAGCAAGCTATTTTCCTGCAAAATGATGGATTAAACACTACAATACACTAACAAAATACACTTAGTACTTAAGCAAAAATATGAATTTTATGCTACTTCAAGTACTAACTAGATCTAATAGAAAATGCAAAAATTTTGACACTTCCTAGATCTAGAAATGAGAGCAAGATGCAAATGATTAGCTTTACAAATCAGAATTTTACTTGCAAACATAAAGTGAAAGAATGAAAAATTTTAATTTTAGGGTGAATAGAGAAGATAAACCACTTGAATCTTGAATCCTTGAAACCACTTTGGACCCCAAATAGCATGCAGCTGCTAGGAACGTATGCTTGGCTCCAAGAAAAGGAGATGCAACTTAGCTCAACCTTTTACTTGGTACGATGAAGTGATCCGCAGACAAAAACCTATACACTTGCCAAAAGGGGGGTTCAATCATGTATTGTTTACTAAACACAACCCAAAAGCATGAAATATAGCTGAATAAAACAATGCTCTTTAAGATTTCTGAAAGTAAATGGAATAAATAGGTAACTTGAAAGCTACAAATACCTATTCTTACGTGCTTTTATAAGCCCTCTAAATCATGTATTAATACCCACAAATTAGCAAAAGTAAAGAAACTGAAATAATATCACCTCATTAACCGGAACATATGCATCCAAGATCTACACAGCATGAGCCTCCAAAGCCTTTCTTTATTAAAAAATAGGTTGCATAAGAGCAACAAGCATTACAATATTTCACCAAAGGTTCTCTACATCAATCATCCCCCCTAATAGAGCTCAAAGAGCCTCTATTTATACAAAGAGAGAAGGCTAAAACCCTAAAACCAAACTAAAAGTAACAGCGAAGTAATTGAATGAGCTTGGCATGATGATTTGGTGTTGAGCTGAGCTGCAACTGAGTTGTAACTGAGTGTTGGAGTAATGAGGGGGGGTGAGGTGGCTCATCCTCCCTCGCAATGATCACCCAACCAATAGATAACCCACACTTCAACCAAAAATGGATTTGACCAAAGAGGGCAAATAACTGACTAATAGTTCAACTGCTACACTCCGATACTTGATCTAAAACTAACCGATATTGATTGGAATCATCATAAATGCTCTATGCCATGTCATTTAGCCTTTTATTTCTCTGAATTCGGATTAATTTGGAGAGATTTGGATTTTCTCCAAAATAATCATTTTTATTAATTAATCAATATTTTCCCCAAAACTGACTTTTTTTGAGAAAATATGAGTTATGTGGCCGAATGATGATCTGAAACTTGGTGCTAGCTGGTTGGCTAGTCATGAATGATTTTTGGCTTAAGGTTAGAGCCTTCAATCACTGAATTCAGGTTCCGGATGACCGACTTATTACAAATTGAAGTTTTCCATTTAAATTATGGAAAAATTTAATTAAAAACTTGGGAAAAATTAGAAAAATTAAAAAATTAAAAAATAAAAATTTTGACGCATCCAATAAAAAAATTTCGGAATTTTTTCTTAGGGTCCTAGTGACTTAGAACATGACTATAGTCTATTCTAACAATGTCTAGTAGGTTTATATATACTCAGTTGGGCTCTAATAACCCCCCAAGGCCCAGAATTCAAAATCGAGCATTCCAGCTTTGGAGGAAGCGGGAGAAAACCTCGTCAATTATACTCGGCTATAGGCAAAGCATAATTGTCAAGGGCAAAAAACTCCCTGGAATACCTTAGTTGAAATTCTACGTCTTAGGAGACCGAACCACTCAAAACACCCTACTAGCACATTTTATTACAAACCCCGCGGGGCCATGGTCATAATTATTCAAACAAAAAATTGACTAGCCAAAATAGCTAGACACAAACGCGGATCATTTGATATACTGGAAACAAACGTTTATCATGTTTGTCAACTGGTGGCTCCTCAGCTAATCCAACTATGGTACAAATAAGTGAATAACACCAGCAGCTTGCATGTTTTTATCTATCTTGATGGCTTTATCTTGTAGGTTCCTTTATCTTTGTATGTTCCTTATCCCTTATCTGATATTTCATTTCTCCTTCAAATGCTTGGATGTAATAAATCAAGAGAGATGCTTCTTGGGGCTTGATGTTTGCAGGGAGACTTTTTACTAAGTCATTAAACATTTTATTAAATTCTTCCATGGTTTCATTCTCTTGCTTGTGGCTAGTATGCAAGGTTGCCAACAAAAAATGGTTATCCCTTCTATCACATCATCTATCATTGAAGGCTTCAATGATTTCTTTGAGAGTTTTGAACTTATTGTCATTCTGCTCCTCAAACCATTCCATGGCATCATCCTCTAAAGACAAAACAAACAGCCTCATCTTGACATCCTCATAGTTACTAGCATTACACCACTTGGCAATACACTGGTTGAATTTGGTGATGTGAGACTTGGCACTGATGGCATTATTACCCTGAAAGGAAGGTAACTTTTCTATAGCTTTATCTGGCAAAGCATGAGGATAGCCAACGATGTTAAAGAAATCACATGGCTTGCATAGATCATCCATTGGTGAGGGTTAGTTGTTTTGGGAAAACAATAAATGGATATCAGAGATAGCCTCTTCTCCAAGATTTGCAAGGACTCTATGGGGAGAAAGTCTATTTAACCTCCTCCTATATACCCTTTCAGGCTCGGTGAAGGAGTTGAGTAGACCACCTGAATGGCTCCGGGTAGAATACCTCACTATATTTTGAAGTGGAGTCGCCACTTGGAGAAAAAGTTAGCTCTAATATGGGTAAATAAGTTATTAAAATTTAATTAAAGAATTTTATTAACAATTTAAAGAATTAAAGAATTCAAAACAAGAAATTAATTAATTAAGTCAAACCAAGGACAAATGACTTGTCCCCGGCAACGGCGCAAAAAATGTTGCCGCCTAATACGCACTTTAGGGCACAGGAAAGTCAACAACCTGCTATGTGTGTCCTTGGGGGCAAGTGAGAGCTGGGGACCACTGTCACCACAGTACACAACTCCTCCGTTTAGGCCAGATCCTAATGGAGCCAAGGGGGGTAGTCCATACAGAAGACTATATTCCTAAGTTTATTAACAGTTGAGTTAAAAGGATCTTTATCATTAGGTGAAAGGCTTAGGTTTTACTATTTACTAAGGATGACAATCAGCCAATGCAAATGCAATATTTCTCAAATGACAATCAAGCCTTTATTCAGATACAACCAGTGCCTAAAGAGTGGAGTCAGAATATGCAGCCTTTAATGAGATGCAATCTAGGTTAATTATCTCACAGGTTAAATGTTATCTAACAATGAGATGAATAAACAAATAGATGAAACAATTATAAACAGTAATGAATCAAGATATCTAAGCAATCTACAAATGATCTAAATTTATCAGTATAAACAAATGAACAAGTAAAATAGTTACAGTTTAGACAAATATGAACCAGATTTACAAGTTATAGACAAGAGATAGCAGAAGGAAAATGCCTTCAATGAAATTTATTAAACCAACAGTAAATGAAAATGGAAAGACTTTAAGTTGAATTACTTGAAGCAGTCAAACAAATGTTATTGAGTTATTAAGCATTCACCAGATAAACAATTGCAGAACTGAAAGTAAATGAAACTAAAAACAAATGAACAAGTAAAATAGTTACAGTTTAGACAAATATGAACCAGATTTACAAGTTATAGACAAGAGATAGCAGAAGGAAAATGCCTTCAATGAAATTTATTAAACCAACAGTAAATGAAAATGGAAAGACTTTAAGTTGAATTACTTGAAGCAGTCAAACAAATGTTATTGAGTTATTAAGCATTCACCAGATAAACAATTGCAGAACTGAAAGTAAATGAAACTAAAAACAAATGAACAAGTAAAATAGTTACAGTTTAGACAAATATGAACCAGATTTACAAGTTATAGACAAGAGATAGCAGAAGGAAAATGCCTTCAATGAAATTTATTAAACCAACAGTAAATGAAAATGGAAAGACTTTAAGTTGAATTACTTGAAGCAGTCAAACAAATGTTATTGAGTTATTAAGCATTCACCAGATAAACAATTGCAGAACTGAAAGTAAATGAAACTAAAAACAAATGAACAAGTAAAATAGTTACAGTTTAGACAAATATGAACCAGATTTACAAGTTATAGACAAGAGATAGCAGAAGGAAAATGCCTTATATGAAATTTATTAAACCAACAGTAAATGAAAATGGAAAGACTTTAAGTTGAATTACTTGAAGCAGTTAAACAAATGTTATTGATTTATTAAGCATTCACTAGATAAACAATTGCAAAACTGAAAGTAAATGAAACTAAAAGTAAAGTGCTGGAGTGCAATGCTGGAGTGAAAACGTACTGTAAATCCCTGCTGGAGTGTAGAGCCTGTTTTGCAATGCTTCTTGTTCTTTTTAGTAAATTTTATTACAGTTTTCCTTCTTATATTAGGTTTTCAAACAGTGGTGTGTCTACCCCTACCACGTATCCCTTTAATCCAAAGGTGGAGTGCTGTTGCGCTTAAAACAATGGGAACAAGCCCACCTGTAGCTCACAGATCAAACCCCCAGTGCTAGGCGCCCAACAAGGGAGGACGTGAACGCCGTGACACCACCCTCGGTCTCTCACCCCCCATGGCTTCCAAAGGTCACCAATTTTCAGTTGGATTAAAGCAACAATGTGATGGATGCCTATTACTAAAACTCCTCTACCCCCTGTCGTATCTCGTGAGTACCCCGAAGGGTGATAACCGAGTAGAGGAACAGGGGCTAAATTCGTTGTTGGTTAATTTTAGGGGTAAATTTTAAATCTTGTAGTGGTTAAGCATGCAAATAAGTTTTTAAAAAACTATCAACAGGGCTCAACCAAGAGATATCCCTTATGGGAGGTGCTGGTACTTGAACCCTAGACTGGTAAAGCAAATGTGTTTGGTACAGAAATACGTAAACAAACAAGGCAGTGTTATCTAATTAAATCTAAGCCCCTGCCTTTCTGCTTTTCATACCCTGATCTGAGTTCCCTAAAGGGAGATAACAGATAGGTACAGAGGATACACCGAAAGACAAGTTGTAAAATTACTTCTTTGCAACAGAAAGTAAATCTAAATAAGTGCTTGAAAACAAAAAGAACAGAATCGAAAGAACTACTCTAAACAATTAACCTAACCACACATCAATCCCTCTAACAGAGATGGTGGGTAAACAGAAAGCAAAAAACTAGATCTACTTGCAGAAAAGTAAATCTAGCAACTAGTGTTCTACCCTATCACTACTCTAACTTCATATACAAGATTTACAAATGATTTTAAAGAGCTTTGAAGAATACCCCAAGAGTACTACTCTTTGGGGTTTACAAATGATAGAAAAGAGAGGAAAAAATGGGGTTTTGGACCCCTTTTTGCACCCAAAACTTTTAGGGCCTTTTTTTCTGATGAAATTTTGGCAGCACCTCCTCCTTCCCTATGTAAAAAGCTGCAAAAAACAGTGACCTACTTCGCTGGAATTTATAGCAGAAAACACTACAGAAAGTATGTTAGAAGTTAGCCACAAAAACTTAGAAAAAACAGTGAAAAAATCTGAACTTGAAACTATGTCAAACTTGAACTTTTGGTGGCCTAAAAATGGGTTTTTAGGCCCTGAAATGACAAGTAAATTGCAGATTTATAATACCAAACTAATCTACTATGAATGAAAGCCCTAAAACAAGGGTTTTATTCACTATACAGTGAATAAAACCTAGTTTTAAAACAGTGACAAAAATATGAGCGAAAATGCAAAATACAAAATGAAACCCTGAATAAATGAATGGATCTTGAAGATAAAACGCAAGATAGGTGCTTGGCCTGGGAGGCCCTCTTCCAAACCCTTGGATCTACAAAATAACTGTGAGAAATCTACAAAATACAGCAAGAGGTGAGCAAAATAAAAAGATCTACAAAGACCTTTGTAGATCTAGCTAAAACTACTCACAAATAGATATAAATAACTATTCACAACTAAATCCCCTTTGCAAAGACCTTTGCAAGGGGCATCTATGCATGTATAATGAAAAATAAACTCACAAATGAAAATGTTATACCTCAGATTTGAAAATGGAAAGCCAACACCATGAGACAAGAGTTCCTCCAAAGATTTCACTTAATTATGGCGCAACTAGGGCAAATCTTGATACAAAATAGCCTCTTGGGGCTTAAGCAAAATGAGCAAGAGAAATGTGAGAGAAGAAGAAGAAAGAATTTGGTAGCATAACCTTAGCATGAGAAAATTGTGTGGAGTGAGGGAGAGGAGCCCTCCATTTATAGTTGAAGAGGTCCCAAACCCACTCCTAAATCAAGGGTCCAAAACATAGATCTAAACTCTAACTCTCCTCCACTCTTAGATCTAGGTTTGTTGACTTTGCAAGCCATCCACCAATCATAAGCAAGGGGGCCTCTTCAAATCAATGGTCAAAAAAATAGATCCATGTCACAATGAAGCTTAACCCTTAGATCTAGGCTTTCCATGACTCAAGTGGGGCCTCTTTTGACTCAAATTTTGATTTTATTTTTTAATTTTTATCTTTTTTTTTTATCTTTTATTTTGACAAGAGGGGCGCCCCACTTAGGAGATCTTCAAAAATTTATTTTGGCCATTGGGGAGGTATATTTAAATGAAATTTTGACTATGCTTAGCCACCCCCCAAACTTAATTACCAGGGCCTTATTTGATTTTTTCCTTCAAAATCAAATAATTTAATTTTTCACCCTAGGAAATTAAATTAATTTCCTAAGAAGAAATACCTTGTCTTAACCAAAATTGATCTAACTTTCTAACCCCTTGTCAGAATGACATGAGACTTGAACCAATGGTTTAGGGGGTGTCATAGCATTTTCATTTGCATTCATAGCCCCTATTACAAAATGCCAAGGTTCAAGAGATTACATTATTACATCAAAACTTAATTAATGAACCACCAAATGGTAAAGTTAATTAATTTGGAAAAATCAAAATAAAAGTTAAAATCCTAATGAAATTCTGTAAGACTACAAGATATGGCTAGCATGGTCATGGACAACAACTTGAAACCTTAGCCACCTCATGGGCTTGATTATCAGAACGTCAATTCACCACTTTGAAGGATTGGTGAGTGAAAAAACCCACCAATTAAAATTGTTAAATGACAAAATCAACTAGAAGGGGAAAAAAACACTCAGTGAAGGGGACTTCCCTGATAATAAAGTCCATGGTGACATCCTTAGAGGAATGACCCATGCTGACATATAAAATTACATTAATTATCCCACCTAGGGGAGCGGACATTTCTTGTACAAAGAGGCAAATTGCCCTGCAAGAGTGAAAAATCCATAGATTTTTCCATGGTACAAATGCACAATAATGTACATCGGTAATGTACATAAAGTTGCCACCTAGTCGAAAGAGGTGGGCAACAGCTTTCTTTGAAAACTTTAATGTTTCTTGAAAATAGAATTTCCATTTGGGTGCTTAGCTAATCTTAAATGGATCCAAAACAATAATGAGTGGTTAATGAGACATAGTACATACAACCAATCAACAAAATTAAGAGTTGAACATGTTGTCACACATTGTGGCAATTTCCTTATTGGCAAAGATTGATGATCGCCGGACTGGTGAAACCTCGGGACTCTACCCCAAAGTGTCACGTTAGGAAGGCTCCCCTCTCTTTAAGTTTCCCGGATCCACTGAGAGCAGGATTGGACTAACCATGGGAGGTGTCCCCAGTCCAACATTCCCGGATACTTGCCAGTGGGACCAGCTTTCTCACAGTAGTTGAAGGACTAATTTCTAAAGGAAAAAGGACACTTGAGGATTTTCGCAAATGAGGAAAAGAATACCCTGGGGTGATTTGCTCTAAGGGGGAAGAGACAGATGAAAGCAACGGACAAATACCCACCCCTTAGGACAACCAAGACAAGTAGCAAACAAATAAACCAATGTAAACACAAGCCACTTGGAAGCAATCAAAACAAAAAAGACCCAACAGGTGCCAAACACACAAGGCTTCAAACACACAGACAACCTAAACAGTATTGGATCTGCTAACCAAAATGGTGCCTTTTTCTACCAGGATGGAATCAAGTTTAACCATTTAAGGTCTCAGGCTGGGTGCCTTTTTTGGTTAAGCACAATCCAAGGATATCCTAGACTCTAGGGCTCAAAAATTACAACTAGACTTGGATTTTTATATGGTTGTGCTAAGATTTTGAGAGCCCTCTCTCTCTTTTGAAGCCTAATAGACATATATTTCTTGGTGCAAATCAAACTAAGGTTTCCTTTTCCATTTGTAAGTGTGGTTTTCCTTGTTCTCATCTTTAATGTTGCAAGTGATTTTTGGAATAACTAGACTTGTTGATTAAGGCCATCGAAAGACAAATTTGTCTTATTGAAAGGGTTTTGAGAGGAAATTCCCTCCATCCCTTTGTTGGTTTATGCATGAATGTATTACTATTGCTTCACATCATTTAAGAGGTGTTCTATTTTAATACTTCATTGCATGGGTCATACCATAGTTAGCATTTTTTTTAAGTTGGCATCACATGGGATCTCCTAGAAATTTCTACATTGATTTCGCAACATGTTACGATTTATTAGTAGCATGTGCAAAAAGTCCTAATTTCCATAACTCTTCATGAACTCGCCCCTTCATTAGTCCCTTTTTCTTTTCCATTTTTCCTTGGGATTGGCACTAGTCTTCATGGTCCTCCCATCACCCCTTTATTTCTACACAAAAAAATTGATTTTCTAAGGCCATCTCTTCATATCACCATGTGCCTCATCATTGAACTATAGCAATCCTATCCCTAAGAAACCCCCGCTTAAGTTGGAGAAGATCCAACCTAAAGTGTAGAGAGGGAGTCATTGAGGTGACAGTGGGTGACCCTTCTAAGTTATAGTTGGGCTAGCTTTGTTCTTTAGAGCTTTAATCATACCTGCTAGTTTAAGATGTAACAATACCCCCACACTACAATCCATTTGCACCTAAAAATTCCCTTTTTCATTGATTTTGTTGTGGCCTTGGTACAATCTACAATCTACAAATCAAATTGACATAGCCTTTTAATGATTCTCTAATATGTATGGTTGGAAACATATACAGTAATCTTTTTTGTATAATTTTTCTTTGGGTAATGTTTACCATTCCATTAACAAACAATGCTAACAGAATAACTCAAGTCGAAGCTTGGTTGCTCTCACAAACATGTATGGTTGGAAACATACACAGTAATCTTTTTTGTATAATTTTTCTTTGGGTAATGTTTACCATTCCATTAACAAACAATGCTAACAGAATAACTCAAGTCGAAGCTTGGTTGCTCTCACAAACAGCGATAGTCTTCAGCAAACATAACATGTGGTTGTATTGTAATTAGAGATTTTCTATTATGAACATATGAGTAGAAAACTATGGTTCGAAGTCATTCCTTTGGTGAATTCAAATCATTGTTCAATTGATAGGACCAACACTTTTATAAAAACAATCCTCGACTTAGCCTTTTACAATGGCAAAAGACCCCCTCAATCTAGTATATCCTGGTAAGAATGCTACAGACGATCTAGAGCATAACAGGTGGCCCAACTACAAGACATGTGCTTATCCCGGGAGTGTAGGAGAACCTCTAAATCATCCGAGACCTGTAGACCTACACACATCTAACAACAAATATGTCAAATGCATCGAAGGAAAACGCTTTCATCCTACCTTATTCAAATCAAAATGCAATAAATAACATGTTCAATGCATGGGTAAAAGTTTAAAAGTAAATGATGAAATCAAATGAAACTAATGCAGAAGATTATGCGACCTACCTACCTACCATAAGCATGTTGCTACCTTCATTGGAATGGGGTTGGGACAATGGAAGGGACCACGAACCTGAATGCCTTTAAATTCTTGCCAAGAAGAAGGACCCATTTCACAAGCCCCCTCTATCCAAGCTTGGACAAGGCTCAAGTACAAACTACCGTCATCATAAGCCTACTCGTTGATCTTTGTTTGTTGCCCCAAATAACCCTCAATACTAGCAAGGAACTCTGCATAACGAGTCCGAAACAATTCTTCCATGTTCATAAACATGTGTATTTATTTGCCGTCGTCAAAATCCTACCAATCTTTAAAGTTGTTTGGAATCGACGGCCTATAAATTACTTGAAACATTTTTTATGCCAAGACAGCTTTGTTAGGATAAAGAATGGAGGCAGAGACTGCTAAGGAATCGACCAGGTGATTCTGACCTCTAGGAACCACTTGCAAAAACAATGCATCAATTTTTTTTGTCACCAGTCGCACTACATCCTTGTACCTTTTTAGCCTCTAACTTTTACATACAAACATTCCTTTGACTTGCATCACAATTAGATCAGAGTCGCCAATAATATTTAAAAAACTTAATACCATAATCTTTAGCTAACTCAAAGCCATGCAAGAGAGCTTCGTATCCAGCCACATTACTACCTTCAAAGGAAAAAAGAGAAACAACTATTAGAATAACAAGAAGTCAATACAATACCTCCACCCATACATCACTGGGATTTGGCCCCAACAAAGTTCATCGTCCAAAACTTATCAACATCTCCTTGAGGAACAACATCAATAGTGAAAACTATATAGGACCTAATACCATTTTGAAAGCAAACCATTTAATTCATTGGATCTTTTGGGTCCTTTTCGTGGTGTAATCTCATGGGTATTGGCTCTTCCACAAGAGGCTCTTCATCTTCTTGATGTCCAAAACTTGCATCAATTTTTGAAAAACATAGCTGAAAGTGTTGGTTGAGATCCAAGAATATTTAAAAACTTAATACCATAATCTTTAGCTAACTCAAAGCCATGCCAGAGAGCTTCGTATCCAGCCATAGTTACTACCTTCAAAGGAAAAAAGAGAAACAACTATTAGAATAACGAGAAGTCAATACAATACCTCCACCCATACATGACTGGGATTTGGCCCCAACAAAGTTCATCGTCCAAAACTTATCAACATCTCCTTGAGGAACAACATCAATAGTGAAAACTGTATAGGACCTAATACCATTTTGAAAGCAAACCATTTCATTCATTGGATCTTTTGGGTCCTCTTTGTGGTGTAATCTCATGGGCATTGGCTCTTCCGCAAGAGACTCTTCATCTTCTTGATGTCCCAAACTTGCATCAATTTTTGAAAAGCATAGCTGAAAGTGTTGGTTGAGATCCACCCTAGGAGAGGATAAACCTGGCTGCTTAAGATCTTCATCTTAAGGGGAACAAGGGGTAGCACTAACAACATCTTCACGAACCATGTTTTCAACACCCTTTTCAATCGAAAATGGTTCTTAAGAGCTTCTTCATTTTCTTCTTGATCTTCATGAAAACCTTTCTCATGTTGTTCCATGCCTATAAAAACCCAACTTTGGCTGATCCAATCTGAGAATCCCTTTGCTTTTGCACAATGGGAAAAAATCATGGACATCTTCCTTGGAGCATATGTGGCTTGAAAGATCAAGTACAACACTCCCTTCCCTCAAAGAATCATAGATGGGGGAGCCAAGAAAGCTCCAATAATCATCGTCTTCTTCATCACCCAAAGAAATCTAGCCATTTTCTTTCAAAAGGCCCAAGACATAATCAAAATCTTCAAGACAATGGTAAGAATAACTTGCCATTACACACACACACACACACACACATATGTATATAACTTTGAAATTATTATAATTTATAACATAAATAACAAAAAATATGCATCAATATACATGAACTGTGAGGTTGGAAACTTGGTGATTGGCCCTGTCAAAATATTGGCTATCAGATTAAATTCCGTATACTTCCAGTGTTCCACCGTTCAAGCTAATAGCTTAAAAGTTAGAGCTACACAGGTGCCCACGAAGTTCACCTCAAAACATGCAATTGAAGGCTCAAGCTTGACCGCTGGTGTGATATGTCGATGGAGGAATTGTGAAGGCGGATGGAAAAAGTCATAGGCTCAATCTTGATCACTGGCTGGCGTGATGCGTCAAATCTCGATGGAGGACTCATAAACGTTGATGGAAAAGGTCACAGCTTGCAAGTAATGGCGGCCAAATCGAACTCCAAGGTAAAACAATGTGAAATGAAAGCGAGGGAAATGATTTAGCCTTAGGTATCGTGCTTTTTCGCTTTTTTTTTAATTTCAATTTTTTTCATTAAAAAAATTGAACGTCAACAAAAAATTCGCCTTCAAGTTCTCCTTCAGGTCCAGGTTCGGCATTAGGTTCAATGAACCTGAACGAATTTCAAATTTTTTTGAGGTTCATCGTAACTCGAACCTTAAGATTCAAGTTCGGCAAACCCTATGACTCAGACCATCCAAATGCAAAATCAAAGTGAAATGATGATGGATAAAGGAAATGGTCAATTATGAAACCAAAGAAGGGGGTATAATTGTTGCAAGACCAAGGGTCATTTTGGTCCATGGGACATAAATAAATCAAAAATCCTTCACCCAAGTCAACATATGGCTGATCCTACTAGCTATACTCACCAAAACAATCATATGCACGATCATGTAGAAGCAACAAAATACAACGTCTAGTAGCATATCATCATCATAGCAAATCTTTTGGCATGGAATGGCATAGCATCATAAAATAGCACCATATCATAATCATCACACACTGATATCATCTATAACCATAGAAATCTGGAGTGCTAAAGTAGGCTGAAAGCAAGAAATATGTTCTAGTATGCCGATACAATATATGGCATAATAGGAGGAATGGACTTTAAAAGGAAATTGAGAATTAGAATATAAAACTAAGGGTTTGAGCTAGGGAAAAGCACCTCTAACCATCCATCTTGTGTTTTAACCACCAACACACCTTAACAATCAAGACCAAGTGCAAGAGGGACTCCTAAAAGACTCTGAACTGACTTGACACATATCCATGTTGACCCAAAGTGAGATGCAATAAACTAAGGGCATGAGCAAGCTCCCTAACTAGGGCAATGGTGTTGAGATGAGCTCACAACTTTGGAGGATTTTAATCGAGTTAAAAACTTTGAAAGGGCTAGTCCACTAGGGTTAACACTTTCAAGGTAAAAAAAACACTTGTGAAACACTTGCCAAGTACATCTATCATAGTTGGGCTTATTATACACTACAAATTGGCCATTTATAAGCAATTACAAGTGCTATCTCACTGTTTACAACATTTTATAACATAACCATGGACAACTAGATACAAAAATGACCAAAAGACTTCAAGAATTATGCTTGAAGAAGACTCGCAAGTACAAATCTTTGGCACATTGTTGTCTTCAATCCTCACATTAATCCCTAGTGAAAACTGAGGGGTAACAAGGCTATCCATATGTACCAAACCATAGGATTGTCAATACAAAGGTGACTACAAAAGAAACTAAGGATAAACCCTTGGGACTATCAACCTTTATAAATAAAATGAAACATTGGCATGATCTGAAAACAGAGCAGACAATGTTGATAACTTCATTCCTAACATTTTCTCTGTTACAATAAGGCTAGCCACTTAAAACCATGTAACTAATAACTTTAGACATGCTGTTAAGAGAAACCTTACATGTACCTTGGCCAGTAAAATCAACATAAGTGGAAGGTGGAAGTCCATATGCACCTAAGGTCTTTAAACAGACAACCACTAGAAAAATCAAATTCAGATGTATGAGGCCAAAATAAAGGGTGTAGTCCCTCAACACATCAACACATTTTCTCTCCTCGGCATAACTCCTCAATATAACTAACTATTTCTACCCTCAAATGATATAATGCATTAAATATCATTAAAAGGGATTTCAAATGCAGATAGATACCAGCTTCTATGTTGAAGTCCAGTTCTTTAGGTGCTTCATTGCACCATTCGTCAATTACTGGACTAAAGTCAAATTGTGGTTCTGCCCAGGCTATCCATTCAACAATTGTCTTAGCATTCTTCAAATCCTGCAGAAACAAGAAGCAATACAAATAATGATATTGGCATCACAATATTACAGTAATGTAGTTTTCAGGGAGAAGTGCTTAGATACCTGAAGAATGACATCCTTGATGTTTCTATGCTGGACCTTTACAACTACATCCCGCCCATCCTTCAAACGGCTTCGATGAACTTGGGCTATCTGTCAAATCACTTTTAGAAGAAGTCTTTATGATGCAAAATCCAGTGCTGACGAAAAATGAACAAAATACAGATTGTGACTGCAAAATGTCTATGTTCTCTGTGTAGAGAGGATATGTATTGTATCAAAAGTATGCCCTCAGGATTTGCATTCATGTTCTAAAAGTTCCACCACCAAACTAATAAGCATAAATTTCTTACCGAAGCTGTGGCAAGAGGTGTTTCATCAAAATCCATAAATATTTCACTTGTGGGATTTCCCAGCTCTTTCTCTATGGTGTGGTAAACCTGCCAATCAATACTCCATAGTCAGAGCAAATTCCACAAAGATTTAAGACATTTCCAATGACAATTTATTGATTGATTTATAGCTTTCTGTGATTTTGTTAAAGATAGGTTTGGGGTTCAAACCCATACTAACATTTAATTCAATAGAGCCATCTCTTTTCATACAAAATAAAAGGAATCATTTAAAGAATTCAATTGCCTTCACCTCCGATAGTGGACGAGGAGGAAGAGAGTCTTGTAACTGCTTGAGGAGCTGTATATAAGCATTGGGAAGAACATCTGCACGGGTAGAGAGATACTGGCCTAATTTCACCCATAATCCTTCTAATTCAATTATGGTACTAAGAAGGCGATTAGCATTCCTTTCATGAGCTCTCTCCCATAGATCGTCCCGTTTATCCACAGCAATCCATTTGTCCTTCTTCTGAACTATCTGTAATTCAAAAAGATAGAAGTTGTTTCAAATGGATAGTCCTTTTCAATGAATGAAACCAATAAAAAAACAGTCCAGAAAAAAGGGTGCAGAAGCAACCTTGTAGTCCAAATATATTGTGAAGGCGACTGTAAATACTTTCACACGCCTGCTGAAGTTGCTTCCCTGTCCCATTGACAAGAAGGAGAGATGCACTAGCTTCCTTTTCCTCTGAGTTAAAGCTTTCCTTTGACTTCACAGCTTTGTGAAAAAATATCAACACTACTATGAATGTCAAGACTAGTTCCTTCCAGCAGAATCCTTGTTGAAAGACAAAAATATATACTTAATCATGGTACAAAAGACAAATCTTTCAACCCCTTGAAAGAATATATTAAATAATAACCTATGACATTATGCAGCCCACGCCAAAAGTAAAAGGCAATTAAAGCGTCCGTTATCAAGCATTATTCCTAAACAAACATATCCCTAAAAATATTAAATATGTGCAAATAGTCACCCAGAAAAAACAAATCATAGCTTGGTCAAACCATCATACTTTAACACTTTCCTAGACTTGGAATTGCTGTAGACATTAACAAAAATTTAAGATATTCAAATTTGTATAAAATATTTTTCTTCTTCTCTGCCCTTGGGAGTGTGATCTAGTGGCAAGCAGCAAGGTTATTGGGCTTATATCAATGCAGAGACCCGGGTTCAAAACCCACCAAGTAGATACGGATGAGGCAAGGAGCAAGCCTTGACTCCTAGGTGATATTAAAGGCATAAATACACCCCTCTCATAGCATGGCAGCTTTAGCCAAAGGGACAGATGTATATTTCGATATGCAGTATTTCCCCAACAAGAAAAATGTTATTTTCTTAAACAGCACTTCTTGGTTAAATCAACAAGCCAAATTTTGATTAAATTAACACATTGCAAATTCCTTATTGAGTTGAGAAACACTATGTACATCAAGTTTTCATTAAGTTAACGCATTTAGAAAATTTCTGCACTTAGAAACACTAGAGATGCAAACATTTGCATGGGACAAATTCTCTATCTGCAGCCTTGTAAAACTACAGATTTAAATTCAACTCGTGACTTTTGTTTAATAAGGATGTCTTTCAGAAACACAAAAGTTCCAAACACTTGTGCAAGATAAATATTCAATTAAACTAAATCGAAACATCAAATCTATGATCAAAGATAATATGAAACTTCAAACAAACCTTTGATTTTATCGAAATACCAGAGGACTTAAAACTACCAAGAGTAATGTGAGTAAGGTAAGAAGTTGAATCCAGAATTCTTTAGAGCATGTTCACCCTAAAAAACTCACTAAGGGAGTGAGAGAAGATTCAGGAGAGAAGGACTTTCACAGAGGTTCTTTGAAAGCCCACATACAAGATGCAACACTGAATGCATGAGGTAGCCTCCTATGTAGCCATAAAATCAGCTACTAATGGAGTTTTTTAATATTAATAAGAAAACATTAATCTTGTCTAATGAAGAACATTTACTGCTAAATTGCTCGTAGGACATCTAACATTTAATGTAATCCTATAATTAACATAAGATGCTAACATTACATATAACATTAATATGTTTCATTATTTCCTCCTTGCTTAAAATGAATTTATCCCAAATGTCTCTTTTAGCTGGTGAACCATGAAACTATCATTTTTGTTGGCAAGGAATTAGTTTGCATTTACAAGCCAACAATGTGTATTCTAATTTCGCACCTTGGGCACTAACCTATCATCTATCCAAAGATGGCGCTCACTCAAGGTCCACAAGGGAGTTCAGCTGTTGATTTTTTCCTGAGCAGCATCAAGAGCCATTCTCTTAGGAGAATGCGGACATTTGGTCAAGGACCAGGATGTGGAACCAGTCCAGCACTGGGTGAACTCAACCTTGAGTTGAGTAGCCATTCTATTGAATGGGGACATCTGGTCAAGGACCAGGATGTGGAACCAATCCAGCACTAGGGGAACTCAACCTTGAGTTGAGTAGCCATTTTGTTGAATGTGGACATCTGGTCGAGGATCAGGATGTGGAACCAATCCAGCACTGGGGGACTCAGCCTAGAGCTGAGTGCCCATTCTTTGAATGGAGGCACCTAGTCAGTTACCAAGAGGATGAACCAGTCTAGTACTGGGGGACTCAGCCTAGGGCTGAGGGCCATTCTCCAGGAGAATGGAGGCGCTTGGTCTGTTCCCAAGTATTTGACCTTGGGTCAAATTATGCAGCCTATGGCTAAGACACCTGGTCTATTACCAGGATATCACTATAAGTCCTAGACCAGGTCTAGGCATGTGAGGCACTCCTACCCTCGATCTGTGGGCTTTGTGATCTTCTCAAAGGCTTAGCTACCCTTGGTTAAGACACCTAGTACCCAATCTTGGTGACACATGGAGTGTGAGATCTATTTATGATGATGTACTTTGAGTGGGGATGAAAGACCCTTATGAACACTTGTTTTGACCACAGGGGCACTTGAAGAAGGCTAAAAGTAAAAGTCAAAAATACATAAGGACCCTTAGAAAACTAAGGAGTCAAAGTGAAAGTGCAAAAAGACCTTTAGTACCACTAAACGTAAAAGTCAAAGAAATAAAAGAATAAAATATTATTATTTTGTTCTTTTAAGTTTTGGTCCACACACAGGTGATTCAAAGGCTATAAAAGAAGATCAATCCATTTCATTTTACACACACTTGCTCATCATCCTGCAGCTGCTCAAGGAAGATTTTCACTGATCTTGAAGAGAAGGAAAATTCTTGTGGTTATACCGTAGCATGGAGGATTCTAGCTAGGGCACCCACACTTGTTACAGAAAACCCTACGCTAGGGTTTCACAGTGAGCAGCAGCATCTTCATTCTCTTCACAAGCTAGGGTCTAACCCTAGACCACTTCTCCTTCACGACATCGTTCCGACTTTCCACAGGTAGCATCACATCATCACGGGAAGCCTCAAATTCTTCACGGGCAGGCTCAGACCCTTCACGGGCAGCCTCTGGCAGCCCGAAATTTTCACGGGCAACCTTCCCTTGGCTATTATCTGTCTCGGCCAACTCCAACAAGAGCTCAGGAAGCAACAGCAGGCTGCCTAAGCATCCAGGCAGGCCAGATCTGTCTTCAGGCAGGTCATTTTTTAGCCTATGTGGGTTATTCAAAGATAATTGCTTATGTAACCCAACCAGTAGTTAAGGATATACTATCTCAAACAAATTGTCTTGGAGTTGGAGGCAAGAGGGTGTCAAAAATACAACAGTATGACTTAGAAATTAAACCAACAAAGTTAATTAAGGGCCAAGCCCTAGCAGAGATATTGGCGGAAGGAATGAGAAGGCATTGGGCATTAATAAATTGAATGAATCCCTAGTGCAACCCAACGTTGCAGAATTGTTAGAAGAGCATGAGTGGTATCTGGACATCATATATTGTCTTAAGAATCTTACTTGTCCAAATTACTTGGTCGATCATAAAAGAAGAGCATTAAGGTTAAAGGCTTCTAAGTATTGTTTTGTGCAAAATGGATTGGGTTGGAGAAGCTCTGATGGATTGATACTTAGATATGATGATGACAAAGAGGCCAAGAAACTCATGAAGGAATTACATGAAGGAATATGTGGAGGACACTATTTGCCCACGACAACTCACAAGATCTTAAGAGCGGGATATTATTGACCTACTTTATTTTCAAACATTCATTAATTTGTTAGAGCATGCGAGTCATGTTAGCTTTTCACAAAAATTCAAAAGTCAGTCGCTCTTCCTTTGCAGCTAGGTATAGTTGAACCTCCTTTCCAATAATGGGGACTTGATTTCAACTGGCAATTCCATGAAATTTTGAGCAATGGTTATACATGGATCCTCACCGCAACAAATTACTTTACTAGATGGGTTGAGGCCATTCCCGCAAAGAAGGCAACTAATAAAGTAGTCTTGGAATTCTTGGAAGATAAAATCAGCACAAGGTTGGGTTTCCCAGCAAAAACCACCACAGATAACGCCATGGCATTTAGTTCATCAAAACTCTCACATTTTTTTCGATTATGAGATCATTATATCCCATGCATCCATATATTAACCTTAAGGAAATAGCTTAGTTGAATCAAGTAACAAAAATCTAATGACCATCATCAAGAAAATAGTTGGAGACAACAAAAAATGTTGGGAACAAAATAGTATGCTCTGTGGGTGGATGGAATAACGAAGAAACAAGCCACAAGGAAAAGTCCTTTTGAGCTGGTATATGGGGTTGAAGTTACCCTACCCACCCACCTAAATATCCTTGTGTACAATTGTTGCAAGACTTTACAACAAAACAGGATGTAATTCAAGGTAGATTAGTGAATAGAATTGGACGAGAATAGAAGGAAAGCATTCCATCAATTCATGCAATGTCAAGAAAAAGTCGAAGGCATTTTCGATAAAGGTGCTCAAGAAAGATCATTCCATGAAGGGGACCACATCCCAATGTGAGATAAAAGAAAGGAAACACCAAGTAAACAAAGTAAGTTTGATAGTTTGTGGTTAGGTCCTTACATTATTGATAATACAACTAATCCTAATTCCTTCTACCTCACCAATCTCGATGGAGAGAAGCCCTCATTGCCTATGAACGGGCAAATCTTGAAGTTGTTCTTCAAAGGTAACATTTGATGTCGAAGGAGCATCCAAGTAAATCAGATTAGGTTTTCATTTATGCATTAGATTAGTTCAAGTTTGATTTTGATTATTTCATTTCATCAGTTAGATAGTTGGTTTCTTTGACATTACATATTGGTTTCATTGTTATATATCATGATACTACTGAAGTCTTTTCTTGAGAATGTGTGGATCGCAGGTCGTAGATTATGGGGTTCTTGCATGCTTTCCAAAGATCAAGCACACATCCTACAATTGGATCCAGTTGTTACCCCTCAGATTGTACAAGGACTTATCCAAGGGGTAAAGATGTTGATGATCCAAATGAAGTTCAATGAATGGCTTGTCTAAGCCAATCATGTAAACTGTGTCATTTTTATCAAGTGATCTATGGTTGTAATGTAATGTAATGATGTAATTAAGATGTATCTTGTATATCTAAAGGGCCAGTTATAATATAATAATACATACTCAGCTCCCCAATGACGATTGCACAAAGGGAATGTCTCTTGAGTGTTTTTTACCGAGGATTATTTACATATTTACGATCGTAAATCTTTCAAGGTTTTTTCACTCAAACATCCTCCAAACGTGGGACATTTCCTAGGTGCATTTCGCTATACACTTGAGCACCTGAGCTTATAAGTCAATGTAATGTATAACATTTCATGTATTTGGTCACCATGGACACTTATGTAATGTCAAGTAATGTCTGGAGACTTTTGCACATGGTTATATGATAATTATAATACCCTAGTGGTTGAAAACAAGTTAGAAGGTTAGGACATGGCTTCCCTAAGTCTGACTTTGGGTTTAACGTCTCAAATTGTCATTAACTTTATAAATTAAAGTTCCCCCTTCTAATGTGAGACCCTCAACAATTTTTTATGCAAGTCTCACATGTCCCAATGCATCTAACTAAGCAAGCCTACTAGGCTAGCGCCCCCCTTTATGTCTATCCTAGCCCTTAGATTCTCCTAGACTCATCTATGCCCTTAGATCACCCAACACCCTCCTCTATCATGCAAAACATCCCCCCTAAGCCCACACATGTGAGTCATACCCTCTATTTCAATTTTCCTCACACGTGCAGCCCTCTTCCCTCCTTTTAGCCTTTGTTTGGACCTTCTTCAACTTATTTGGACCTTATCCTACCCTTTGGGAGGTTGTTAGGGGATTTAGAAGCTTCTTTTGGCCCACACATGCCAAGAAAAAGCTAGAAGCTCACTCAAACAACCAAATCATCCCCCTCTTTTGCCCTATTTGTCCCTCTTCTAGCAAATTATTGGCCCTCCTAGAGCTAGTGCCCTCCCTTTGGGACTTGTCTCAACCACTTTGAGGTATTTTTATTATCATTTTACCATACCAAGAGGGATTTGTTAGGGTTTTGAGTCATTTAGTTAGAGTCTAGAGTTTTCTATAATGGGAAGAGGTTGAGTTTCTAATGCTATATAAAGAACACTTCTCTCATCTTCATTGTCAGTTGTTGGTGTTACAAGAGAGTTAACTTTGTACAAGACATCATTCTAATACAATAATAAAGTTTTTTGGCTTTAGAGGTTATACTTGAAGCTTCTCATTGTTGATGGCGTAGTGGAAAAAATCGCCGAAAAATAGCAATTTTTTCTGGCTTCCAATTTTTCGACACGAAAAAATCGCGATTTTCAATAAATCAAACTTCTGACAAAATCGAGAAAAATCAAGAAAAAATTGGGAAAAATCGATAAAGATCGGGAAAAATCGGAATAAAATTGGCAAATATGGGAAAACATTGGTAAGCAAATTTTGACCTTATTAAAATACAAATCTTTCCTTTTTAATACTTTTCGCGGTTTGCCGATTTTTGCCAATTTTTTGTCAATGTTGCCAAGAAGATGTTTTCTGGACCCTTGTCGTTTTTTTGTCGATGCTGATTTTTTCCACTATGGTTGATGGTATTATTCTTGTTCATGGTTCTTCTATGGGATGTAACATTTTGTTCTATTTCTATCGAGCTACTTTAAGGGCAATATTGTCTAAGTGGATTGGATCTATGGTAAGATTTTATTTTAGATTAAATTGAATTTCTTGCAAAGAGGTTGGTTTTTCATTATAGGGTTCTTAATTCGAATGTTCCAATTCTTACCCCTTATAGTGTAGAGTTTCACTTAAGTAAGAAGTAGAGGAGGATTCTATCCTCCCCCCTTTATGATTTGCATTTTGTAGCTTCTAATACATCTATGAAGAGTTGGAGGCCTTGAGCACTTATTCTTTCTAGGTGATCTTTGTGTGAAACAAGTCCACTGAGAAATTTCTTAATTGACTCCATTGTAAAAAAATTCAGAGATCGCTACTCGCTCTGGAAATCTCATATCCCAACTCGGCCTTAGATCTCAATAAGCCACATACATATACTAAACCCAACTTCTCAATCCCAGAGAAGGTAACAGCTACACAGTATACTTATAATCTGAAGCACATGAAATCTCTCTACAACTTTAACAAATAAGATGGCAATCACACATAATGAAACTCAAATTTACCCTAGAAACCCAATATGGGAAAAACCAGCAACTAGGGCTTTCTTCAATCTCAAGCTAGAGAGAATAATATAGAGAGAGTATACAATCAACAATCAAAAATCCAATAACAGAAACCTAATGGATCAAAGCCCTAGATCTGCATGCAATTGCAGCTGCTACTCTTGGAAAATGTGCCCAGTTGTCTACCCTAACTTTGAATCTCTGATAACTTCCTTTGCCAATCTCTAGAAGAAGTAATTGCCTCTCTAATCCCTGAAGAAGTGCTACCTCTTCCTTTCTTCACTACTCTGCTCTGTTGGATGAAGAAACTGCAACCTCAATCTCTAAATGACGCCCCCAGCTGTAGAGATGCACCCTCTCTGCTCAGAACTGCATTCCTCTATCCCTGACTCGGTCAATCTCTGAATGAGATCTCTGTGTGCCCTCCTCAATTTCAAATGGAAGACCCTCAACTCCTCTTGGCCCTCCTGGCCTCAATAGAAGTTTGCCCTCAGTATCTCAGTGAATGTGCCACAACTACTCTAATCCTGAATCTGTGCATCTCTACTGCTGAATGAGCTGGATTTGAAATCTCTCTCAGCCCCTAATCTAATCTCCCTCTGTCACAAAACAGGAATGTCAAATTTGTCTCGGATCTGTGTCACTCCTCAGAAAGTGCACCTCCCTCTCTCTAGAATGCGCCCCCCTCTCTTTGTCAGATGATGAATGGCTCTTATGTGAAGATAAACTCACTGCACTCTAAAAAACTCGGTAACACTTACCCCCTAACTGCCTAAGTCACTAAGAAATTAGGTCACCAAAACTAATTAGGGTTCCAAAACCCTAATTTCACTCTCATGCAAAATTACTCTTCTGCATCTTTCCTTGTTAACTTTTCAAAATCCATAGCCCAAAGGAAAGGTAAGGCACTTATCTCTCTTATTTCTCTTGCAACCATCCATAAAACAAAATTTTAAATCTCTTTCTTTCCTTGTTTTATTTAGTGAAATCTAACCCTACGAGAACAAAATTTAAAAGATTAGATTGCACTTAGATCTATTGGATAATGTTGAAAATCTTAGATAGGTATTTTATTTCTGAATTTTTTTTCATAAAAAATTATTAAAATTCAGAAATTGGCTAATTGCTGCTTGGTTAATATATTATTTTGAAAAATTTGCATAAAATAAAAATCTTGAAATTATTATTATTGTTGTTCATCATCTATTTTCATATTTATTTCACAAAATAATTCATTAAAAAAAAAATTGTGCTTCATTGAAAATCATTAGATTTAGAAATTTTAGTGTTCCATGATTAGATAAGTTTACCAATCTTTTTTTTGAGATATTTCTGAAATTTTCTTATTTTAGAAAAAAAATATATTTAATGGTTCTAAGAAATTCATTGTTTGATCCTAGATTTAGAAAGAATTACTTTGCTATAAATTTATGTGTTTTTTCCAACAAGATTTTACTCATAAATTACAGCAATTAGTTGGGAAAATCTTATAAGTTTTAGTGTTATTTTAAGTATTTTCTTAACCTATTTAATTCTGTAATTTTTCTGTAATTTTTCTGTATTTCTGCATTTTTAGCAATCTCCAGAATTAGTTTTCCTTGTTTATGTCAAAAAAATTTAATCATAAGACACAAGGAGAAAACTTCAAGTGGTTTTAAGTTCTAATCACTAAACCCTTTGAGCTCTAATCACTAAAAGTCGTGATCTAAGTGTTAATTTGTAGTTGCTACTATCCGCCGCCACGCTACATCGGATGGTGCAGCTCTCCATCTTGAGGGATCATGCCTCCACCAGTCCTAATGCAGGAACACGGAAACAAGCACTCGCTATGTCGAGCAGGGTGGTACTGTGCCTAGTGCAGTGCCTCCTACTCTTAGGTAGGCATAAATCCATAAAAGATGCCATTTGCACCCAATAGAATGATAGGACCCACTTAGATACATAGAAAGGAGGGTTTCAATATCCTTTTGTTTAGTTGTTTATACTTATCCCCGAAGAGGGAAATGATAAATAGTCGGCACTCCTCCTTTTAATTTGGCATTTGGATTTTATCTAAAGTAAGTAATTGATCATTGTGCCTAATTAGCAACACATAATTGATTTAGTTGATAATTAAAATTTAAGACAAATTGCTAAATCATAGTGTTAATTGTTATACCTCGTTTGTGTATTTGGTTATTGGTCTTGTTCATATTGCTTCTGGTCCATGTTGAATATCTTATGAAGCATTACCCATTGGATTTTATTACTTCTTGTTGGACATCATAAGTAGACTCATTGGCTAAGTTTGAACATCTATTGTGTTGCCGCCTAATTTGCACCTCAGGTCACGTGGCAGAGATCTTCAAGGCACTGGGTGCGACCTTGGGGGCAAGCAAGAGTCAAGTGCTGTCACTTGATCTTGACTCCTCCGTCTAGACTCTCTCATAGCGAAGCCAAGGGGGGTGGTCCCTAGTAAAATAATCTAAGGTTATTTAATCTATGAAAACTAAACAGTTAATCTAGGAGATGATAACACAAATACTGAAACTGAGATAATTTGCAAGTAACTTAAATCACTAGCATAAAATAACATCCATTTAACACACCAATAAATTTTAAATAACTGGAAATAGATGATGCAATAGACCAGTGCTTGCGTGTAAGAGGGTTGCTAGTGATGTCTCAAGAAGTATTGCAATTGTCTCGGTTGGTCAATTTTAGAATTATTAAGTGAGTAATTAAGGAGTGGGTAAATTGTTGATCAATTTTATCTGTGAGATGTAGAACAGTCGGTGGCGGGGTATGGTTAAGACGCCCCCCTAAACGAAAAGGCCGCCGGTTCAAATCCCATGGATACCAAAAATCCAACCATGTTGAGAGTTGGTGCGGTCCAGGACGGGTGCAATCCCCGAGTGATTTTGACAGCTTAGATGCCCCTAGTTCATGGTAACTTAGCCAATGGCAAACCTGCTAATCAAGGGAGTTCTTCCACTTGCCAAAAAAAAATGTTGATCAATTTTATTAAAAATGTGGTAATTATCTGATTATTAAAGGGAAAATGGTATTCCATATATACTCAAGGGGTACAGGGATGTGGCTCTCAAAGTGACATGTGGGCTAGATGGAGTCATGGGGTTGTGTTCAACACTACACCAACAAGGGTGTATCCTAACAAGGCCCCACGGTCACTTTCTAGTAGTTCCCGCTTCACTTGAAGAATTTCCCCACTAAAGAGTAATTTAGAGTAAGTGTCGGATTTTCACTTTTGGGATTAATTGAAGTGTTAGACTAATTACTAGTCACTCCAATCCCTTTCTGATTGTCACATCGATCCAGCGAATGGCCTGCAGTGATCACAAGAGCATACGAGAATTGAAGCCTTGTTTATTTTCAGTGTTCAACAGGGACACGTCTCCTAGGGTCGGAGCGCGCTCCCTGCGCTTCCCACGCCTCGGGGGCTGGGAGGCTCCATGGGAAACATTTCCCAGTGCCCCCCATTCTGCAAAACTTGGGGAAACGCAGGTCTAGGAGTTTACCGGGTTGGGGGGCTCCCAAAGGCCCCCAGCCCCTCGAATTTTTAATTTTTTTTACTAAAAAACAAAAATGGTCCATCTTAAATTTTAGTCTTTTACACTAAATGGTCATTATAAATCGAAACAAAAACAAATAAAAAGAAACAAACATCAATATATGCTTAGCTATAACGATTACATTTACATTACACTAAACTCTCCGGAAACATAAGAGTTTATATGTTGGGGTTCATATTTTTATTATGTTTCTACTTTTTTGTAATTTTAGAGACCCCGACGCCCGCCCATCCCCCAAAATACCCCAAAATTTTGGGGTGTCCCTACACGTCCCCAATGTGTGTTTCCCCGCTCCCACGCTCTTGCGTCCCGGAAACTTGGTGGAACACAGTTTATTTTAAGGATTTTCGACTTTTAAATATGAGTTGGTTAAAATCTCAGTACTAATACTCTCGTTTCCAAGAACACAGACGGATTTGTTAATTTTAAAGCAAGAAAGTAAAAACTTGAAAAAAATGAAAAACGATGCAAATCCCCCCTGGGGGGATGGGGTGTGGGCACTTGGCTGCCCACTTGCTTCTCTTTTTTACAATGATTATGATAATATTATTTGTGTTCCTTTGTAGGATAGGAAACACAAATTAACAAGAGTTGAGGCCTTAGAAAATTAGCCACAAAAAAAGTAGTAAGATGAGGGGTCTCTGGATAGCTTAGATCTTCAAAATTTCGCCAAAGTGCCTCTCTACTCAATCACCTTTTTGCTGCAAAATAGCAAGTAAATATGAGCCAAAGATGTTAGATAATCATTCAAAAGCATAAAAAATTTAACAAAATTTCCAAGTACTTTAAAGATAGAAAATTTTAAATGCCAAATTAGTACTTGTTAGAAGCTAGATCCTCTAAAATATTACTTTTTAAAATCAGATCTGAACTTTCAAATGCATATGTAAATCAGATTAATAAGATATTCTCTAATATATTAATGAGATTTCGCTATGCACTAAGAACTAGTAACAGGTCATTGTTCAGAAGTATATCGCCCCTAACACTGTGGAGGATTGGGTCGGAGCCCTGTGAAAACGCATGCAGGCGGCTCGGTTATTTGGAAAGTCATGGTTAAATCCATTGAGGTGATTGAATCCAGCCTCTCCTGGAAAGTGGGAAATGATAGGAAGATAAGGGTTGGTGAGGATCTGTGGGTTGGCTGCAATCTTCAACATAGGCTCTCGGCACCCACGATGGAGATTCTTCGACAGAGAGGTATTATTTATCTTTCACAACTAACTGCTCCGTTTCAGGAAAACCGTTGGACCCAGAATTGGAGATCGGTGAGGGACTTGGACCTGCCTAAACCTGCTGGAAGGGAATTGGCAGTTTACATTGGAATTTTAATACAGGCATAGGTTCAACTTAGGGACAGGGAGGATGTTCTCATTTGGGATTCAAACCCGGGTGGGAGATACACTCCAAAGGCAAGGTACATCAAGCTTAGTGAGGATGGTATTCAGAGGGTTATGATCTGGTGGTGGAAAGCCTTGTGGAAAATCAAAAGCCCACCAAAAACAAGACTTTTCATGTGGTGTGTGCTAGAAAACAAGGCACCTACCTGGGACAATTTACAAAAAAGATGTTTCCAGGGGCCTAGGTGGTGTGCCCTATGTCAGGCTGATGGTGAGTCTCTTACTCATATTTTTGTACATTGTCCTTTTATTAAAGAAGTGTGGAGGGAATGTCAAAAGGCTCTTGGTTTGGATTGTATTTGGGTTGGTAATTCGGTACTGCAAGCTTGGGAGAACTAGAGGCGGACAAAGTCACAGGAAACAATGACAGCTCTTCCTTTACTGGTTATTTGGGGTGTTTGGCTTGCTAGAAACAAAATTATTTTCACAGATAAACTGTGCACTCCTGCAATTACAGCAAGCCTGGCTTGTGGGATTCTCCCTGCATTCCCACAATACATTAGGGCCACTAGACAGAGGGAATTTTTTGAGCTGGAAAATGACAGATCAATGCCGTGGGGGTTTTTTGATGGGGCTTCACAAAATAATATCTGTGGGGGAGGGGCAATACTCTTTCTTTCGGATCAGCATTTCTTTGAGCTGATGGTTGGGTTGGGGGAAGGAAGCAACAATCGTGCAAAGCTATTGAGCTTAAAACTTCTAATTTTTGCAACAAAGAAGGGATGTAGATCTCTTAATGTGTGTGGAGACTCGATGAATGTGAGAAACTGGATTAATGGGATTCAACTATGCCAGAATCTCATACTTGACAACATTATATCCTCCATTAGAGTAGTATTAGACACTTAAGTATCTTTCTCTTGCCAACATGTCTATAGGAAAAACAACCGGCAGGCGGACAAGGCCTTGAAGGAGGGGCTTCAGTTGGATTTGGGTCGGTGGAAGATCAGATAATTTATAGATGGTTCAGTACATGAATATTACCATACACCCTTTATAGAGGGAGTTGCTCCATTTTAAAAAAAATTGGAAAAGACATGGTTTTTTTTATTTCTGTTCATATTATGCTCTACTGTTTCATGGATAAGATGGGACATTGTTTACATGGCTCATGTCTAGATATGGAAAGTTTCATTTTGTTACATGGCATCTTTCGGGCTGATCTGATTCAACAGTTACTTGATATGCTACCTGACGAATTTGAACAGTTATGTTTTTCCGATGGATATAAAGGAAACTCTGGTAATGATGCAGTCTGATATATTTTTTGTATGGGGGATTATCAGTGGACATGAGCAGGGTCTTCTTTCTTTATTGCACATATGTCTTACAAATACACAAACGGTGTATCTACTGAATGTAATTTTATTCTCAAAAGATGATATAAAATTACACTTTTTTCCCATGAAAAAAAAAGAACTAGTAACCGAAAGAAAGCTTGAAATTTGTATCGAAAATGTATCACCAAGCTTCAACGATAAGCAAAGAAAGGAAAAGAGACGTCCACAAAGTGTTGCCAGTGGGATGAAATGTTTTCTTCAAAAACTACTAAAGAAGAAGTACAGCTAACATGCTCATCCAAACCTCCAGCTTAGGAAACCTGTAAAAACTCTACAAAACTTGCAATGTGGATTAAATGTCGGTGTTACCCAATAACAGATACTTAACGAAAGTATGAATTCAAGCAAGAATAATCATAAATTCATAAGCATTCTATTACAAATAACAATAACAAGCAATCCTAAAAGTATTATTTCCTATCTTACTAGAACACAGTTCCCTTCAAAAGCCAACAATCCCGAACATATACAAGCTTGCGAAAAATCTACAGATTACCTCAATATTGCATAAAAGAACATACATCCGAACACCATAGACCACACTTGCATCAGCCCCCAAAGCCTTTTATTAATCAATGATGAAAAAATTACAACAAGGTACAAGTAGAGGTTCCACACTTCCTGATGTCGAAATGAAGAGAACTTGCTCTCTTAAATAGAAAAACTCAGCATGAGGGGGCGCACTTGCTAAATGATGAGCTTGATAGCTTGGCGTGAGTTGGATGTGAGTTGGATCTCCATGCTTTGGGGCACAAAGAAGGCAATTACCAAAATCCCAAAAGCTTAACCTCAAACCAAATCTTTCTTTCTTGGGAAAAGCGCCCCTCTTGGAAAAAAATCCAATTTGATATTTAGCAACCATTTCATTCATTTTGGTGACTTGTAACTCTTTAGGAATAATTCTATTTACCTTTGCCAACTCACAGAAACTGATTTCGGCTAGTATTTTTTATTTTTTTAATTGCCGAATTTTTAATTAACCCATTTTTTGTCTTTTTTGGGTTTTTCGAGAAATATTTAATTTTGGAGATAAATAATTACTCGAAAACTTAGGAAAGTGGGTTTAGGGGTTAAGTGGGTGCTCTGGGTTAGAAAATGAGCACCCCCATGGCAAAAACAACCTCCTAGCCCCACTTTTATGACTTTTTAAACTTTTACAATTAACTTATTAAAAATAAACCTGTAAAAATGGAAAATAAATATATATATATTTTCCCGAAAATTTAAAAAAAAACTATGGGGGACTTGGGACATGTTCATAATGACTCAAAATAATGATTAGCATGGTAATATACATCGACACCTAGGTTTTAATAACCTCCCAAGGCCTAACCACCAAAACAATTATTCCAGCTTTGGAGGCTTGAGTGAAAAAATCAAAAATTATTTATCGTTAAAAAACGATAGATAATTAACAAAGAAAAAACACCCTGGAATAATGCATTGATGACTAAGTCCTAGGAAACCAAACCTTTTACATAAAGTCATCAGGCTAAGTCATTTTATTACAAATCCCCATGGGGTATGAACATGTTAAATATTTTTTTTTAAAAGGGCCTAAGAAGGCTTGCATGGACTTCTAAATTTGAAAACTTGAACAAGCAAATGTTCATCTTTGGCAGCTTACTTAGAAATCCAACTTTGTGCAACTTAGTTGGTAACATATTGTAAATGTTTGATTTACAAGTTGTTTAAGTTTCTCTAAGTACATAAGCTAAATTTACATTCTATATTGTGCTTAGCTTAGTCTAGGTCAACTATAATATTGTAATATCTTTCATCTAGACTTGACTAAATAATCAATTAACTTGGGATATCCCCCTAGGCTTAGGTTTAAAGACAAAGCTTGAAATGAGAGGTTGTGAGTTGAGGTGACAGTGATGAGAAACCTTTGTTTCCACCTAAGTTGTGCTAGTGGGTTGGGATCTTTTCCATTTACGTACAAACTGGGCAATAACACAGCCCACAAAATGAGTCTCAAAATCTTATACGGTCATAAATTGAGGCCTAGTAGGAAACAAAAGAGAAGAATATAATATATGACTAGATTGTAAGATTTGGAAATAATTGTAAGTTTACCAGCAAATGGCTAGTCTCTTATCTCATTTACGGTCATTTGTTGGACAATAATAAAATAATTGTACCTTATCTTATCTATAATGCCAATATCAAAGCTTTGGTTGTGGTCAATCAAAGCACCAATCCAACATGCCAAAAGGAGAAAAGGTATTCCTATATTTCACCTGTTCAAACCTCCTTCCAATTCCAATAAATCCAGGTTAGGGGTCCTCTGCTTGAATGAGCCATAACTCATTGTGGAAAGGGTGGGATGGTAAAACACAACTTTTGGGGTTGTTCTTTTGAAAAACAACATCGAAAATTCATGCAATTGTGATTCACTGCTCTTTTTCAAGGAAACATTCACTGGCACACAACCTTGCTTGGAGAGGGAAATTTATAGTTCTAAACCACTTATTGGGTCTTTGGCATTGTTATTACATATACATTTGCAGTTGGGCTTCCATGATGCAGCATGCAAACTTGTCTCTATTTCTATTTCGGGTTACTTTTTACATGGGGTATCAGCATGGATCTTTACAGTTTCAATTCACTTAAGAGCCTTGTTCATCATATTTTCCTTATGAGGACTGAGATTCAGGAGTCCATTGAGATGATTTCGGTGATGATTTAGTTCATTAGAGCAGAGTAGCAAATCAGGAGATGGTACATACAGTTATAGAGGGCCTTATCAGTTGGAGACAGGTATACATGGGGAGATCAAGTATATTTCCCTAGTTTAGTTTTTCTCTATGATGTATCTAAATCACCTATGCTTGTCATGTTAGGATGATTATGGTGACCTATGCTTATATGATCTGTATTGCTCTAACCTGTCTTATGATTAATTAAGGAATTCAATGTCAAGAATGTTGCCCATGCCATGTTTGAACAAAGTGTAAACCATAGTGCTAGGTTGGTTCCATGTCATTTGTCCTCGTCCATCCAGTTCATCCACTTTTGTTTTTATCACATGACTTAGACTAATGGAGGCTTGTGAGATTGAAGATCATTTTCCCCATTCTGACCCCTATGCATGATGGATCCCATGTTGTCTTGTGTCTCAGCTCTGAGCTGTGCAACAAAACTTGCCGAAGCCTTGATCCTTCTGGGCCTAGAGAACCCGCTGGTGTTGGTTCATGACCTTAGGTGAGTTGGGTTTTGAAGCCTTGACCTCTCTGGTCGGTTGCCCCTGATGTTTGGTCTGGCCTGTGGATATTCCTCCTTGTTGCCAGAGAAGTTGTCAGCTAAAACTTGAAGCAATATGTCTACCATCATTACATGCATTATGAGTTATATGATATATGTATTATGAAATGCAAGCCTGCAAATGAAATTGCAAACTATGACTTTAGACACAAATCAAAAAGGTTATGAAATGAAATTGTGAAAGGCCCAAATAAAGCAGTGGATAAACAAATGCTAAATCTAAATACTGTTGGCAATATTATTGAAATGTAATGATTAATTCCTCACGGAGCCTAAGGGTTTTGATGTGAGATGGAGTAAGGGACAGCTAATTCTAATTGTCCCCTAGGATCTCTTCGCTATAGTTTCTTGTGTACTCAACGCAAGGGTCCTAGAAAAAATCCTCACGGAGCTTGTTCTTTAACTTGGATGTGAGTCGTAGACATGATTGTTAAGGTTGAATGGACACTTTTCAGATCAGCTCATCCACTTGTGAGACACTACCATTCCCTATTGTTCATCCATCATGTAAATGTCACCTTGGTAGAGTGTATTGGTTGTCATTCAGATAGATCACTGAGTCAAAGTCAGTCAAAAGTCATTTCCCCTTGCCTTAACTTTGTTCTTCCATCCTCACCCATTTGTAGCACATGTTTTACACTTTGTAAGTATGGCATGAACAAGCAGACTTCCAGAAGATTCTAAGATTTTTCAAAAGCAAAGATACATCTTACTATTATTATTATTATTTGTCACCATGATTATGAATAACTGATTTAAGTTGGGTTTTGATATACATTGTTGGAGCATTTCTTACCTTGGATGGTTGCAGGATCATATTGATACAGTATCTCACCTTGATTTTGGGTACTTTGACTTGGCCAACCCAGTTGACCAAGTCAATCACGGTTCCCAAGGCAGTGACTCAAAAATATAACATGGTCTATATTTGTTCTAGACATGCCCAAGACCAATACTGCGGTTTCAGTTTTGAGAGTTTGGCCCCGGTTCTCTAGAAAAGTGATTATTATCACCTAATTATTGACCAAATGATCAAATTTTATTCCAGATAGCAGTATGATTGGTTCTCCTAGAGCAAAGCAATGTTCTAGGGGGTATGAGCAGTCACTTATACCATTCTTTTATGTCTCCAGATCATCCCGAGCAGTCAGTTTGCACCCTAGGCAGAGTTGTGGTGGATTTATCAATTTCCGGAGATTGTACCAGCAAAAAATTAACTAATAAATCACTTAAAAAATCGATTTTCCCTCCTGAGTCAACAAAATGGCTTGGAAATTTGACAGATGATGTTTCTCAGCATCCCGGACAGTCCTTCAGTAATTTTCTGTCAGCAGATGTCCGGATTATTTTATTATGGCTCAGCCAATGAGGAAATCCCCCCAAGGGGACGCCCCCTTTGATTGGTTATTCATGTATTTCACTGTTATATCATATGATTTGAAGTTGTAAAAGGGCCTATGGTGAATTAATCCCCTAAGTGACACCCTCAGTGTATTACTGTATCACACTTTATGTTATATTTTGAGTTTGACTTAGGATAGGCATCCTTGAGCAAAGTGTGCCCGCTTTGTTGACTTAGTCACTTGACCCATGTGATAAGTTGTGTATTGTTGATCTCCACCGTTGATGATTTTTTAATCTCAACCGTTGGATGATAAAGTGAGTTAGGGTTTATGTCTCTCTATAACTATTTAAGAGAGGTGATCCCCCCATTGTAATTCATGAGCATTAGCACTGGAATTTGAATAAATAGATTTTTGTCTGGGACTACTCTCTGTGTACTTTGTGGATTTGATCTGATGTTTTGATGACTGATATTGCTACTCTTCTATACTGAACATTGTTCAGGACATATCTTGCCTTTTTTCCTTTACCCATTTTCTGCAGGTTGAAGAGGCACGCGCCAGGGAGGACGCAGTTGTGAGGAAACTCACCCCATCTCCGCTCTCGGGTGTCCAGTTCAGGGAGTAACTCTTTCTTATGAACGTTTACTGCCTTTTCCTTTCTTCATCTTACAGATCTCGTTCGTTTCCCTTACTATTTGGTTTTCTCTGGTTTGGCAGGTAAAGGGGGCGCTAGGGTGATTGGTTGAAGCTCAACTCTGTCAAGATCTACTCCAAAAACGTTCATTTAATCTGGAAAGTGGCATTCTTCGTCATTTCAGAGGCATTCTACAAAATCCAGGTACATTTCACAGGTAATTTTCGCTTCTTTTATTTTCTATACATGCATTGCTCATCATTATATTACATTAAAACCCTCGTTCTGTAGATCCATAGGTTCTAGCTTGCAACGAGATATAAAATTTAAAACCCAATTTGGAATAAACATAAAACCCCTAGATTTAAATTTTCAGCTTAATCAGACTCCATTTGCCCATCCAAAGCACTGGCTGGCTACTAGGGAAAAACGCCCCCCTTGGGGAAAGTGGTCATTTCACAAACTGTAAACTAGGTATTGTTGGTTTCATTTCCATTCACCTAATCTTACACCCAACAACTATTTTGAGTATCCAGTTTCAGTAATTTTCACCATTTTTCCTTGGATCCCATTTTTCTGCTTAAAACCATAGGGCAAAATTGAGGCTTTTCACCTGGATACTCTGAATCTCTTGGTTTTTGTTTTAAACTCTAATTAACCATCCTACTAAGAGATTCCACCAAGTTTCCCTCGGCTACTCATTCGTTTTCCTTGTTTTAGGGTTTCTTGGTCATAAGGACACCCCCTGGGCTTTGTGTTTTCACTGGTCTAAAGTGTCGGTATCCTTGACTAGTGTGACATCCGAGTTCTTTCAGAAGTCTTGGATATCGTAGGTCACGAATAAGATCATCTCATGGGGCAACTACAAGATTCGTGATAACAAGCATTGTAAACTTTCGTCCCTGTGCTCCATTTGCAAGTTGCCCTTTATTTTTGTTTTTTATCATCTTCTCAGTGTTAGAATTTTAATGGCTACATAAGATCTTTAAACATTTAGCATCATTTCATCATAACCATAGCATTAGGATCACTGAAAGAAAGACAAGCACACCAAGACAAAAGAACACTGATTTTCCTCTACGAAACCATAAGGGAGAAAAACCCAGCAACTTCTTTAGTATAGATTTTGTCACCAAGTGCAATGCCAACCAAGATAAACCCCAAAGAGAAAAGCAACTACTTCTTCTCTCTATTGAACCTCTCCTCTCTCTCTCTCTTGCGCACTTGCTTGAGTTGAGTGTGTCCAAATGAGAGGTGCACCCTTACTATTTATACTCATCAAGTGAGTGACCTTTTTACCTAGCAGAGCCGACTTATTACTCTTACAGGGCCAACTTGTCTAGGGAGACTCAAAATAACATTTATATTCTTGTGGGTACTATTGACTCTACTTACAACGAAAGGGTTACATTGAATCTTACAAAGACTTTTACATGACCATGTACATCAATAACATCTCCCGAAGGGGGTACAACAATAATACAATAAAAGTACAACAAGAATATCTTCCAAAGTTACATTTTTCAACACTCCCTCTTAACAAGGAAGGTATTCTTCCATCACGGTCATCATCCCTGCCTCACAGCTAGCTGAACAAACTGCACTATACTCTGCCTTGGTTGTACTCAGTGCTACACTTGTCTACTTCCTGCTGAACCAGGAAATCATGCCAAACCCCAAACTAAAGCAGCACCCTAAAGTGCTCTTCCTATCTGTAGCACTACGAGCCCAATCTGAGTCTTCATAGCCTTGCGGGAAAATCCTTTGATCTATTGCATATCTAAGGCATACTCAATCATACCCTTCAAGTACTTCAACACATGATTTGCCGCAATCATGTGAACACGTCTCGGCTCTACCATTTACTGACTCAATGTGTTCATCGCAAAGCATATAGTGTAGAAAAATCTGAGTTTTACTGCATGCTGGTTTATATGAACATTTTGTGTTTTTCACTTACAGCCGGTTTGGCATTGGCTGTAAGTTACTTAAGAAAAATATACTGAGCAATATAAACACACAGTAAAAATACTAACAGGCTGAAAAACACATTTGGACAGTCACACCATAAATTTTTAACTCAGAGATTTTTGGCCAAATAAGCCCTGGAAAAACCCCCACGGGGAAAACCAGTCAGAGAGAGAGAGAGTTTATATTATTTGCTTCAGGAAAAAATCAGACATTTAATTTACAGTCAAAATTTCCAACTTATCTTAACCCAGAATTTTGACCCAGCAGTCTGTCTTGGTTTCCATGTTGTTTTCTTCTCGAAAAATGTGCCAAAACCAACAGCAACTCAGCCTCGATTTTTGTGCCAAAACCCCATACTGTACGACCAGCATTAAATGCTGCCGTACTCCTTGAAAACAGTGCCTGACACCACCTCGAAATCTGTGCAAAAATTACAGCAGCCGTACCCTTGAAAACTGTGCAGTCCGTACCCTCGAAACCTATGCAGTCCGTACCCTCGAAAACAGTGCAGGAATTAATGCAGCCGTACTGTCTCGATTTCTGTGCATTAAATGCAGTTCGTACTGTGTATTAAATGCAGCCCGTACTGTGTATTAAATGCAGTCCGTACTCTCCTTGGGTTCTGTGCCAAACAATAAATGCACCTCGATTTCAGTGCTGTCCCTCTTCTAGGAAATTGTGCCAATCCCTAGCTCGACCTCTTGCTCTCTCAGTTCACTCTCCTTCTTCACAAAATGAACAAGTGAAGTCTCTTTGCCTCCCTCAGCCTTTTTGTCTAAACCCTAAGTGGGTATCTAATCCAACGGTGGAAAAAGATCCAATCCAATGGATGAGATTCAATGAGAGTAAAAATCCCTTTTATTTAAATCACTTAAATAAAATTACTCACCCACTTAAATTTATCAAAAAGTGACTTTAAGTTTATAAAGTCTCATTAAGTGACATTTAATGTGAGGGTCACCTTTTTCCCTCTTCTAAGTGACTTAGGCAATAAAGTCACCTAGGGAACATCTGCCTAGGTACAAAAACTAGCACTCCCTCTTACCGAGGAAGGTGTTCTGCACCACTCCCAACTTGTCTCTGAAGAAGACAAACTTTCCCCTCCCCAAAGACTTCGTCAGAATGTCTGCTACCTGCTCATCAGTGGATACATACTGAAGCTCAACTGCCCCTCTCTGAACGTAGTCAAGGATGAAATGGTATCTGATCTCTATGTGCTTTGACCTGTCATGGAACACTGGATTCTCAGAGAGCTGAATGCAACTCTGATTGTCACAATAGATCACCGTAGGCCTAAGCTGCTGATCAAATAAGTCTACCAATAACTTGCGAAGCCACAGTGCTTCCCAAGTAGCCTGACTGGCTTCCATATACTCAGCCTCAGCAGAACTCAATGCAACGGACTTCTGTTTCCGACTGAACCACGACACTGCTGCCGAGCCCAAACTGAAACAACAACCAGAAGTGCTCTTCCGATCCCGCACACAACCTGCCCAGTCTGAATCTGTGAACCCAACCAAGCTGACTCCACCCGAACCCCTGTAGTCCAGACCATAATCCACTGTTCCTGCAAGATATCTCAATATGTGCTTTGCGGCAGTCCAGTGCACACTCCTAGGCTCAACCATGAACTGACTAAGAGTGTTCACCGCAAAACACAAGTCTGGCCTGGTATTGACCAGATACATCAAAGACCCAATGAGCTGACGATATATAGTGGGATCCACCAACTTACCCTCAGAAGCATGAAGTTGCTTCCAGTTGGTGATCATAGGTGTACACATCGGCCTGCAGTCCTCCATCCGAAATCTCCTCAGAATATCAGCTGCATACTTCCCCTGTCCAAGGAAAATATGCCCAGGCTCCTGCCAAACCTCCATCCCCAAATAGTAATGCATCAGTCCAATATCGGTCATCTCGTACTCCGATGCTAGATCTCTCTTGCAATGTACAATGAGACGCTCAGCACCTGTGATAAAAAGATCATCAACATACAGCAGAAGAATGAGCGGATCTCCCCCAACCACAATGAAGTAAAGGTTGGGATCAACCTCACTCTTCTGAAATCCCATCGATGTCAAATAAGCATCAATCCTGGAGTACCAAGCTCTAGGAGCTTGCTTCAGTCCGTACAAGGCTTTCCTCGGCCTGCACACATGAGAATCTCTCCCATGGATCTCAAATCCCTGTGGCTGCTCTAAGTATACCTCCTCCTGCAGAAGACCATTGAGAAATGCAGTCTTCA
>LPNX010314143.1:276068-307233 GCA_001517045.1 Pseudotsuga menziesii
AGGGCCTACCAAATGCCTCAGCTTCCTTCAAGGTCTCCTGAAGCCACTTAGGCTTCCTCTTCCTTGAAGGCTACTCCTCATCTGAGGAAGTCCCTGTACCTGAAGGTCCAATACCCCAAGGACCAGTAACTGATGAACCTGTTCCTGACGATCCTGTAATCTGAGGACTCAAACTTGAACCTGTCCCTGAAGTGCTAGCCACCTGAATCACTGATCCTGTAGACGCTGTGCCTGTACCCTGTGATCCAGTCCCTCCAGAAACCTGTGGACCTGTAAGCTGCATCGAAGAAGCCTGTACCATCTGAGGTGTGGGAGCTGGTGTCTCCCCCTGCTCTAACTCTCTAGACTTCCTGAAGGCTCTCTCCTCATCAAACTTTACTTCCCGACGGACAACAACTTTCCGCGACCTAGGCAAGTAAAGTCGATAGGCCTTCGAAGTCTCATCATATCCCACAAAGATGCCTCTCTCTGCGGTGGGATCAAACTTCGTCCTCTTCTCAGAAGGGACGTGAGAGTAAGTCAACGAGCCAAATATACGAAAGTGGCTCACCTCAGGTTTCTTGCCTGAATACATCTCCTCAGGAGTCTTGCTCCCCACTGCCCTGTGAGGACTCCTGTTTTGCAGATAAACTGCAGTGCTACATGCCTCAGCCCAAAGAAAGAAAGGTAACCCCTGATCATGGAGCATCGCTCTGGCTGCCCCCACAATCGACCTGTTCTTTCTCTCTGCTACTCCATTCTGCTCAGGAGTGTAAGGAACTGTCAGCTGTCTCTGAATGCCCTCCTTCCTGCAGAATGCATCGAACTCCTTGGAGGTATACTCACCCCCATTGTCCGATCTCAACATCCGGATCTTCCTCCCCGTCTGCTTCTCCACAAGGGCTTTGAACCCTTGGAAGACTCTCAACACAAGCTCGGACTTCTTGCTCCTCAAGAAATAGATCCAGGTCTTCCTGGAGTAGTCATCAATTAAGCTGATGTAGTACTCAAAGCCTGTCAAAGACCGTGATGTCATGGGACTGCATATATCAGTATGGATAAGATCAAGCACCCCGGCAGCTCTCGTGTCACTGCTCGAAAAAACAGTCTTGGTGTACTTTCCCAAAGCACACCCCCTGCACACATCACTCTGCTCAGTGCTGAACTCTGGTAAACTTGTAACCATGCTCCTCAACAATCTAAGAGCTGGGTGATGTAGGTGGGCCATCCTCCGATGCCAGAGCTCACATAGCTCACTGCTGCTGCTGTGTGCTAAAGCACACTGTGGCTGAAACAATAGCTTGTACAGCTTTCCACACCTAACTCCAATGTCCATGGCACTGGACATACCTGTAGCCTTGGGATACGCCTGCACTCTCCCATCTGAAAAGCACACCCCAAGACCCCTGTCCTCAATGGTGGAAACTGATACAAGGTTCTTCTTCAGCCCAGGGACATACAACACATCCCTCAGAGTCATGGGACTCATCGACTCCCTCTGAAATGTGATGGTCCCCCGACCAACAGCTCTAACAACGGTGTTGTCTCCAAGGACAACCTCCACATCTCTACCTGTCTCAGATAACTCCGAGAACACCTCTCGAGCTCCAGTCATGTGGCTCGAGGCTCCACTGTCAATGTACCAAGTAGTAGAGGTGGATGCAACCCCCTGATGACCTGCCAACAAAGAATGCTCACTGTCAATATCCATATCTATGCTGGTGGCTAAAGAGACTCTCTCTCTCTCCATCTATCCAGCATAAAGGGAAAACTCCCTCTGAAATGCAACACTAAACTCATCAACCTCTGCTGAGGCTACAGTCTGTTGTCCCTGTCCCTTCTTCTTCTTCTTGCTTGGACACTGTGAGGCATAGTGCCCAAACGCCTGACAAGCATAACACTTGATTTTACTCAAGTCCTCCTTCTGCCCACTCTGCTGCTGCTGTTTGGCCCCACCCTTCTTGGGACCCTTCTTCTTCTTACCCTTGGCTGCCAAAGCCACATCCTCATCATCAGCCCCTCTCTGAGAAGTACTACCCTGTACAAGACCTCTCCTGGCCTCCTCCTGCACAAAGTCATCCCAAAGCCTCTCCCAGTCAGGTAGGTTCTCTCTGCCCACTATAGCTTGCACAAAAGCACCCCAGGACTTTGAAGCCCCATTCACTGCGGTGCGAACAAGCTCTGTAGGGGCAACCTTCTCCCCAACCGCTGCAAGTTCATCCCGAACTGCAAAAATCCTAGTAAGGTAAGCTGTGACTCCCTCACCCCCATTCATCTTTATACTCTTGAGTTTTTCTCTGAGAACCATTTTCCTGTTCTCATTAGAACTCTCATACAAACTGGTTAAGGCTGTCCACATCTCATGTGCCCTATCCTTGCCTGAAATGTGAGGGATAATGTGATCTTTAACCGCATCAAGAATAATCCTTCTAGCTTTACAGTCCTGTTTGTTGAAGGCTGAAAGGGCGGCTGCATCTGTAGATGCGGGTATGACAATCGAATTTGCTGTAGTGTTCCTAACTACATCCGGCCATAACTCATTCTCTTCTAGTAACAACAAAATTCTGGCCTTCCACGACACAAAATTCCCTGTCCCATCCAGCCTATCCTCCAATCTAAGTCCTGTAGCCATCTCTTCACCAACCCAACAAAGTGCTGTTCACTGACAGAAGATAAAAATACTAAAAAACTGAGTTCTGGAAATTACTGTGTCTGCAAAAATCACTGCTTTCAGCCCCCAAGCTCTGATACCATGTAGAAAAATCTGAGTTTTACTGCATGCTGGTTTATATGAACATTTTGTGTTTTTCACTTACAGCCGGTTTGGCATTGGCTGTAAGTTACTTAAGAAAAATATACTGAGCAATATAAACACACAGTAAAAATACTAACAGGCTGAAAAACACATTTGGACAGTCACACCATAAATTTTTAACTCAGAGATTTTTGGCCAAATAAGCCCTGGAAAAACCCCCACGAGGAAAACCAGTCAGAGAGAGAGAGAGTTTATATTATTTGCTTCAGGAAAAAATCAGACATTAAATTTACAGTCAAAAATTCCAACTTATCTCAACCCAGAATTTTGACCCAGCAGTCTGTCTTAGTTTCCGTGCTGTTTTCTTCTCGAAAAATGTGCCAAAACCAGCAGCAACTCAGCCTCGATTTTTGTGCCAAAACTCAGCAAAAAAATCGTACTGTACAACCAGCATTAAATGCTGCCGTACTCCTTGAAAACCGTGCCTGAAACCACCTCGAAATCTGTGCAGAAATTACAGCAGCCGTACCCTCGAAAACTGTGCAGTCCGTACCCTCGAAACCTGTGCAGTCCATACCCTCCAAAACAGTGCAGGAATTAATGCAACCGTACTGTCTCGATTTTTGTGCATTAAATGCAGTCCGTACTGTGTATTAAATGCAGCTCGTACTGTGTATTAAATGCAGTCCATACTCTCCTTGGGTTCTGTGCCAAACAATAAATGCACCTCGATTTCAGTGCTGTCCCTCTTCTAGGAAATTGTGCCAATCCCTAGCTCGACCTCTTGCTCTCTCAGTTCACTCTCCTTCTTCACGAAATGAACAAGTGAAGTCTCTTTGCCTCCCTCAGCCTTTTTGTCTAAACCCTAAATGGGTATCTAATCCAACGGTGGAAAAAGATCCAATCCAATGGATGAGATTCAATGAGAGTAAAAATCCCTTTTATTTAAATCACTTAAATAAAATTACTCACCCACTTAAATTTATCAAAAAGTGACTTTAAGTTTATAAAGTCTCATTAAGTGACATTTAATGTGAGGGTCACCTTTTTCCCTCTTCTAAGTGACTTAGGCAATAAAGTCACCTAGGGAACATCTGCCTAGGTACAAAAACTAACATATATCCGGCCTCGTGTTCCTCAAATACATCAATGAGCCAATCATCCGCCTATATACTATGGCATCAACTATCTCTGAAGTAGTATCACACAGCAACTTCAAGTTCAATGTCGTTGGTGTGGCCATGGCCTTGCAATCCATCACCCGAATCTCTTCAAGATCTTTGCCGCATATTTTCCTTGACTAAGAAAAATCGCATCTGGATTTTGCCACACCACTAATCTCAAGAATCTTGCCAAGATTCTCGAACTCTAAGATCTACTTCCTCTAGGCGAGGGGAGACATCCGGTATTACTCTGAGCATATTCCTAAGATACTGAGGCAAACAACCCTTTCCACGGATAGAGGCTAGGTGATAATGTCTCTGAATCTAGCTCTGCAATCTGTGCTATAGTCACTCCCTTTGAAGCGAAGCTTTCCTGCTCCCTCTGAACAGAGCACTATCCTCCCTTTACATCTTAACATCTTGTATTCTCTGCATCGGGACAATTTGCACTGGAGTGACTAGTAGCATTCTCTGTTGTTGATCTTTTGTGTATCCATATATGTCATCGCTCAAGGTCACCGGTTACTAAGATCTTGAACTCTGTAGCAAGTTCCCTCTTGCACCCATCTATGAGCTTTTCATCCTTTGTAGGCCGCCATCTTCAACCTTGTTGCAAAGGTTGAGATCTACATCACTCTAGGTGATCCTCAAGCTCGTCATGTAACTGTATGTCATGGGTGCCGTCTAATCCCATACAAAGCCTTCTTCAATCTATGCACATGTGGTTCTCTGTAGAGAGTCACGAGTCTTGGAGGTTACTCAATATACACTTCTACTTCGATTAACCATTTATTTAGTGTAATATCCATCACTAGAGAAGTGTGTCTGGCCACAAAAGCAAACGTCTCGTCATAATCAATCCCCTCTTTCTAAGAAAACCACGGACCTTGCTTTGTACTTCTGTAGTATTGCTTGATCTTGTAAATCTTCTTGAATGTCATGGCAAATCCTCGTCACTTGTTCTTTGGAACAAGTATCATCATTCTTCTCTTGTAAGTGATTGCACACGATCTTTCCTACAAGTCAAATTCAATTGCATGATTAAAAACCCTTCATAATCATCAAATTATATAGACATTTCAATAACAATGCATAAAGCACACAGTTATGCAACTATCTTAGCCAATGCTTTAGCACAACATCCATCCATGTCTTGTATACACACGGTGACTTACTAGATGCCTTCCATCTGTAGTAGAACATACATAAGAGCATACACTGCTCCCAATATGTTTGCAAAAAGGTCGCATTCTGTTAGATTTTCTTAAGATTATAGCAGTATATCTTAATTGCATTTATCAATAGGATCACCAAAAGATAGACAAAGCACAGAACAATAACACAAGTATTTTTATCTTGGGAAACCCAAATGGGAGAAAACCCAGCAACCTTCGTCTAGAGATAATAATTATGAGATCAGAGTACAATGAAGAAAGAGGAAAAGAAAGGAAGTATCTTCCAGAGATGGAAACCCCAAAAAAACAATCTTCTTCTCTAGGATATGCGAACTTCTCTCTCCCAGAAAACTGCGAAATTCTCGTGTTGTTGTGTGGAATAATGAGGGGCGCCTCCTATTAATACATTTTCCACTAATATTTTAACTAGGGCCGACTTTACTTGGGGGAGCAATATAAATTTATATTTTATAATATTATTTTATCTTTTCTTTTGTTTGCTTTTCTCCCCAAGGTCTACATTCTTCTTTCTAGGGTTTGTATGATAGATTACAATAAGATCAACTCTCGTATGAGGTACAATACAAGAACAATAAGAATAGCTTCTGAAGTTGCACAGATTCCAACACTCCCTCTCAACAAGGAAGATATTATTCGGTCTTCATCAACGTCACGATCATCTAGGTTTCATCTGTACATCTATATAGTCTCTATCATCTCTAAACATATTGAAGGTTGTCTTTATGAATTTGTACTATCCGGGTGTCTGAGAGAAAATCTTCTGCTATCTATCTGTCTCTACTGCCGATGGAATATTTCCATGCCTGGCTAGGGATCCTGGATGAGCAAATGTGTACAACCATTTACTACCTGTTCGTCTCATCTGTCGATGGGGTACTCCCATACCTGGCTGAGAACTTGAACGAGTAAATGTGCACGACCATCTATACTGCTTATTCGTCTCATCTGCCAATGGGATACTCCCATGCCTGGCTAAGAACCTAAACAAGTGGAGGTAACTGTGTAATCAAATGGCCATTTGCTACCTGTCTGACTCATCTGTCGATGGGATTTCTCCCATACCTAGCTGAGCACCTAGACAAGCAGAGGCACCTGTGTGAACCCAACCATCTACTACCTGTCTGTCTCATCTGCCGATGGGATTTCTCCCATACTTGGCTGAGAACCTGGAAGAGCAAAGGTACCTGAAAAAAATTATGATAAAGGTCTCTCAGTCATCTCTCCCTCTCAATGAGGGATGCGTTCTCTTCTACTCCAAGTGTTTCGCAAAAGTATTCAACCTTCATCCTGGGAAGAGGCTTGGTGAGAATATCTGCAGACTGGTCCTCTATCGGAATATATTGTAGCTCAACTGCACTTTTCTGCGCCATATCATGTATGAAGTGATACCGAATCTCTATGTGCTTCAACTTATCATTAATTACAAGATTCGCTGACATCTGCACACAACTCTAGTTATCACAGTGAATCATGGTTGGCTCTGGAATCTTGGCCAAACAATCCTGCAAGAAGTTTACGAAGCCAAACTGCTTCTCGAGCTGTTGAACTAGCGGCCATATACTCGGCCTCTATTGTAGTGAGAGCTACTGAATTTTGCTTCCTACTGCACCAAGAAATTACTGCAGAACCCAGACCGAAACAACATCCTGAAGTGCTCTTCCTATCTGCAGTACATCCGTCCCAATCTGAGTCTGTAAACCCTTGTAATTTCAAGTCACATTCTAAATCATATCATAGACCATATCCCACAGTGCCACGTAAATATCTAAGCACATGTTTTGCAGCAGTCTAGTGAATCTACCTCAGTTCGCACATGAACTAAATGAGGGCATTCACAGCAAGACAAATATCTGGTCTGGTGTTCGTCAAATACATCAAGGACCCAATCAACTGGCAATACATAGTGGGATCGATCAAATTTGAATCTGAAGCAGAATCTCTCAGCTTCTTCAAAGTTGCATCCATCGGAGTAGCTATGTACTTGCAATCCAACATTCTGAATCTCTTCAGTATATCTATGGTGTATTTTCCTTGACCTAGGAAAATCTCCTTCTGCCTTTACCATATTTCTAATCCCAAAAAGTAATGTATCAACAGTGTCATTGAGTAAGGATGTCTTGACATCCATCTGATACAACTTCCATCCCATAGTTGAAGTGATAGCAATGATCGATCTTGATGGAAGTATATCGAGCCATAGGAGCAAATATCTCATCATAATCGACTCCCTCTTTCTGAGAGAACCTGTAGCAACTGGCCTTGTATTTTTTCAATGCTCCCATCTGCTCCATGCAGAGTTTCTGCTCCTCTGCATTACGCAAAAATCTGTCGTGCCCATCTAGGTCTTTTCCAGCTTACTGCCATATCTATGGGAGCATCATCTGGCTCAACTAGATCAATGGGACTAATCGGTCTACTCCTTTCTTCAGACTCCCTCTTAATGTTTTGAGGGGGAGATGATCTCATCTCTTCATCGTCATCGATCTCCATATCTGATCCTCTTCCTTTTCGGATAGCCATTTCTTATTCAAAGGTTGCATCCAAACTGACTTCGATTTGCCTCTATCCTGGGATGTATATTTTGTAAGCCTTTGAAGACTTACAATATCCAACAAATGTTCCCTTCTTTCCTGAAGGTTCTAACTTGGGCACATGAATGTAGACTGGAAAGTAATTATCCATCCCGGTGACGACCAGGTTCATCAAGGATCCTTCGAGTCACGACAGCAGTGTCATTAGGTTTCTATCATATGTAATAAACTAGAATCCTTGTCTTTGAGGGATAACTCCCTCTGTCTCTCAGAAGTCGGTTAAGTAAATCCTGTTGAAGTAGCAGATAGACCGACATTCATAGAATCCTTCCACTTCTGATCACCAAATCTCTACATGAGATCATTCTGGGTCTGAGAGTCATAATACATGCTTCTAGAGGCTTTCTGCTTCCGTTCCATCCGTATATCAATGGTATTACTTGTCCTTGTAGACCATGGCATTCCCTACAAGTCAAATCTCGTAAAATGGTTGGCCATAATTCATAATCAATGTATTAACAAAATAATGTAGGCAACCTTTTAGTCAATGCTTCGACACAACACACGTAAGGCCGTTATTCGAATGTTAATGGTCTCCATTATTGCATACCATTAAGAGTGTGTACTACTCCAGTATGTTATAAAGGAGTTGTCATCCTAGATGGGTTGTGCAGCATGACAGGCTATTTAACTACCTGAATTTAGAAATGTAGATCTGTGTAAAATATATTAAAAAACAACCAGATCTAATCTACTAGAGCATGTAAAATCAAATACTTATCTTTTGTAGTTTTGTGGGTGGGCTCCCACTGTCAGAGTCCATTGATCTTCATATGCTTGCTTGAAGATCATCACAGTCTAGATCTTCATATCATTTCTTAGAAGAAGAACTCTGAACGATCATCCTTCCTTGGCTCCTTGTGAGGAGGGTCTCCTTCTACATCAGCGATTGAAGCTTCATGCTTTCTTTTTTATTGAACTTCGGCAGCTACTGGCATAGTGACCGTATTTCTTGCACCTGTAGCACTGTATCTGAGATAAATACTTCTTCTCTCGTTTCTTCTGATCTGGGGGAGGACTTAATCTCTTATATTGGTTCTTGTGATTGAAGGACTTCCTTCCCCTTCCCTTTCCTTTATTGGCATGAGATATGAACGATTGATTCTCCTCAAGTTGAGCGCCATGAAGTCTTTGGCATGTTGTTATTCTCGTCTCTTCCTCAGTGCATTCTGCCCATAGCTTATCAAATTTGGGCAGCTTGGTTCTACCGCTTATAGTTTGGATAAAAGACTCCCAAGATGGTGGGAGACCATTTAAGGTGGTTATAACGAGATCCTTTTCTTCAAGATTGTCTCCACCGGACTTTAGCTTGTCCCGAAGTTCGGTGATCCTCATGAAATATGAGGCAATATTATTGGACTTCGTCATCTTTACATTCGACAATTTATTCCTCAATGTGAGAGTCACATTGATGCTACTGTGTTCAAATAGCTTCTTCAGGGTTTTGAACATCTTCCTCGCTGTCGTCTTTTCTGAGATCTGAGGAGCCAAGTGATCTTTAACTTAGTCCACCAAAATCCTTCTTGCTTTGGCATCATTCTTCCTCCAACGAGGTTTGGCTTCGGCTTCTGGTTCTAGGACCTTTGCATTTACACACTGTAATAGGTCATTTTCTTCTAGTAAAAGAAGAACCCTAGACTTCCAGGGGATGAAGTTGGAAGCCCCTTCCAGACGATCTTCAACGTTCATACTGATCATCTTGACCGCAGATCTAGACCTGAAACCCTAGAAGAGACTAGGTCAAAACTAAAGGTTGGAGTCTTGGAAAATTGACTCCACAGGTGAATGCGCCTTAGTAGGCGAGCTGAAAGGAGCTGTTACCAACTTTTTGTACCATAGTTGGGTTACCTGAGGAGCCACCGGTTGACAGACTTGTTCAAAGTCTGATTCCAATGTATCAGTTGATCTGTCTTCGTGTCTAGCCAATATTGGCTAGCCAGTTTCTGAGTTGAATAATTTTGACCATGGCCCTGCGGGGTTTGTAATAAAATGTGCTAATAGGGTATTTTTTGAGTGGTTCGGTCTCCTGAGACGTAGAATCTCAAATAAGGTACTCCAGGGAGTTTTTGCCCCTGACAATTATGCTTTGCCTTCAGGCGAGTATAATTGACGAGGTTTTCTCCCGCTTCCTCCAAAGCTGGAATGCCTGATGTTGAATTCTGGGCCTTGGGGGGTTATTTGAGCCCAACTGATTGTTATAAACCTACTAGGCATTATTTAGGTAGATCATGGTCATGTCCTAAGTCATTTGGACATATAAAAAAATTTCAAAAAAATCTTTTTCGAACAGGGAAAAAATTATTTTTTAAAATTTTTAATTTTTTAATTATTTTCCTTGGTTTTTTGGGTTAATTTTTCCATAAATTAAATGGAAAAAACCCGTTTGTAATAAGTCAGTCATCCGGACCCCGAATTTAGTGATTGAAGGCTCTAACCTTACGCCAAAAATCATTCTTGATCGGCCAGCCAGTCAGATCCAACTTTCGGATCATTAATCGGACACATAACGCCTTTTTTCTCAAAAAAGTCGGTTTTGAGGAAAAAAATGAATTTTTATTAAAAAATGATTATTTTGGAGAAAATTAAAACTCTCCAAATTAATCCAAATTCGGCGAAATAAAAGGCTAAATGACATCTCATTGGGCATTTATGATGTTTGGAGTTGTCATAACTCAGCTTCAGTCAGCATTAAGTGAGTAATTAAGTTATATTCAATTAGCAAATTGGTCATCTCCAGCTAAAAAATGAGATGGAGAGCACTAATTGGTCCGATGATTTGATCGAGGTAAAGACTGAGGCTTGCACCATCAGTGGCCTTCCCAAACCTAGCAGAGGCTGCATCCAGACCTAAAAAGATGGGTTTACCAACATCCCAGACGCCTCCTTCAACCATTCACGCCCCTCTCTCTCCATGAAGGCGTCACCACACGTGTGAGCTCATCTGTGGCTTGTTTTGGGTGTTCAGGGTTGGAGTGGGGGCGCCTTGCCTAAGTGGAGGCCTCCCCTCACTCCCAGCTCTTGATTTTAGGTTTGGCTTCTCTATTAGGTGGCCAAGCCGGTTAGGTTATGTGATTTGGTTTTAGGGTTTTAGCACTCTCTCATTGTATAAATAGAGGCTCCTTCAGCTCTATTAGGATGGACTTTTGTAGCAGAGTTACTCTGAGAAAATTGTATCAAGCATTTGCTTTGAATTGTTAATAAAGATTAGACTTTGGAGGTCCATGAGCTCTTGGATGTGGTATTTTTACAAATGGTTGAGGTGATATTTTCTCTAACCCCTATTTCTTTAATGCTTATGTGAGATTAATTGTTTCTTTGTTAGCTCAAGAGGGCCATTATTGGCACAATAGAACAATCATTTGTAGTTCAATTTGATTGTTTATGCGAAGTAGATTAGTATCTTGATGGACATGACTAATCAGTATATACGTAATGTTGATCATGATTCAATTTCCTTAGCATACTAGCATGTATTTTGATCTCACGTTTGTGTTTAAGTTGTAGTGTGTTTTCAGGCTTCACAAGTTGAAGAAGGGTGTGAGCTCAGTTGCTTCTATCCCAGGCTTCAAGCAACCTTTTTTAATCTAACACGTTCATTGCAAAACCTACAAAGATCTTCTTCTTCAAAATACAAAAAGAAAGTTGGGAGTCTAACTCTCTCTTTTGGGTTCCATCCATAAATTCAAATACTTTCTTCGTTACCGAACTTCCTTCCTCTAGTTCTCTCTTTGCTCTTTGATTTCCTTGTTTCCTTGCTTGCTAGCCTCTTCCTCCTTGCTTTGCTTTGCCTTTTCTTACCTTTTCTTCATCGTTGCCCCGTTTTTTCTCTTGTTTACCACTCTTTTTCTTCACTTTGGACAGCCCTATTGTGCCCTAGTTTATCCCCATTTTTTGCCTCTTTTTGCCCTAGTTTTTTGGCCTTCTTCCATCTTGTTTTTTGTATTTTCTTCCCCTTTTTGTTCGCTGCCCTATTTTTTACTTTTTATGACAGCCATCTTCCTTCTCTTTCGCTGCCCCGTTTTCATCATTTTTTGTATTCCTTTGGCCCCATAGTTTGTTTCCCTATTCCTCCCTTTTCTTGTTTTTGACTTCCTCTTTGTTCTCCTTCTTTCTTCCCCTTCTTTTCTTATTAGTTCAGCCCTTTTGCCTTGCTCTTTTGCTCTCATTCAAACTTCTTTTTTTTCCCTTTTGCAAAGTTTCAAAAAAAGCTTCAAGTAAAAGTAAATCACTCTCCTTTTTACGCAAGTTTTAATAATTGTAGAGTTGTATGCTTTCATTTGAAAAGTCATTTCAAGGATTAAATTCCTAAAGGCAAATTGTAATATTTCAATAAAAGATCTTCTGTTTGAGTGGGGTTTTTAAGTCCCCACTCTCATCCTCCCCCGTTTGGGGAGGCTTGTGTTGTGTTTATCTTTTATATGCTTAGGTTAGACGTGTTTGTTTTCATAATTTTTGCATCTTATTCTTAGAATACTAATTGTTAATCCATCACATCTAATTCATTGATTAAGTTTATTACTCTATTTCTTAGTTGTTTATCTTTTTAAGTAAATCAACTGCTTAAATCTCTTGAATCTCACCATAAGGTGAATCAAGAGTGCTCTCTGTCGGAGAGTTTAATAAATCATCTTTGCTTCATGTTCACGTTGTTTAATCAATTAATTCTTAAGTAAGACTCTTGAACTTGCAGAAACACAAGTCAAAAGCACTCTATTGGAAAGCATCTTTAGTATTGCATAATCCCTGCATTAGTCTCATTTAGATTAGATAAGACTCTTGAACCTCTATCATAAGACAAGGTCAAGAGCACTCTCTATCGGAGAGTTTAATTAATTAACTTAATAAAACCTTCAACACACACACCCCATAATTAATTAACTTCATTGATCATCCTTCACCTAGTATGCTCTGCCGATTTTCAGGTTGGGCTCGTACTCAGAACAGTGAACGGACTTGTTAAAGTTCGCATAAGAGTAACTTAATTAAAACTTTTACCCCATAACCAACGCACCGACGTTGTTTCGATTAAATACTAAGGCAAGTGGGCAAATTCCAAGTGTTGGCGCCGAGCAACCCAATCTGGGCACAGTTAGTTAAGTTATTGAACACTTAGCTGTGATCCCAGACAGGTCCGTCATGTCTTCGAACGGAGCCACTGAAGGTATTTCCGGTTAGGATATCCAGACACTTTAAGCAAGATCACCCTTAAAATCTTTTAAAAACTACCAAGAGCACTCGCACAATCCAATTACTCACTAGCTTAAATTCCTAAACTTCTATTTTATTCACGCATTTTATTGACTCCATAAGGCACTGGTCCTTTGTTATATCTGAATAATTTTTTATCTTGATCAAATGTCTATGGTTCATTTTTGTTATATCTGAATGCTTAGTCTGGAAGTTTTGCTTATCTGTGTAATCTCCTGTTAGCAACGTGGATTGCTTCTAGTTAATCATCATTCTCTTAATAAACAAACACTTCTAATCACTTTAAACTCCTAAATAACACCCATCTGCATCCATAACCTAAAAACACTTTATCAACCTTTAGAGCCTTAGTAAACACTTTTATAGGGACTACCCCCCTTGGCTTCATTAGGAGTTAGCCTAAACAAAGGAGCTAGGAGTAGGTGACAGTACCTAGCTCTGTGCTTGCCCCCGAGGTCACACCTCTCCCACTTTCTCAAGTGAGGAGACAGCTTTCAATTGATTTCTGCTGCTGGTGTGCAATCGGCGAACAACAGGAGCCAAAGTCAAGCCAAAACTATGGAGGAAGTAGGTCCAAAACTGAAACCCTAATTTCTGTTACAGCTGTAGAATTAGGTCAAAAATTGAAAATTTTTATAATTGAATTATGTCTTCACCAAAAGATGTGCCCTCCTTAAAGCGAAATTTCCAAGGCTCTTTTTCTGCCAAAAGGTTGAGTGAAGACCTTGAAAGACGAAACCCTAGTTCCGACAAGTTTCCGACAGAGTTCCAACAATGGCTTCTTCTAGCACTGCTCTGATACCATGTTAGATTTTCTTCATATTATAGCAGTATATATTAATTGCATTTATCAATAGGAACACTAGAAGATAGACAAATCACAGAACAATAACACAAGTATTTTTATCCTGGGAAAACCAAATGGGAGAAAACCCAGCAACCTTCGTCTAGAGATAATAATTCTGAGATCAGAGTACAATAAAGAAAGAGGAAAAGAAAGGAAGAATCTTCCAGAAATGGAAACCCCAAAAAACAGTCTTCTTCTCCAGGATATGCAAACTTCTCTCTCCCAAAAAACTGTGAACTTCGCTTGTGCTGTTGTGTGGAATAATGAGGGGCGACTCCTATTTATACAGATTTTCCACTAATATTTTAACTGGGGCCGACTTCACTTGGGGGAGCAATATAAATTTGTACTTTATAATATTATTTTATCTTTTTTTTTGCTTGTTTTTCTCCCCAAGGTCTACATTGTTCTTTCTAGGGTTTGTATGATAGATTACAATAAGATCAACTCCCGTAGGAGGTAAAATACAAGAACAATAAGAATAGCTTCTGAAGTTGCACAAATTCCAACACATTCTAGAAAAGAAATAATGCCTCATGGAATGTTGTGCACCACCATAGGCTACTTACTCATTACATGCATATTAGTAGTATACTATTCATCAATGCATTCACTCTAACATGCATAATACATTTCCTGATTCTAGTAACATAAATATGTATATAATTGAACAATAACATTTAAACAATTAGATATACATGAAATGACAATTCAAATACGTATCTTTATTTGATTGGTTGGCTCCCTCTTGATCTCTTCCTCCTTGCAAGAATTATTGAAGTCTCTGACTATGTGCTCTACTCCATTGTCTGATTCTAAGGACCTTTGCCTATCTTGCTCACGATTGGCAAAGTTGAGCAAGTCTTCTTCACCATAGATCACTTGGAACTGTGTACTGGTGTTGAATCTGAGTGTCCCTTCTTCTTCATTCATGATTGCACCCCTTATCCAATGCTGAAATGGATAGGAGTTTCTTCTTCAAATCATGTTAATAGAGCATGATCTTCATCTTCATGGTATTTTCGGAATCCAACTTTGTAGGAGGTTTCTCCTACCCCTTTGATAAACATCTTCAAACTTCACCTTATGTGGTGAATCATTCTGGATCAAAATACATATTCCTCAACGCTTAAGGAATCTCCCCTTGCTCTCTTCTTAACTAGCTCGTCATCTTCTGTAGTGTGAGCATGATATCTCTTCTTCTTTCCTTTCTTCTTGGGACAATCTCTTGCAAAATGTCCTTTCTCATCACAAGTGAAACATTTGAATTATGGGTAGCCCTTCTTTTTAGGTCTTCTAGGCTTCTTGTGAGAATGTTCTTCCTTCTTGGTCTTTCCCGTCTTGGCATGAGCTATTAGGGCTTGATTGTCATCTTCACCCATCTTTTCTTCTCTTGCTATCAATCAAGCTTCTTCTTGCGTACATTTCTCCCATAGTCTACTGAATTTGGTGAGCTTCCTTCTAGATCAAATTCCTTGAATGAATGATTCCCATGATCTTGGGAGACCATTCAATGTAGTCATCACCACTTCTACTTCTTCGACATTGTCTCCAATAGCTTCGAGTTGTTCCTTGATCTAGGAGACCGTTATGAAGTAGGATAGTATACTTTCTTAATTCTGCATCTTCAGACCCTTGAGTTGAGTTCTCAAGGTCCTACTTCCTTAATTTTGCATCTTCACACCCTTGACTTTCTATTGATATTCTTTCCTTCATACAAATCGGTCAAAGCATCAAACATCTCCCTACTTCCTTAATTTTGCATCTTCACACCCTTGAGTTGAGTTCTCAAGGTCCTACTTCCTTAATTTTGCATCTTCACATCCTTGAGTTGAGTTCTCAAGGTCAACTTCCTATTGATATTCTTTCCTTCATACAAGTCGGTCAAAGCATCAAACATCTCCTTGGGAGTCTTCAAGGAGGATACATGTGGGATCAAATGGTCCTTGATGGAATCTGCAATAATCCTATTGGCTTTGATTAAGTTCTTCTTATGTTGAGCTTTGTCCTCATCTTCCTCTGGCTCTGCAACTTCTTCTTTGTCATAGATTTCCAAATCATGCTCTTCTAGTATAAGAAGCACTCTATACTTCCATGGTTAGAAGTTCTCAGATCCTTCAAGCTTGTCCTTAAGCTTGGTACTGTTTGTCATCTTAATAAAATGAGAAACTCAAATGGAAATAGAGAGAATAGAACTTACCAGTAAGAGTGCTTCAATCAACTGCTTGCTTTAAAGCCTTTCTGGAAAACTGCTTCTGGATGACCTAGCGTGACAGAGAAACCCTAATTTTTTAACTTCGGTAACATGCAAATCTGGTTGGTGAGAGAGATGTGCCTCCTCAAGCAGGTTGGGCAATGTACTACTTTTCCCAAATTTGTGGACAACTCTGCAAAATATTTGATGCCACAGTTTTCCTGGCAATAGTGTTAGGTCAAAAATTGAAAATCCACAAAACTAAAAGTTGCTTCCACAGGAAGATGGGCCATCCTAGGGCAAGTTGGAGAATGTATGGGTCAAACTCAACTGGTGGACAAAAGTCCCAAGTGTAGAGCCCTAGTTCTTGACCTCGACAGTTTTTAGGTCAAAACTTAAAAACCACATAATTGAAATCTTCCTCCACAGAAAGATGTGCCCTCCTATGGTGAGTTCAATGATGCAAGAATCGAGCTTGATCCATGCATGGAGAGACAAAAAACATGGAGCCCTAGTTTCCAACTTCCGTTAGTTACAGCTGCACGAAGACTTCTTTCAAGATGGCTCTGATTCATGTTAGAATTTTAATGGTTATATAAGATCTTTAAACATTTAGCATCATTTCATCATAACCATAGCATTAGGATCACTGAAAGAAAGACGAGCACAGCAAGACAAAAGAACACAAAGACTTTCAAGTTTCCTCTAGGAAACCACAAGGGAGAAAACCCAGCAATTTCTTTAGTATAGATTTTGTCACCAAGTGTAATGCCAACCAAGATAAACCCAACAGACAAAAGCAACTACTTCTTCTCTCCAATGAACCTCTCCTCTTTCTCTCTCTTGCGCACTTACTTGAGTTGAGTGTGTCCAAATGAGAGGTGCGCCCTCTCTATATATACTTATCAAGTGAGTAACCTTTTTACCTAACAGGGCTGACTTGTTACTCTTACAGGGTCGACTTGTCTAGAGAGACTCAAAACAACATTTATATAATATTTCTTATGGGTACGATTGACCCAACTTACAACGAAAGGGTTACATTGATTCGTACAAAGACTCTTACATGACCAAGTACATCAATAACATCTCCCGAAGGAGGTAAAATAATAATACAATAAAAGTACAACAAGAATATATTCCAAAGTTACATTCTTCAACACTTAGTTCAGTCAATGCATTTCAGCATCTACTTCTCAAAGGGGTATTCATCCAAAGTTCAAACTAAGGCTAAACCCATATCCGATCTTGTAGCAGCAATTTCTTCTCTTAGATAGTACCTTTATTCACTTAGTTCTGTACAATATAAGTTGTATTTTCTTGCACAAGAAAAAAGAAAGAAAGTTCAATAAGGTCACCAACAATGAAGCTAAATTCATGGGGTTCACCACGTGCCTTAAGGTGGCCAAGGAAAGGGGAATAAAACCCTTATTCAAAGGGACTCCAGGTTAGTCACTTACACTGTAAAAGGTAATTATCATTCAAGCAATGCAGGGATTGACACTTTAAAAAAGGAATCTAAGGAGCTTTTGGCAATTCTATAGTTAGTCAAAAGAGTTATCATCTACTGCAACTAAAATATATTTGCTAGTGAAAATGCAAAAAATATTTTTTTTTCTCAGAACAACATAGCTAGTTGCAACAGAGTTGGATTTGTGGAGTATGCTTTAAATGGTACTGAATCAAATAATATGTGAAGGTTCTAACTTTTGTTATAAATATGTTTGTTATTATTAACTTTGAAATCCTTTGCATCATATATCTACTTATAAAAGACTATTGTAACTTTGACATGACACAATTTATGATGTTTTTGTTTGTTAAAAGGCCCAAATTTAAAATGAAAAGATTAAAGCCACCTGTCATATAGAGCAAAAAAAATATTCACGAAAAAAAGAGGTGGATTTATATAGTATAACTAGTCTGTGTTGGATGGGACCAGCAGAGGTAAAGGGACAATAATCAAGATGACTACACACAATGAGTAGGGAATGATTTCATGGATCAACTAACGGCAATCAGAGGATGTTATTTTCTTTCTTTGATGGGTAAGCAACAGGCAATCCAGGAATGTTATTCTCTTTTCTTTGATAGATCAGCTAGAGGCACTCAAAGAGAGATGGAGTTAGTGGCCTCATTGCAACCCTAAGACGATCACTGTCTATTTTTTAATGGGGCCTACTGTTAGATTTGTACAAGATTTAGCTCCAGTAGTCTTCTCCACAATACAAGGGCACGCACAGTCATCAGGTACAGCAACAGTATGGTCGCACTTATTGTTGCTCCTTACAGTAGCAATATGGTCGCACTTATTGTTGCTCCTTACAGTAGCAGTATGGTCGCACTTATTGTTGGTCCTTACAGCAGCAGTTATGGCACCAATGTTAAAGATAGTGCAGTTGCGAGACCCATTCTTACGGAGGATGGTACCCTAGTCAGTTAACTAGGGCAGAGTAAGACCCTAGAAGGTACCCTAGGGCCCCTAATAGTCTCCTAAGGTTCTTGGTCTGGGACCAAGCAGGTTGATGCCATGGCAAAGTCCCTAACACATGGTTAGGGCCCCTATATGCCTCTAAGGTTCCTAGTCTGGGACCAGGCAGTTTCTTGATCCGAGACCAAGCAGATCCTGCAGGTTGAGATAGAGACATTCATGGTCTGGGACCAGGCAGATTCATGGTATGGGACCAGGCAGATTCTTGGTCTGGGACCAAGTACTTCCTGCGGGTACATTCCTGGTCAGTTAACCAGGTGGATCTTGGTCAAGTTGACCAAAATGATGATGTGTGATGTCCTCTCTCCTATTCGGTTATTGCTAGGTTGTTTCTCAAGGGACTAGCCACTCCTTGATGATGTCATTGGCACCTAACCCTTAGGAGCAATACTAAGGACCAGAGGATCACATCATCAAGTTTGGATCTTCTACCTTATACTATGATGATAAAAATATATATGGAACATAGGTGACAATATACCTTGAGGGAGAAAAGATTAAAGTCCTTGGTCTTGTTGGTCCTATGGGTAAACGGGGTTGTTTGTCCACCTTTATGGTACACCTTGGTCTTGTGGGTATGAGGGTTGTCTTACCTTCTTATTATGACCCTTTTGGTTGACTTATGGTCCTTTATCTTTTACTTGGTCCAAGCACCCTTATTGTGTGTACCTTTGGTATGACGACTTATATCTTATTGTTTTTATTATTGTTATTTATGTGACCATTTGACCTTTGGTATCTTATACTAAGTCAACCTAATTTTATTTTATGTTTTATTGGTAACCACCCTAAAAGCTAGGGTTGAAGAAGGACCCTTCTAAATTTCCTTTCCAGTTATAAAAGCAAGTCTTATCCTTCATTGTAATTCATCAAAGAAGTTAAAACTCGGCTCTGATCTTTATGTTTGGCGTCAAGGAACATGCTGCTAGGGTTTCACTGCTTCATCCCTGGGTTGTCAAACCCAAGTTTAAGGGTTGCTCCTTTCTCAGCTGATCCATGGACTGTGTTAGTATCCCTCTTGCTGAGTCATGACCTCTTGCACCTGATCTGTGGACTGTGTAGTGTCTCTCTTGTTGGGCCATGACCTTATGAGGCTGATCTGTGGACTGTGTGGTGTCTCTCTTGTTGGGTCGTGACCTTATAAGGTTGGGTCGTGAATTTTTTTGTGCCCTAGGGCTGGGCCATGAGGCTGCGCCATGAACCTATTTGTGATCTTCAGCTAGGCCATGACTGTCATTTGTGTAATGTGGTTGTTGTAACATCTCCCTAAGCTGGGTCGTGACTGATCCCTGTGAGTTGTCTGTCGGTGTCTCCTTTTCTACTAGGCCGTGACTGTTTTGGTCTCTCTTTGCTGGGTCGTGACTGTGAGTTGGACTGTGTGTCCCTCTTTGTTGGGTCATGACTATGTGGAACTGTGTGTCCTTCCAAGACTTGGCTGTGGCTATGCTACTAGTGGACTGTGACTGTGTATACTAGTAGGATGTGCTATACTAGTGGGCTGTGACTGTGTATACTAGTGGGTTGTGACTGTGTAAGACCTATCCTAGTGGGCTGTGACTGTGTATACTAGTGGGTTGTGACTGTGTAAGACCTATCCTAGTGGGCTGTGACTGTGTATACTAGTGGGTTGTGCTATACTAGTGAGTTGTGACTGTGTATACGAGTGGGTTGTGACTGTGTAAGACCTATCCTAGTGGGCTGTGACTGTGTTGATATCTCCTAGCTGGGCTATGGACTGTGTTGATCTCCCTCGGCCTTAATGTGAACTGTGGTAAGCTCCTCTAGCTAGACTGAGGCTGATTTGACCTTACCTTTCTGGCCTTGACTTGTTTGCAGCCTATCTTGAACTGAGTTGTGACTGTGTTAAGCCCTAAATGACAAGGGTCTTCACACTCGATGACTAAGGTATCTTGTTTACTACTGTATGTATCTAACCTTAACCTCTCTCTCTCTCTCTCTCTCTCTCTCTCAAGGTATGTCATCCATTCCTTTTGGTAACTTATCCTTTCAGTGGCAACAGTTGATTCCAAAAGTGTCTGAGTATAAGGCAGATCCAAACTAGATCTCAACTAGCCTTTTATTAATTGTTGTTCATTAGTCTGTACTACTGCTATGGTTAATATTTATGTCCTGTACATTGCATTTGTTAAATTGTATCTCAAGGACAAACTTTAACATAGTGACCCTTAGAGTGTTAAAGTTGAACAAGATGAAAATTATGTTTTGGAAGTATTACAGCAGTACTGTTCTGGATCTAGTTTTGTTTTATGTATTAAAGTATAAAATTTTAACTTGCTTATTTCAAACCCTCACCTAACCAAAACTTTAACAACCAATTTGTCTTGTTTCCTGTGCGCAATAGAGTGTGAGGGAGGCACAGTTATGTAGGAGAGTAGAGGATGCATCCATGCACCTATCTTATTATATTTCCAGTTTTGCCAGCTTCAGTTAATTGAAAATTCCACTTTACATGCTATCCAGATTTAGCAATTCCACTTTTGCTTCAGTTTAACATTAAGTTAAATTCAGTTTTATACTGCATGCATGATCTATTCTTAGACAGGGCACAGATCCCTGGGTTGCCTAAGGTGCTTGCATGGGTAAGATTCCAATTTAGGTACAGGGCGAAGTTCTCAAGGAAGGGGATGCATGCTTGCATGCTCCGGTTTTTCTTCCAGTTGAGGCACACTTATCTGGGACACTTGTCCATGCAGCTAGGGTGCACTAGGTGAATAGACTGTGTTAGGGTTTGATTGAGTCAACTATTGAGCACTTCATGCATGTGACAAGATACACTGTATCTTCCCTCATCTTAATATTCCATAAAGGAGATGCAGCGTGTACTACTCAGTGCATTTTTGGTTTTGAACATTTGAGCTATTGCAGTATATTTTCTTCTTTCTGTATTCAATAGAAGATGGATGTAATTGAGAGTTCAGATCTGCATAGTTGCTGTTATTATTTTTCTGCAGTATGTGTTTGTAGATTCTAGTATTCAAAGATTGTTGTTCTCATAGGTTTCAAAACAATTGTTTGAGTGCAGAATCTCCTTATCATGGTCTTATAAACAAGAAGTTCTGAGAGCATGTCTGCTGAAACTTTCCAGGAATCCATGTATGAATTGGACTGCGCCCTATAAGAGGGAGTTGTCAGAGGGTTTCGAGGTGGGATACCCAAGTTTCAAGAGTGAAGCAGATCCAGACCTGAGAAGGTTTGAGGGATGAGATGCCCAGAATCTTCCAGTAATTTGAAGGTTGCATTTGTTCTTAGTTGCTGATCTGTTTTGTGTTTGTTTGAAAAGTTGCAGCTATGACCAGCCAAAATCTCTGAGATTGTCGCATGTTGAAGGACACTTCCAACTTTGTTCCATGGAAGTGCATCCTGCAGATTGTCTTGGAAGAGGTTGAACTGTGAGAACTTGAGGCTTATGGAGAAGAATGTTGTACCCCCCACAGATCCCAAGGATTTGGCCAAGCACAATAGGAAATCAGTCAAAGCAAAACGAATCATCCTAGAATCGTAGACTCGGTGAAAGATCATCTAATCCCTCTCATCACAGGCAACAAAGTGGGCAGGGAGATGTATACTGCCCTAGTCACCTTATACCAGAGTGAAAACATGTCCAGGGGAATGCTCTCGAAGAACAAACTGACCAGTACCCACATGAGCCACGCTGATACAGTAGCTAGATATCTGATGAAGATCACATAATTGAGAGATCAGCTAGCTGCAGTTGGTGACAAGATAGCAGACAATTAGCTAGTTCGGATCAGTCTGAATAGCTTTAGTCATATTGGCATCATTTGTATAGTGTGTATGTGCTCATGAGCATCTATTTTCATTCGAAAGGATGTGGAATGCCTTTGTTGGGGAAGACACAAGATTGGAAACAGTTTCAGTCACATCTATGAAGATGTACTATACCTAGTCCTCATCTGCGTTAATGAATGAAGAGCCAAATCCCAGAGATACGAACACGACCAGACTGAAAGGAAATTCTACTCAATCATATGCCTTCTTAAAACCAATCTTAATAAATAGAGCACCTAAAACAAGGAAACAAGCCCATTCCATACCTTCCCATACTGTAATAGCATTATCCAAAATGAAGCAGCCTCTAATGAGACGAGTATGCTCAGGCTGCCGAATTTTGGGCAAGATGGGCTTCATGGGAGGCATGAGGGCTTTGGTAAGGATGTTATACGAAACATTGAGTCGGTTTGGTAGCCTCTAATTGTTATGATTTATGGGACACCAGGCTTCGGGATGAGCTTCATGAGACTTGAGTAGATGCTTTGCTCTAAATGATTGTTTCTTGAGTGATCCCTTGTACACCGTGAAAAGATCCATCCTAACAAAGTCCTACCTTGCCTTGTATAACTCAGGGGAACCCATCCAATCCAGGGGACTTGTCATTAGCCATTTCCATTAAAGTTGTCGTCAGCTCATCAAGCGTCGGCACCTGATCACATGCTCGCAAGAACTCCTTAGAAAGGCGTCGCAGCACCACATCCAAGCTTAATAAACCCAGAATTAAGATGGATCTATGATTGGTAGTGAATAATAAGGCTAAGGCCACATCAGATATTAAGGCAAATCAACGCGTCAAACGCCAATTTGTGAATTCGATTTCATCGCACTCCCTGGGTCCACTCGACAGTAGACAAGCTAGCGAAAAGGGCAACTGATTCAATGCAAGACATATTATGCCTGCCATTTTAATTACAAATATTTGAATGACCCCTCATCAGGCTTCTTTCTTCTCGAAAACTCGCTCTAAGTTTTTCCATTTGATTACCCTTGTTTATAAGAAGGTTAAAAACTCTGCAAATTCTTATGGCCATGGGAGCTGAACTGACAATTGTTTGGCATGAAAGACCTCAAATTACGTAAGCACGATGCCTCTCAAACTTAAAATGGCAAATTCGTTCATAAACTTTCGTCTTAAATGCAAATTTAACAATATAACAGGTTAATTATGCTCGAAAATCTACTCTGCGCTTTCTTATTTTATTGTGTATATCTCATATCAAACAGAATACTGTAAACCCTGTTTAAGGTGTCAATTAAGTCGTCTATATGAAAACATTTAACTGCTTCTCCATGTTAATGCATGTAGAGACTTACTAAGAGGATGGCAGATAATAAAATCTGATTTTCCGTGGAGCGGCGGATTCGATATAATTTCAGCTCTTTGTAGGAATCTGCCGGGAATTGCAGAGAACTTGCTCGTCTTCCAACCTGTGTGGCCGGAATATGAAATCCGCTCGAATTTGTGCAATGGGGCTCCGGTTTGATAAAAATTGTTTCAAGAAATGCCTGTTCGGAGGAGGGTAGAAATGGGTGGCTCTCAAATTATATAGCATTGCGGGATATGTCAGTCATGTTTTCTGTTTTGTCTATGTCGAAAGACAGTGACGGACCCTGAAGCCCAGAAGGCCATTTTTAAGATATTCCGTGTGAATAACGGCAACTTAATTTTTACTAGGTTAATTATACATTCTCCCTCGATTTCAGCGACCATGCACGTAGCAAGAACATCCCTTTGACCAATTTCCCATTCCACTTTCAAGGCAGGAACTTGTCGGTCGGAAATATTCCCATACCACATTCACAGCACTAAACTTGTCGGGAAAGCATTAGTTCCTTTGAACACTTCATAACAAATTGGGGATCTCTCACGGCATATTAAGTCGCTATTGCTTTCTTTTTTTTAAATGCTTTATTTTAGTTCTAGTTGATATAAGTTTTCTTTTAAATAGATGAATGCATAAATCTTTTTCTTGCTGCGAAGGACATATAACATGAGCTGTTCTGATTTATGGATTGGCTGTTATAATATCATTTTAATGCATATACTAGGAAATGAGAGTTGTTTTGATTTATGGGTTGGTTGTTATAATATTATTTTAATGCACGGACTTGGAAATGAGAGTTTGTTTTATGGATTGGTTGTTATAATATTATTTTAATGCATGGACTTGGAAATGAGACTCTGTTTTATGGATGGGTTGTTATAATATTATTTTACTGCATGGACTTGGAAATGAGAGTTTAATCAGATTTTGTATGTATTTGATTAAAACTAATTTGAATTTTTATGGAATAACAAGTTAATATTTTTGGGAAAAAAATCAAATTGACATGTATGTATTAAATGTCGGTAAGAAGAGTAATTACCCGTTGTCTATGCATCAACTATATGTTCTCACCCACCTTCTTCTAGTTAAACAGGGTGTGTGTCACAAACTGCCTATTGTCCAATGTAGGATTTTCCTCAATAACAAGGGATCCAGTAGACTCCTTGAGAGAGAAAGCAGTCGGAATTGTCTTTGGCACTACGAAATAAATGCTAGAGGTCTATGAGGTTTAAATAGGGTTTTGATGTTCTTATTTAATAGGATCTTAGTGTAATGTACCCAACTCCTAACACACCATTAGGGTATGAATACTTGAGGGATTCTAACAAGGAGGGGTTGATTATAAGTTTAAGCACAACATAATGATGTTCTCTAAGGTTAGGCCAACATGTCAACAAACCAAATTAATTAAAACAATGAGTCATTAAGGAACACAACCCTTCCAATGCAAGTCTATAATGTCAACATAAATGCGATTCAATGTGATGACCATGAATACAATCGATCTAGTAATCTTTTTAACATTCATCACATCTATGGGTAGCCACCAGTTACTATTTAATCAATCAATAACTTCATTTCTATATTATTAATAGAATTCAACTTAGAATATATAAACAAGGCAGAATTACGACACTTTATTTAACTGGACTTTGACACTATAAATCATCATATTTATAACATTTAACTATCATCCATTAACCCCATTTAAGATCTGATTCGGAACATCCATACACGGCCATATGGATCGCCCATAAATTAAACTTACTAGCTATCCTAAATTATGAATGATTATCTTCTAAAACAACAAGTAAATCAACACACTACACTACCTCAAAAGGAAGAATTAATACACTACTTTATATCAGATTTTCTACATTAAATAACAACTATAATCCCCATGGAATATCTGATCTGGATCAGCCACATACAACCATATGGACTATCCAAAAACCATATTTTCAAATGATCATAATACATAAGCAAAATAACCTCCAATAACAACAATAATTCATCGAAATATGAACTACTAATCCGATAGTTAAGCCTCAATGGGAACATGTACAACAATAAGATAACAAATAATAGTCAAGAATACTTATCTTTATTTATGGTGCGACTAGCATCAGCATGACAGTGTTCCTCCCAGTCGTAGACACTATCAAGCCAAACTACTTGAGCAGGTCACCCCCGAGCTGAGGTCTTGGATCCACACACTAAGGAACTCTCTCTCTCTTAAAAGATAAAGCTATGGAAAATATGGTCTCCTTCATAGGATTTCCCCCCTCTCCTAAAAGACCGATTGCAACAACTAAAATTCTCTTGCATAGTTGTACCACTCTACTCCAAGACAAAGTATAACCAAAAGGTTCTCTTGCTCATGATTCCCCCCTCTCTTGCAAGACAAGGAGAAACAATAACTTCTCTTGCTCGGGATCGTCCCCCACTCCTACAAGACAAAGCACAACAATAGTTTTTTGTTGTTCAGGATTTTCCCCCTCTCCTGTAAGGCAAAACACATCAATAACTTATTTTGCTCAAGATTGCCCCCCTCTCCTGCAAGACAAAGCACAACAATAGTTTCTCTTTCTCGGAATTTTCCCCCTCTCCTACAAGGCCTAGCGCAACAAATAGGAAGAATTCTTGCTCAGGATTGTCCCCCTCTCCTGCAAGACAAGTGCAACAATGGAGTCTATCCCCCTCTCCTACCAGACAACGTTTCGGTAAAAAGTGATCTTATTCCCTACCAAAATAAATCTTAACCTCTAAGTGCAAATAACATCTAAATCCCCTCCTCAAAAATTTGAATTGAAAGGAGAGTAACCTCTCCATTGATTTCACTAAATTCTCCTTACCTGACCATCATTAACCTGCAAGACAAATTGGTGTAGTTGTGTGCACATTACTACGCTAATCCTCCTTTGGCATTTGCATTCCAGTCAGAGCAACCCTCTACCCTCAACAATCAAAGAATGAATGAATGGAATGCAATTCAAATCCCTTAAGACCAATCAAATTGCCTCTAAGAGACTGACTCAAGACTACAAAGGAGTAACCCCAAATTACAAAAGGATTTTCTATCCCGCTGACTAGCATATTCAAGTTATCCAAGGAGAAACTTGAACTCATTTAGACTGACTCAAAACCACTAGCAAATCCACTCCTAGCCATTGAGGATAACACAAAATTACTAAGGCTAACTTAAAACCTCCCTAAAATCCCTCTCCTACACTAGAGACAACTATAAGTCCACCTACTTACTCGAATTTCCTTAAAACCAATACCATGCACTTGAGACAACTCGAATCTATCCAAACTTACTCAAATTAGTTGAGGATAACTCAAGTTAGACTCGAAATCTCTTTAATTGATTGAAGATTGCTCGAAATCCCCCAAATCACTCCAAATGACTGAAGATAACTCGAATCCACCCTGAATTTGCCTTGATTAATTGAAGATAACTTATATAGGGAATATTACCATCATACATGGGTGCATGGTTTCCTGGGTGCATGTGTGCATGGTGCATGGTTTCCTGGTTGCATGGGTGCATGGAAGCATTAATTAGGTGTCCTAGGATATCTAAGGTCCAAAAGAATCAAAATTAGGAAAGGTAGAGTAATGTTAGGAAGGGAAACAACTCCTATCCCCCCCAACCCCTCACATGTGGAATCTAAGACCCCCTAGCCACATTTTTTTTCCATGTTGAGCCATTATTTAATTATAGGTAGATAATAATAATAATAATATAATTTCAATGATAATAATCACAATATCCATGTTTCATGGTTTAGGCACTTAGTGCCACCATAGAAGAAAATAACCAAAATCACATGTGTCTAGGGATTACCTTCAGGATATTACGTCCCCTCCCCCTTAAAACAATGCATCGTCCTCGATGCATAATTACTCATACATTCCTTCACACATGCATTTATCATTGAAACTCTTAGGACTCCTCTTCTGAGAAACTACAATACTTCCCACTACTACTTGATTTTTTGTCTGTCTCAACAGCCTATGGGATGTGACTTCCTTCACCCTGGTAGTTGTCACATACCCCAATTTTGTAAAATTATGTAAATTGTTTTATTATATTTCTGAGACATTATGTTAAACTTAATCCTAAGTAGGGATTGATGACTCAGCAGAGTCAATAGTAATGGAGTGTAATTCAGAATATTTTATTATTAATAAATAAATATGGAGACAACAGCATGGGAGAGCTGTTAAAAGAGGTTACTGGTCAAACTGGTGGATGGAACTAGGTGGAAAGGCAAAAGACAAGTGGCAACATCCTCAAACACTTCCTAAGTTGCAGGTGGCAACTTCCCTATATTTGGGATCATGATTCCCCAAGAAAGTGGAATCAGAGCAGGTGGCTCATTAAGTGACAGTTAACCCAACAAAGACCTAGGCAATCTTTTAAAAGTACTCAATGAAGAGAGCTGAGGCTACTCAGTTATTTTCCAGAGAATAATCATTCAGGTGAATGTTATTCAAGAAATTCATTGGGGAAAAAGGGAAAAACAGTAAAGAAGTTGTTTGAGAGGAATGCTGCAGTAACTTGGTTATTTACAGCTTTTTAGCTGGGAGAACTTACTGATAAGTTCTGAGATTATACTGAGTTGAAGACTGGTATCTGACTTTGTTGCACCTAGTTCCAGCTAGGGAGACCAAAGCAAGCTCGGGGGTCCTGAGGAGTCGTTGTCTGAGCGCTCTCCAGGAGTTGGTAGGGAGGAACGGCCTCCCATTACTGTTGTTGTCCACAGTTTAAACAGGTTCTGTCACTTATTTCTTTACGTTTACTGAGTATGAATAGACGCATGTTATGTTTGTTTTATATGTCTGAAGAGTTAGTCAGTTTAGTAAAGTTAGTATCTCAGAATATCAGTAGTTAAATCTGTTAAGAATTACCGTGTTTTTCCACATCTGGGATCACCAGACCGTACTCCAGTACAGTATCTCAGTATTGTGAAGTAGTATCCTTCTGAACCAAGTTTCCTATTTAATTACTTTCCATGACTACAAGTGTTTCACAAATTCCTAAGTTGTTTTGCTTACAGCCTTCAAAACTATTTTTTTCTAGTATTGTATCCTTGTTTCCAGTAAATGCTAGCTGTAATAAAGAAAAGATAGACTAAGTAATTCTGCTGTTTAAAACTTATAACTGTTATCTTCTAGTTTGCAAGAATCTAACCTTTTAATGTGGAAAAAGACAATACTGACAGTAGAATGTAAAATATTTATTGGATTGATTTTTACAGTTAAAATCTAGTAGTGTTATTTTGCTTTAAGGTTAAGAATGCAGTCAGATAATTACTGAATCTTCTTGTATTTACAGCTAAAGCTTAAACAAATTATAAAACTGTTATTATATTTTCTTATATGATTAAGGAATGTTACTATATACATAGGCCTTATAACTAATTAAATAAACCAATAAATAAACCAACCGTACACTGGATAATAACATTAATAATAATCATAAAAACATTGATAAGAAGTAACATCATTGTTGTATCACTAATAATGTATTTATATTACTTACATTATAAAAGTAATACTTAAAATAATATCTTATTATTACAATTACAAACCTAGACTATTTATAATCAATGTATAATTAAATAAAGTTTATGAACAGAATAATTATACTCTATGTATTATAAAATGATTTATTAATACTTGAAAACAATTATAAAATATAATAAGAGTACAACATGCTTATTTAAATTGAAAGGTAATAATAGAACAAGTACATTGCTCGAACATCGAGCTTAATCTTTACATTGCAATCCATTTATTTTACTCACAGAAACCGACATAGTTTGTATTTTTATTTCATAATGGCAGATTAAGAAACTGATCTTAATCACAACTGTAAAATTAGGGTTAAACCCTGTAAATTCTATTTTATTTACAAATAAATCATTTAATGGTAAATTAACAGTATTTTTACTCACGGTCACATTTATAAGATTTAAAAATTAAACATAATAAACATTTTAACTACTATAGTATAAACAAGTAAGAAATGCAGGAAAAGATTACAGAACTAGTTACAGGTATAATAACCAAAGGTAAATACCCAATCTATACAAAATTTCACAATGGTATTAACTGTCAATAAAAGCCGGTATCGAAGTTATACCCACAGCAGAACTATACAAAGGCTTATAGCCTGTTCCATTTTATAAAGACAGTAAAAATGAAGGACTTACAGCCAGTTCGGCTTCATCAACATCATAATAATTACAGACAAGGTTTACACTCACGGTCGAAGCTGGAGAGCTCTACGTGAGAGCTAGGGGTTAAACCCTGTTACTTAACATTAAAACAAACCAATAAAAAACCTTGAAGGTCAAATAGGGTCGTAATGACCAAACCATCACATTCCTGTAAAGACTCACACAAAGTGAACAAGTCATGGAGAGACCAGGGCTTACCATGGCCGCAGTGCCGTAACCCTCGTTCTTTTGTTGTAGAGAAGGGTAGCAAGCCTATCTGCATTAACCAGTGAAAATCCAACTGTTAGCTACGGCTTAACGTAAAATAAAAACAGTAACAATAATAAAAACTTCATTAATGTTGGGAGTGAAATTATTTAACTACCTGAGCAGAGGACCATCTCCCACATTGACGCCGCGACCGGTGTAAGCCAAAAACCTGCAACCCGATGGCAAAGGAGCAGCATTCAACACCCTCGACCTCAGACAGTACAGAAATCCCAACTCAACGATGGCAGGACGAAACCCTAACTGCATTATCTCTCCTATGTAAAATATCATACAGTTGCAAGCAGCGTAAGCCACGCTACCTTGAAGGGAGATTCACAGTCAATGGAGCAAGGAGAGGTAGGGTTACAACTGCTCAGAGCTCGAGATAGGAACGGAGGTATCGTGGAAGTAGGCAGTAAGTCTTTTCACCCTCAAATATCTTAACCCAGTGCAGTGGAGGAGTCAATGAAGAGCTGGAACAGCAAGTGGAACAACATGAGCTCGATAGCAAACCAAACGACGGCCGGATGAACAGGAAGGTTCGCAGAGCGGCCAAAGGCCAAAGGCGAAGGAGAAGTGACAATTTAGGGTTAATTCAACAGTTAAATAGCACCAATGCAGGGCTATTATGGGACCACGTAAGTGCTTAAATGTTTTCCATGCAGTGGGTGTAGTTCTAAAGTCCCATGATTTTTATCCCTTGACCAAACTCAAAACTATTCATCGCATGGAGATCCCATAAGGTGCTTTACACTATAGTATCTTTACCTGCATTATGATTGCAACGTTATAACGTTAGTTTATGTCTTTACACCTTGCGTTATGAATCTTGCTCTTATTATAATCTCATATATATAACTATGGAGAGTCGTTAAATGGTGAGAAGTTATAAGCTTTGGGTTATAGTTGGCGTATATGTTTTAAACCCCAACTATAATACCATTTGCCCTAGTCTTCAAACGAAGATAAACCTTATAACACTTCTTTAAAGACTATTTTTTGGTGATAAATTACTATATGTTACTCATCAATTGGATTTGGGTGAGCTCTAGTCCTTAGTTTAATACTAGTTTATAAGTTAGCAAATCTTTTTAATAATC
>LPNX010314161.1:9360-48037 GCA_001517045.1 Pseudotsuga menziesii
CTTATTCCTATGGGATGGCTTTGAAGTAATACTTATCGATACAAATAGTGAGTGGGAGATTAACAAAGCTATCAAAACTCATCTCTTCAGTATGTTACACCTCCCATTGAGTTTGTGGGTCAAAGTCTCCTTCTTATGCTTGCAGACAGTGAGCTTGTGTTGTCAATGGGTCAAATTGACCTGTTGTATGTGCTGAGGCCGGTTTGAATTATGAACCTAACTCAAACCTGGCAGGTTTTGTAATACTGTTTAGGAATAAATATGCCCCACTGGAGCATCAATTGGACACTAATTTCTCGTCTTAGAAAGTGGATAATACAGCACCATTTTAAACACCTCCGCCAAGAGATCTTTGAACAGTCTCTAAACAAATGTATATGTCTTACCAACCATGTTTCTTAAACATTTTCCTTGAAGGAGTTTATAGAAGCTTTGGGAGTATGGATTTAGATGAAATAGAAACCTAGTTATTTCTTGCCAGCTGTTTCACAAGATTTTATTTTTGGGATTTCTTCCTTCTCTCTGCAGTTTAGACATGGAACCTGTGGAATCCTTACACCTTTTCCTATAACAAATTCTTTCAACTAGTGGAATGTGCACATACAACAATCAACTGGCCACTGAGAATCAGAATTTCCGACCTACATTATTAATGATCATCTTAGCTATCTTGTTCTTGATTTGGTAGTTGTGCATAAAGTGAGAAAAAGTATCCAAGTACAACTGATGGTGCATACTCCAAATTTTTTACTATCCATCAGATTATTGATTCTGGCATGCCTTGTAATTTGTAAACTGTGACAGTCACCCACATGATGGAACATAAATAACATGTTGGAGTGACTGCTACAGCAAGAAATTAATTGGATGGGATTTGATGGATAAATTCCCATCATAGTGTGAATAAGATAATTGACACATCATAATCAGTATAATGACCAATCATGTGCAGACATGAAATCAAAACAAGAGAAATGCTGGAATGCAATGATAAAATTATAGACAGCCATGCACTATGCCTTAAGAATAACCCACCCCTTAAGTATTTGAGAGTTAAAGAAATTATTTAATGCCAATGACTAATTCATTCGCTGATAACATTAACATCTATTACCTGATGTCAATGGATAAAGTTGTTTGCAGATAATCAATGCATCAGTAGTATAGAATCATAACCATTACTTGATATAACTTTACAAGTTTGTACCAGAGGTGTTCTCATAGAAAGGATTAGCCTTTGTGGGGAAAGAGATGTTACCAACTTGAGGCCTTAGCCAAAGATCTAAATTCTATTGCATTATGGGGAATGCAAGTAAACCCCCCATGCATGACAATAAAAAAAGACAAACTGAATGACACAAACATCCACCTGTCCAAGGAGTACGAAGGCTAGAAACGAGACCAATTGAATGACACAAATCATGACCTACCTCAGCAGTACCATGATTCTTCTTTGTTGCTCCATTGAACTGAATTCTCCAAAGTCCTGGTGGGATGGTATTTACAGTAGGATCCAAAATTAGTAGATCCATAGGTGCAATCTTCGGAGTAGATTGGAACTAAGAAAGTGTCGAAGTCCTCAGCCATATCTCCTTGACAAATGGACAAACCAGAAAGAGATGTTTAGTTGATTCTTTGCCTCTTGTTATAGAGGATGTTCATGCCATTCCTTAATCAATTTTTCATGAGTAGTCTTCCATGCAGCACTGGGGAGATGTCTTTGGAAAAAGTAGGTGCTTCCAAACCTTGTTCTCATTTGCATTTTTCTGCTTATTGTTTTGTCGCTGTGCAATGCTCCAGAGGCAATAAACTTCCTTGGAGACATGGAAATTTGTTTAAGGGTTGAATAGCACCGAAGATTCACTTTGCATGTTTATTTTCTATTTGAAGCTTTACCATGTATTTATATTCTAGTAACCACTTGTGCATGTCAGCAGGGAGTTCACCCACTTTTTCCAGTTCAGGCAATATGTTCTCTACATCAACCACTGCTGCTGCAACTTCTGTGGGCTTCCCATTATTTGGTGGTTCTATCTCCGAGACAAATGGTATGAATTCAGTTCCATTTTCATTTTCTGGAAAGAGCAGTATTGCATCTGCTATTGCAAAGACGGATTCCAAATTGAGAAACCCTGAAACAATTCCACAGGTTGAACCATCATCTGTTATAGGTGAAGACCATTCATTTAAAAGCTCTACCAGTGGTGCAAATTTCACAGTAAAATCCCAAAATGAACTGAAAACCAGTGCTGTATCTCCTTCCCCATCTCTTTTAGGAGTAACTGATGGTACTTCAAGCACTCTATCCAGCACAGCTGCAATTTCAGCTTCTACAAGTAGTCTCTTTCCCAATACTCAGTCTGCTTTTGCAGGATCTCTGTTTGGGCAGGCATCAAGTTCTGCTACGGCTACCACCTCAGCTCCATTTGCATTTGGGAGTTCTGCAAACATGCCTTCTCTTTCTAGTTCACTGCCATCAGCATCTTTATTTTCAAGTAGTACTTTATGTGGGAACACAAGCCCTTCTCTGTTTGGGTCAACTCTGTCTGCTTCAGCTTCTAGTGCTTCAGGTAGCTTGTTTGGATTAACTACACCTAGTTCATCAGGCTCCTTCAGTGTACCTTCTTTTGGCCTCAACAATAGTAGCACATCTCAATTTGCTTCTACTAGTACTCCTGCATCTGGGTCTGGCACCACAACTACATTTGGTGCTGCCAGTAGTCCTTCGGTAGGTTCTACTGGTACCTCTAGCTTCTCTTCTAGCAGTAGTACTTCATTTGGATTGGGCAGCAGCTCTCAGTTTGGTTCAAACACCTCTCCTTCATTTGGGTTGACCACAACTCCACAATTTGGTTCCAGCACCTCTCCTTCATTTGGGTTGAGCACCACTCCTCATTTTAATTCTAGTACATCTCCCTTGTTTGGTATAACCAGCATTCCTCAATCTAGCTCAAGCACTGCACCTTCGTTTGGCTCAGGTGTAACATTTGGTTCAAATACTACATCTTCATTTGCCACCGGGAGTACCCCTTCATTTGGTTCTGGCAGCACTCCTGCATTCACTTCTGGAAGCATTTCTCCATTTGTTTCTGGTAGCACTCCTTCATTTGTTTTTGGGAGTACATTTGGATCCAGCAATTCTCCCTCATTTGGTGCAAGCAGCTCCTTATTTGGTTCAGCTAGTGCTCCATCATTTGGGGGAAGCAGTGTGTCATTTGCTACTGCCAATACTCCAGCATTTGGTGGAAGCAGTGCCTCGTATGGTTCCGCCAGCACTTCATTCTATGGTTCAAGCAGTACTCCATCATTTATCGTGGGATAGTCTTTTGGATCCTTGGGAGCTCTGCCCTCTGATAATAATTCCTTCCTACAGCTGGGGTTGAAATATGATCCTTTGCAAATGGATTCATGTATGGCCCTGTTATTCCCATTCTGCTGCTCACTTCTTGTTTAATAGAGCATAATGGATTTGACACCCATAGAACTCTACTCGATTTCCCATTTCGTATTCAACTGTCCACATGTGCAAGCTCTCAGGTTAATTTACCCCTTCACCTTGTCTTAACTTGACCCTTGCAGAGACCAAGGTGTGAGGCATCCAATGTTGCAACCTGTTAACAGGGAATTTACCCTAGCCAGATTCAGTGTTAAGTTCTAGCAGGCTCATATTTTATGATCAGGATGAATTTCTCCAAAGTTCATCTTGATTGATTCAGCATGAATGGTCCATAGACATCAGGTGCAAATCTTGGATGATTTGACAAAAGAGTCACCCCTATCGGGCCAGCTTAGCTAAAAATAAGTTCTTAGGTTCAGTAGACCCTCGAGGGCCATTTTGGTTCCCAACCTCTTCAGGCCAGTTAAAATGCTTCTTTTGTGTTTAAAGTAACCACTTTTAAATAATGGAAAAGATTGTTCTCGTATTATTAGGGAAAAATTCAAGTGAACCCCACATGGAAGACTGGGCTGGCTAATGGTAAAGGCCGACACAGCTAAGACGAATTCTAATCCTAAGGATTTTCGCCATTGATACTTTACAATAGATCCATCTCTTGGAATTCTAGTTAAGTTTGACTCATTTATCAGTACCTGCTACCATTATTACCTGTGAGACTTACTACACATTCTCTAGGAATTTGTAGTATAGTGAATATCTAGTAAATAAAATCTGCTGATTATTGATGAAAAACTCCTACTGGAATAGTCTTATGATATAGGCTTATGGTATTCTTGGGATAGGCTCCATCCCAAGAAGTTCTGGAAAGCATTCATTGAAATTCAAGTGTCATTTTTTACATGAAGTTGTTCCAGCTATTAGGGAAAAATTCAAGGTAAACTAGATTTGAACCTCTCCACCTGGGATAGTACTCAAAATGGAAAACAAAATCCTTTTTAAATAAGAAAGGAACCCAAAAAAGACAGATAAATTATATAAAAATTCTATTACAATGGTTCCCATGCAATATTTGTGTTTGCAGTCCTCAACGTATCCTCAAATACCAACTAAGCAAAACTCAAAGTCAACAAAACGCAACTCATAATAGGTAAACCCTGCCCTTAGTGGGAACTGTAGATGTTCACAGTTGACCAATCACTCAATACATGCTTAAACTAAAGTTTAAACCACAAACTTATTCATATCAAGGATAGAAAATAGCGCAGATCCATGGGCAGAAGGGTTAAACCTTAGTTGGGAAATATGTTCCACGTCCTAGATGGATAAGCAGATGGGTGTACCCTTTGCTTGCTAGTGCTGCTTTACACTGGATAGTGTCAACTGCCTTGACAAGGGTGTCAAAAGAAGTAGTACCAACTGTCACAAACACTGTTCTCTCTCTTTCTGTGTGTGCATCCATAAGTGCTTTCACTTCATCCAGGGAATAGTGCCAACCACAAATAGTATTATGTGCTGACAATGATACATCCACTTAACATAAATCACAAGTTTACATTAAGTCCTGTCACCTGTCATTCATTGATTGAAAGAGAAAATGTCAAGCGAGAAATATCTTATAGATGCTTTCTATGCCAAAGTTCATGCATTAATATTTCATACCACTATCAAAATTTATTTATTTAAAAAGAATGAATTCAGGGGTCAGCAAATAGAGTCATTATAACTAAAAATTGTGAACTGAGAATAGAAGCTTTGAGGAAAAAGCCTTGAAGAGCAATAATGTTATAATAATAGAAATAGCAGTGATTAAGACTAACATTTTGAATAATTAAGACATAACACTACCTTTTTGTTGTACATTCGTTTAAGGACAGCAAAATCTATGTTCTCATAGCGAGAGAGACCCAATGTTTCATAATAATCTGAGCTACTTTTTATTCGTAGCACCTCATGTTCATGCAAAGGATTAAACCAAGCCATCCACCACAAACTTTAGCACAATACATGGAGTATACAGTTGTGATCAGAATTGCCAACTGTGCATGGTTCAGTGTGAATAGACAATACCCATGATTTTTTCAAATGCATTTGAAGAATGAAAAACCATGAGAAGAACTTCTAAATGAAATAGGGATGGAAGACTTGCACAAAATTCTTGGATATTTTGACCCTGTGGATGTCGTTATAATAAGAATGCGAGCTACAAGAACAAGAGCATCATCAGTATAAGCAAACCTCCCATCCTCTATAGAATTTTGCTGCTGCTTCCTGTATCTTTCCTTCATGGTAAAGCCTTTTGATGAAATCAACAAACAAGATATCAAGCTCTGGCCCAAATGATATATCAGTCGCTCAGTGGCATTGCTTGAAAAAATATATTTCAATGCCTTAATATATTTGCAACCATTTGGGACACGAATGATATGATACTGCTCACATATTTGGCTTGTGGACTGTATATGGGGATTGTATTTAATGCCCCTTTTGGTCATTTTACTGAACAACAAACTTCAATAATGATAGGTGGAAGCAAACCACTTTAAATTGCTTGTGCTTGTGGTGTCACACTTTTTTATTCTGTTTTAAAGAGCCATATTTGTGCATAAAGAATTTATTAATAGAAAAATTTCTGAATTTGTTGAAATTGTTGGTTCCAATGTGATTTTAACAACATTAGCATCATGCAAATTGACGGCTATAACACAGCTGGTTCACCATGGCATGCTCTATGTACCAATAGGATATACTTTTGGAGCTGGAATGTTTGAGATGGAACAAGTAAAAGGCAGCAGTCCATATGGTTCTTGAACTTTTGCTGGTGATGGTTCACGCTAGCCAAGCAAACTAGATTTGGAGCAAGCTTTTCATCAGTGAAAATACTTGCTGGCATTACAGAGAAACTAAAGGGGGAAGCTTGATGAAAATACCATTGTTCCTTCATCATTGCTTCAACAACTATTTTCTAATTAAGTGCCCATTTAGCTTAATTCATATTTCCAGTGTTCAGTTCATAGGATATAAACTATTGGGGTTGCTTCACAACAGTTCATATAGCATATAGCATAGTGAAATGGCTCTAGATTATGTTGTACAATTCTGAATGGTTTTTTAATCTGCTCTGGATCAATGTTAATACGTCACTTGTTTGTAGTTTGAATGACTGGCTGGGCAATGCTACGATTATTATCCAATTGATATTGGAACAGTAATAGATGGGCAGTGTCTTTTGATTGTACTTATTACTTGCTTAGGAGTTTTATGTTTGCTAGGTCATTTGTATGAATAATGAAATTTTTTCTGTCTGCTCTTTATGTTGGTTTGTAGAAGGACTTGTACATTTGCACTTTGTAAATTTGAAATACATTGTTCTTAAATTGGGTATGAAGTCACGCAATTGTACAATTTGTATCCAATGTAAGAATATTGATGTATGAGACTGCCTTGTTTGTGGGACAAGAGATCCCTTCCATTCTGCAATTTCATAGCTGAGTAGTCTATCCACCCCACTGTAGTATGCCACACCATTAGATGCACTTGACTTCGTGTTGCACTTGCACCTAAGCAATTTGCACAGCTGAACTTGTCACACTAATGGACTCTAAAGTTACCCCTACCATGTGCACTGTGTCCATGGCACAACTTGACTTGACACTCCAGTGTAATGTTTGAAAAATTATGACATTCTGAAAGCATCAAATTTGAAAATATCTGAGTTAAATTATGTAACTTGCAGGATACTTTAACAATCCCAGTGCAACTAAAAGTACAATTGATGAGGAAGGTTGGATGCATACTGGAGATATGGGGTACTTTGATGAGGATGGAGGCTTATATATTGTGGATCGTATCAAGGAAATAATCAAAGTCAAAGGATACCAGGTAATCCATCATATCCTTATGTGGAAAAGATGGAAAGGTTAAAATGTGTAACTATTTTTCTGTCCTATAAATAAAATATACTTATTATTCATCTTGAAGGCATTATCTGGTTTTGTATTTAATCTTTTTTTTAGGGTTAGTCTAATATGTATATGAATACCTAGATACAATTTGCACACATTCTACTTTACAACATAAATAATATTTCAATTTTAAGTGTTTATACAATTTGCAAATGTGTATTATTCAAGTTTGGAATGACTTATAGCTCATCTCTATCTTTTCTAATTTCATTTTAGGGCATGGTTTGTGTGCTATTATCTAGCTGCAAAATAATGAATGGAAATTGTTTATTTTTATGGGTGCATTTCTTTCGATTTTTCTTCTTTTAGTTGTTACTATCAAAGTTTTTCCTTGGGAGCACTTTATTGAGTTGTTTTTCTAATGCGCATTTTCTCATGCTTTCAGTAGTTCCCTTTCACGAATGCTGTATCTGTGCACTCAGTATTTCATATTGATTGTATATGAATGATTCGGGAAGTTTCCTATGCAAATAAACAATATTTATGTTTGAAGCTTCTCATGAAATTCGACAGCCTTCGGCTCTTGCAGATGCAAAGCTTTGGAGTCCTTGTTGAGCAGAATTTGAATGGTCAGCAATTTTGCCCAACAATTGGGGACAATTCGTTAAAATTTGGCACTCCTAGTGCTTCTACTGTGTATGGTACTTGTGTATGGTAGTAGAATAATATTTTCACAAGATAGAAGTTATATCATGCTTTTTTGATATTTCCCAATAATTTTATGAGCTGATTCCTCGTATGAATGCCTGCATTTTGACAGCAGTAACTTTGCTTTTGGAAAAGTATGAAATTGATCCAAAACAAATTGGTCACTTGGAAGTTGGCAGCGAAACTGTTATTGACAAGAGCAAGTCAATTAAGACTTGGTTGATGCATATGATGAACATGTGATGGGAAACCATGCAATGAGGAGCTCAGAAAAAGTTTGTTCAGGTTCCCTGTGTTTTCTTTGCTCACAATTCCTCTAAACTTTGTCAAAGTTCCAAGTACAGACTCTATAAGATTAAATCTAGCTCCTAGCTTCCCCAACAACTTTTCCTGCTTTGACTTGTCATAACCTGCTTGAAGCAGCAAATTTAGTGAAAACAGGGGAAGGAACCCTAGCAAATTTAGTGAAACGTGTAAAATCTACTCTCAAAACCTAAAATGTTGCAGAGCTCCAGCCTCGTATCAAAAACCTTCAAACTTTCAACGAAAGAGCACTGAGCTTAATTCTGCTCAGTACTAATCGTATGGATGGATCTTTGGATAAGGTTGGGGGTGAAGAAATGACTAGAGGAAGGGGTAGAGGAGGCAAATTAGGGTAGAAGGTTGGGAGCATCATACAGTGAGGGGGCATGGTTCAATGTTGGCTGATGGTTGTTTGTGGGGGAGGAGACTGGAACCAAGTCAGGAATGGGAGTCTTTGCTGCATTACATCTCTATAAAGAAAATCAATAGTTACAATATTAGGTCAAATGTCTTCTGTTCTTACCTTGATATGGTTTCGAGTCTTAAGAGGTTAAATCGTCCATGTATTAGGCTCAACCATAGTCTGTTCTTGGTATTTTTAGGGTTCAAAATTCAAACATCATGCTATTCTGGCTGAATTGAGAGTGGCATATCAGTTTGTGAAGCTTTTTACTTTTTTTATTATGTTTTTGTAGATAATTGTAAATCAGAGCACACTGAAGATAGGCTGCTATTATGGCTGAATTGAAGAATTCTTCAAAGAATTTAGTTTGTGTTAGTGTTAAAATGTTTGAAGTAAAGTGCACGAGTTAAAAAAATGGCCCTGCTCACCAATTGTTTAGGGCCTAGGTTAATTTTTTAAATTTCTGTCTAAAATTTCTTCTTGTGCAAAATACTCACTTGAGAAGACAATTTCATAACATGGGAATTTTATGAGAGATAGCAGCCTTCATTCTTTACTGCTGGACTGAAATAAATCATGTTCATAGGTGTAACTTGGGTTCTGCGTAGGCAATGAAATCCCTTTTGTGATTTCCTGGTGTTAAACACACAAGAAACATTGCAAGAATATGTTTATGATCTAAATCTACAGCTTAGAATTGCAGGTTTAACTGATGGATGCCTCTCTTTAAGAGTGCCTTGCCTTCACAGGCTGGAAATAAAAAACAAGGAGTCTTGGTTTGGCAATAATTGTTGGTGAAATATAATTTCCCTTGATTTCTAACTGAATATTGTGAATGGACTTACTTGCATTACAACAAGTGATTAGGTGAATGTAACAATGGTAATTAGTCATGTAACTGATTAAGGGAATAAGGTAACTAGTACCAACCGTATCACTTAAGTAGTAGCTCTAGTTAATTAAGCTGGATAGGTATCATGCTTGAACAACCTTACCGATACTGCACTGCACATGCTTTTGTATTTAAAAAAAAAACCAGTCACAAGCGTCGCTTAAGAGACGGTTCCAGATGTCGCTTTTCCGACGCTTATTCTTAATATCCGTCGCTTATCTGACGGTTTTGTCTGTCGCTCTTCCAACGCTTATTTTAATATCTGTCGCTTATCCGACGCTTATAGATGTCTCTTTTCCGACGCTTCTTCTTAATATCTGTTGCTTATCTAACGGCCGTGTTGTCACTTAACCGACGGCATGAAGGTTATTTTCTTAAAAAACTTTCACTACCGTCGAAGAAAAGCTGTTGCTTAACTGACGCTTTACATTTAACCGACGGTTACTTAGGTGTCACTTAACCGATGGTTAATCAAGTGTCGGATAACCGACGACAAGTTTCCGACGCTTAAAAAAAAATCAAAGTGTCGTACATGCGACAGGAAAGTGTCGAAAATCCGACATGATGGCCGTCGGATTTTTGGTCAAAATGTAGTAGTGCATTTATCCGGTTTGGGGGAATGTTGAGCCTCATTTTGTTATCATTTTTGGCATTAAAATAACACATTTAAATGCATATTTTATTATATTTTCATGTATTTTATGTCATGCAGATCGTTATTCAACACAAGGTAAGAACAAATTTAATGTTTATTCAATTTTGGTTATTAATATCATTTTTATGATTTTATTAACTCAAATCTATATTATTTAAAGCATATTTAATATATTAATTGATTTATATATTTGTTTGCAGGTTATGTAGTATGATTGGGTGAATTTATAAATAAAACACATTCATCTTGCCATTCATCCCGATCTACGTAATCGTCGTCTAGCTCATCACACATCTTTCCGTCCAACTCGTCAATCAAGCTGCGCACTGTCCATAACCGATTTCAGGAATTAAACGTTGAAGAAATATGTAAACCATTCTATTGACCATGTGCCCAGGTGATAGCATAATCAACAATCTAGAAGGATCACTGGTGCATTAATTTCTCCATTCTGTTTTCACTGCTCACGCATTCAAAGGAGGGAATGTTCTAGAGGATCATCGCTGTCACGATGCTGTTGCTTATTACCTCATCATCCAGCCCGTTGTGTAAAATTCATTGGTGGTTTTCCATGTTGCCGAATATTAACGCTCAGTGTATCCAGCTCATAATGTAGCTATTTGTTTAGCCTCCCATTCAGATCACCTATCAGCCTGTGCACTGTAAAATATAAAACAACTTGCAAATAAATTGTTATCGGCGTGCTTGGGTAATAAAGCCGTGTTCTGGATAGCGCACAAACTTGCAATTTCCTTCGCTCTCTACCACTCCACCAGTCATGAGGAAAGAGGAGTAGTTACAACACCACGACGCCCTGTTCACGCTGAAGAGAAGCCTGCATGGCACGTTCACAATGAAGAAAACTAGACTTACACCAAAGAAGGGATATGCCTATGTGCTGGCCTGTAAACTGTTATTCCCTTTTATGATTGACTAAATTTAGAAGAGCAGTCGACCACTAAAGGGTCGACTTGCTCAACATATTGAAAATATTGTGTATATAAACACCTCCATACAGAGAGATAGGGGATTGATCAATCCATTAGATAGATAGTTAGTTTGCTTTGAGGGAAGGATATTGTAACTATGTTCCTTTTGTTTAATAAGAACTCTACGCTTTGCTTTTTATGACTGCATGTGCAAGCATTCGCTAGGCATTATCCATGATTGTTGAGAGGGCCCCTTGACAATCTATGGTTTCTATTTTTGTACGAGTTTTTGTTATCTCATCCTTACAGATAACTAGTTTTATTTCTAATTTGTTTAGGTAGTTAAGTTCCCGCAATCATTTATTTCTCCGTTTCTTGTAGCATGTATTTGTTATAGTTAATGAAAGTCATACTATGATGTTAATGTAGTTTTTGTTTATAAATGGCTGGTCATGTATAGTTTGCTTTCAGGTTTGCTTTTAATCCTTTCATTCTTATCTTATTGTTAAGTTTTATTTGCAAGCATATAGAATAGGTTTTCTTTATCAATTTAGATAGAATTTAAACAAGCACATAGAATAGGTTGTTTTCATCAATTTAGATAGATTAAGTTCAGTTTATTCTTCTTATAAGTTTATGTAATTTAAACTCCAGTTTGCTTATTAGTATGCAATGATTTTCTTATTTTCATGTATTTGTCTTTGTTTATTTCATTGTTAAAAATGATGATTAATTAGGGTTAAATTCTGTCTTTATGCATCTTGTTTTCATATACACAAAATCAGCTGATAATTAAATCATTTAGGTCTGTTTTTATCATTTTCTGTATACATCCTCTCATTCAGACTGTGTGTCTGGATTGTCATTCGGACCTTCCTTCCAGATTGCTATCCAGCCTTCCATTCGACCTTTAGTGTTCTTAGTTTATTTTTAAACCTATTTTCAGTTCTGTTTCTTTGGCTTTTTTATTATGCTCTGATTGTAGTCATTAGGTAATATTTATGTTTTTATTTGAGCCATATATTAGATTGTTTTAAAGTATTTACAAAGTTTTATTTTTAATTTTCTCTTTCCAACTCATGCTTTGAATTATGCATTGTGATTTTGTTCTTTTTAATTTCCTATTTTCTTCTTTAATACTGTTGTAATGTTTTGAAATTATGTTTGATTTATTTCTTTGTATATGGATTTGTAGGGTTAGGTGTGTTAATTTCTAGTATACTAGTATCTTGTCAATCTATCATAGTAATAAGACCTATTCCTTTCACTTTGTGATTATTGAATAGACTTGTAGAGAAGAACTTAAAATTATCTTTATTAAGTTTTCTACTTGTTTCTTATTCAATTATATTTATTAAGTTTTCTACTTGCTTTTTACTTAGTTTTCTTTATTAAATTTTCTACTTGCTTTTTGTTATTCAGTTTTCCACTCACTTATTAGTTAAATCTTCCTTGAACCCCAACTTTCCAAGTAGTTGTTGATAATATATTTTTCAGTCATAAATTATTTATTTATAAACTATCTAGTTGTTGTGACTGTATTTCCAAATATGTACTTTATGTGAATAGTTAGCTCTTGAAGTTATTTAATAGGTTTTGTTATATTCTCACTTGTTAGTTGAAATAACATAGTTTGATATTATCCTAGTCTGATGTTTTGTTTTAGTTCAACCATATTACTAATTTACGAGTTTGACTCGGTTTTTCATTTTGAAGATTTTTCAATCTTTTGTTTATTTAAGTATTTCAACAATGCCCTAGGAACCCCTCTACCTTCGCATATATTTTGTAGCAACTCTAAGCCTACCAACCCTGGTCGATAATTAAATATTAGGTGTATTCAAGATAGTAGAACACATCCAAACATTTTGGTATTAATTTAGTCGAGATAACACCCGGCAAGGAGAGTTAAGAATTTTTCTCCCTCTTAATCTTGTTCCAATCTAGATCCCCACCACTGTGGTTCCATGCTCCTTGACCTCTTTCACTTCGATTGTGAAAGCTTCACTTGTGCGTTTTTCATTTTGGCAATGGCATTGAATGTCTAAGGTTTGTCCAAGGCTCTACAACCAGGTTACTCTCCATTTTCATCCTTAAGAACTTTAATTTATAGGACCATATCAAGTCTACTAGCATCATTTTATATGGCTCCCCATGCCAAGCTTTATAGAACAAACACATGTCCAAATACATATTTAAGATTCCTTCAATGTTCTTGCTTCTAGAATTACTTGGGTTTCAACAAGAAAACAATTATGTATTAGGTCGACTGTCATAAAACTTATCCTCTTTAGGATTAGCATATACACATGAAATCATACACAAAATAAATAAGAAAGTACTTGATAACAAGATACTTATATGTATGAGTATCTTCACGTTTCTCCATAGGTGTCCCGCTTCACTTACAAGCCTTGGATCACTTGTAGAAATAATAACGAATGTTTGGCCAGCATGAAATATGCTCCACAACATTCAATGCCAAAACAATGCAATAACTGGATTTATCAAGCATTTATGGTGCTAAATCGTTCCCATACCTAGTTTACCCTCTTCATTTCCAAGCCAACACTTCTGTTTGGGTCAATAGGCCGATGGAAGGAAACTGCACCATCAGAACAGGATTTGAGCCCAAAATTCAACGACAGAATTCGACGACATCCGATGTAAAGTACACTTTTGTCGGATTACAATGATGAAAATTATTGTATGTTCCGGTTTTTTTGTCATATTGCAGAGTCGTCGAATTTTTGACTTTCCTTCTCGTAGATTTTGCGACGAACATTCTTGTCGATTAAGCGATGTCACTTTGTCGGATTTGCAATGACTTTGTAAGGGATGGTCATCATATTTTTTACGACCAGAGAATGTGTGATAGTTGAACTTTTGACGAGCCGATGCTACTTGTTTCAAATTGGAAAAAGGCATACTTACAACGGTAACTAGGCTCAATTCGTTGTATATCCGATGAGCGTGGAATTATAAATATAAATAGTTTTAAACATTTTGACATGTTTGCTATAGAAATGACGAACGATTTGCAGAAATTATTTATTCCTCGACGAACGTTTGTGGAAATTGTTTATTCCTCGACGGACGGTTTGAGGAATTGTTTCATTCTTCGACGACCAGTTTGGGGAATTTTTTTTTCTTCGACAGACAGTTTGCAGGAATTTTTTTATTCTTCGACAAACCACTGTTTGAGAAAATTATGATGCATGGAACTTGATTTTTTTGATATTGTCGATAGTATTCATTCACGAAGTTTGTGACAAAATGTCAAATAGCAATATTCCTGATCCAAACGAAGAAAATCGACAATTTATTGCTAGACTACGGGATGCAGCGAAATGAAGGGGTGATGGGAAATGTTATTGTCCATGTAGTCAATGCAGGGAATTTAAGAGGAGAAGAATATTGATCGCAACAACCACAAAATATTGTATTGAACATGGAAACACCGAGGGGGGGAATGAATATCGTCCATTTGTAGGTTTAGCATTATAATTTTATTTATATTTATTTGCTTTGCTAAATGTATATATTATTTTAATATTTCCTATATTAACTATCAACTATTGATGTATTCATATATTTATAAAGGAAAGACATCATACATCATATCGTTTAGAGGAAGTGATTTCAGAACAAGTGCCGAAGGATCATGGAGTGTTTATGTTTAATGGAGAACATGTGATTGATCATATTGAAGAAAATGATCATACTGATAACGTAGTTGAAGATGATGGTACAAATAAATTGATACATGATTCATTTAATGTTAGAATGGATGATGACGATGACAATGATAATGAAAATATTGATGACTTTGATGATGTTCACGATATACCTCTTCTCGATAAGGCATACGAACCCTTGTATGAAGGCTCCAAAACAAATCTTCTCTCTCCTATATTGTTGATAATGAATTTGAAGGTTATGAATGGTCTTTCAAACATATCAATCACATGGATGCTAAGGTATGTAAAATAATCCATCACATATATACGATCATGATAAAGTATATATTTATTCCTCTAATAATTGTATTGTTAATTCATAATTCAAATTAATACAGATGAAATGTGTTTCGTTAATATTATTTAGATATTATATTAACTCTATTTTTATTTTTATTTGATGTAGCTTGATATTTGAATTTTTGTTACCACCATCAAATACTTTACCTCGCACATATCAAGATTTATCTTCCATCATGAAAGAGATTGGAATGCATTATGAAGCAATTCATGCATGCCCCGATGACCATGTTATATATTATAATCAACATGAATTTGCAACTGAATGTTTGGAATCTCATATAGGTAGATATCAGATAGATCAAGTAACAAAAAAGGTTCCTCAAAAGGTTCTTCATTATATTCCCATCATTCCACATTTGCATCGACTGTTCAGGTGCAATAACATAGTGCAATTTATGGATTACCATGCTAGGAACAAAAGTCAAGATGATGTTATTCGAATGCCTACAGATGGTTATGCATTGAGATATATGGAGGAAAAGTGGCCTCACTTTAAATAAGAACCCCGTAATCTTAGGATTACTTTGGCAGCAGATGGTGTTAATCCATTTGCACAGATGAAATCCGTTTACATGGTGTCACCTATTTTTGTTATCAACAATAACGTTCATCCCTAGTTGTTGATAAGGAGGGAGCACATAATGTTGTCAATGATTATTCCAGGTATATTGTGTCTACAACTGTTTTATTTCTAATGTACTTGTGGCATCTCATTTGTCGTATTATGTTTCCTAATGTCATATATATATATATATATATATATCTATATTATTTTACTCTTATGGATGATTTATATATCTTAATGGTTCTCATAATTATATCTTTTATATGTACTTCAAATCAATCAGGTAAGTACCAAGTCAAAGATATGAATGTATATATCGAACCTCTTATAGATGAGCTACTGAAGTTATGGAATGGAATCACTATGTATGACGTATCTAGACCAATACGACAAAGGAAATTTCAATTCCATGCAATGGTTGTATGGACAATACATGATGCCCCAGGATTAACCCAATTTTGTGGTTTGTATTTTTAAGTTCCACTTTAATTGCATTTAATTATATGAATTGGTTAATATAGTTTATATATAATTATAATTGACATAGATATTCCATATCTATATATTATAGGTCTTCAGACAAGGTTAAATTTGCATGTCCAGTTTGTGGTCCTAAGATCAAATCTCGTCGCTCCAAAAGTTTAAGAAAGGAGGTGTTTGATCATTGATGGGTATAGGAATTTTCTCTCTAAGAATCACAGGTATAGAAAAACCAAAAAATATTTTCAATGGGAAGAAAGATACTGCATTAAAACCACAAAGAATGAAACCTCACCTTTGGAAGATGCAATACAATAGAAATCGTCAAGTTGGTACGTATGGATCATCGTATATGAATTGTTATGTATTTTAATTTTTATTGTGATTTGTTTACTGTAGTGGCCATAATTGATTTCTACAATTTAGTTACTAACTAATATTCATGATGTCCTTCGTGATCATGAAGGCATTAATGGGCTTCCACGAGGAATGAAAAGTTATCCTATACAATTCAGCAGGTTTCCCTACTATGAGCATCTACAAATTGCTCATCTGTTGGATACAATGCTTATTGGAAAGAATGCGACTGAAACATTATGGAGACTACTAGAGCCAAGGATCGAGAAAGATAAAATAATGAAATTTTGCAAAGACATTCAAGAAGGAAACCATGCGATGAAAAATGTCATTGAATTTCATAGAAATGAAGACCAAGTTAATATAAACTCAGCTCCATGGATGTTTATAGAGCAACAAAGTAATGTTGTTAAAGAAGTAATGCGAAAAATTAAATTTCCCACTGGATTTTGTGCGAATTTGAAGAATATCATAACTAAAAAAGGTGATTTTGCGTGGGTCAAAACACATGATTGGCACATCTTCATCAAGGTAATTATTATTGTTATGCCCATATAATTTTTAAAAAAAATTTATTGCATAAATTTGTTTTCTTGTTTGTATACTCTTAATTTAAAAAATGACTTGGTTTGTATATTGTATATAATCTTGGGAAATACATGAGGTAACTATCGATTAGTTTCTTGTGCACTAATTCATGTTATGTAATTTAATGTTTTTTTTTGTTAATTATCGTTATTGGTTTGCGTCACTTGTAGATGGTTGAAATCTAAAGAAATCCATAAAGGAGATATAAAGTATTGGAGGAGAGAAATTCCTCGTCTCATGTGTGAAAGCAGAAGCATTTACCTTCGTCATTTTTCAATGCATAGGAACACTACCTCATACACCAAGTTGAAGAGATTGAATTGTGTGGACCTGTGCACTCAAGGTCCATGTGGATGGTTGAGAGGAACTTGAAATTTATGAAGGGTTGGTGAGACAATGAACATGTCATGAGGGTTCTATGACGAAAGGATATATGGTATATCAAAACATGTTGTATGTTAGTGAATATCTTCCTAAGTTAGCGTCAAAGATCAATTTACGTCGCATTTGTGATCCGGAATCCAATAACTATTTTGAAGGGGAGTACCTGAAGGGGAAAGGTAGATCAACGAAGGTGAAAGGTAATTATTAGCTAGTGTATGTTAATTATATTGTATACATATTCTAATTGCATATTCAATTTATTGCATCAATTAAGAGCATAGACTTTGTTCAGAAAATTTACATATGTCTTGAATTTTAATGTTTATTGTCATCATGCAGTTGGTCGACAGTAGGATGTAATTCATTTATACATCACAAACAATATTGAATGGATGAAGGTATGGATTGAACGACGCAAACAATCGGGTCATGGAATATCATGGGAAGGTGTGGCTTCATTGGTAAAAGCAGCACATCGCAATGGAGATACAAATCTTACAGAAAGGGAAATCGATTTAGCATATGGTTTAAAAGATAAGCATGCAAGCATATTAATTAATCACTCTAAATTTGTTATTTTGCAAAGCACATTTTGATGTACATGTTGTTCTTTTCCATGTATGGCTTCATAAATATGTAGTTTTTCATAAATATTGAATTGTTATATAATCATTCCGTGCATTGCTTGTTGTAGGTAAAACACCATAAGGCTATGGTCTGCAATGGTTGTAGATATCACATCAAAAAATGGGGATGAAACAAAGAAAACATCAGATTGTGGGATATCTGCAGTATTTGAGGTTACCAATGTTTCATCTAGAAGTGACAGACATCCATAACTCTCAGAAAATCGATACTATGGGTATTTGGAAGATATTATACATCGTTACTTTAAATCCTTCAAGGTAGTTCTATTCATTGTCAAATGGTACAAGTTACGATTGAATCAACGTGATCCCGATAGAACTATTATTGAACATGATAATGGATTTACCATGGTAAATACAAGGTTATTTGAGCTAGGAACATAGCCCTATTTTCTTCCAAGCCAATGTGAACCTGTATTTTACTCAGAGGTTCCAGGTAAAGCAGGCTAGTCATTTGTTGTGAGACACGATCCAAGGGGAAGGCCAGTAAATTATAACCTAGATGAAGGTAATTAAGAGGGTATTCTAGAAGAATAAGATGATGATGAAGATCATGATCAACATCATGAGTTAGATGATCAGGATGATCCACCAAAATATGTCCAAGAATTAGTTGAATCAAATGATGTAGTAGAAAATTCCCATGAAGATTATATCGACGATGACATGATGAACGTAACTGAATTAGATGATGATGATGATATGGCAAATCCTTACAATTTTGACTCTAGATCTGATGATACAGAAGATGGCTTGGATGAAGAAGATGATGAAATCTATTGAAAGGTAAATATTTAATTATACATATTATTATTATATATATATATTTTTAAAAGAGTTACTAACATTAATAAGATCATATATTTACAGATAGGAGACCATCATCATCATCATCTTCATCATCATCATGATCGTCATCATCATCATCGTTAGCACCATCAATGTCATTGACTTCACTGTCGTCATTATCATTAACATCATCATTGTCATCATGATCGACATTGTCATCATCATCATCATCATCATCTTCATCGTCGTCATCATCATCATAATCATCATCATCATCGTCGTCGTCATATTCATCGTCATCATCATCACCATCATCATCATCATCATCTTCATCATCATCATCATCATCATCATCATCATCATCGTCGACACCATCATTATCTTCGTCTTCATCGTAGTCATCATCTTCAGCATCATCATCATCGTTGACTTCATCATCATCTTCATCTTCATAATGATCATCATCATCGACATCGTCATCATCATGACCATGATCAACATCACCATGATCATCGATCATCATTGTCATCATCATCATCATTTTCATCGTTGTCATCATCGTCATCATCATCATTGATCATCATTGTCATCATGATTTTCATCATCATCATCATCATTGTCGTCGACATCATCATCTTCATCATCATTTTCATCATCATCATCATCATCATCATAATCATCATCTTCATCATCATCATCATCGTCGTCGTCATCATCAGCACCATCAATGTCATCATCTTCATTGTCATCATCATCATCATCATCGACATTGTCATCATCATCGACATTGTCATCATCATCATCATCTTCATCATCGTCATCATCCCCGACTTCATCATCATCTTCATCTTCATCATGATCATCATCGTCAACATCACCATCAATTTCATCATCATCATCATCATCGTTGCCGTCATCATCATCGCCGAATTCATCATCATCTTCATCTTCATCATGATCATCATCGTCGACATGACCATCAATGTCATCATCGTCATCGTCATATTCATCATAATCATCTTCATCGTCATGTTCTGCATCATCATCATCATTGTAATCATCATCATCATCTTCATCATCATCATCGTCAACACCATCAATGTCATCGTCTTCATTGTCATCATCATCATCAACATCATCAACATCGTCATCAACATCATCGTCATCATCATCATCATCATCAACATCATCATCAACATCATCATCAACATCATCGTCATCTTCATCATCATCATCTTCATCATCATCATCATCACCATCATCATCATCACCATCATCAACATCATCATCATGATCATGATCATCATGATCATCATCTTCATCGTCATCATCATCATCATCGTCGACATCATCATCATCTTCATCTTCATCATCATCTTCATCATCGTCATCACCATCGACTTCATCATCATCTTCATCTTCATCATGATCATCATCATGGACATCACCATCAATGTCATTGTCTTCATTGTCGTCATCAGCATCATCATCCTCATCATTGTCATCATCATGATCATGATCATCCTTATCCTCATATGCATCATCTTCATCATCATCAACATCATCGTCATCATCATCATCGTTGTCGTCATCTTAACCTTCATCATCTTCATCGTCATCATCATGATCATGATCAACATCACCATGATCATCGATCATCGTTGTCATCATCATCATCATTTTCATTGTTGTTATCATTGTCATCATCATCATCAATCATCGTTGTCATCATCATCACCATCGTCGTCGACATCATCATCTTCATCATCATGTTTGTCATCATCATCATCATCATCATCAACATCATCATTATCATCTTCATCATCATCGTCGTCGTCAACACCATCAATGTGATCATCTTCATTGCCATCATCATCATCATCATCTTCTTCATCATCATCATCTTCATCATCATCGTCATCATCATCATCTTCATCATTTCATATGATATCAACATGGTCATCACCATCTTCATCATCATCATCATCGTCGTCGTCATCGTCATCATCATCATCAACATCAACATCATCATCAACATCATCAACATCAACATCCACATCAACATCATCGTCATCATCATCATCATCATCGTCATCATCGTCATCATCATCATCCTCATCCTATTCATCATAATATTCATAAACTAATTCATCGTCATCTTCATTGTCAAACATGTCCGTCACTAACAAATCGAGCAACAAAAACCATACCTATAGATTAATTAATGTGCTACGTGGGGCCAAAGATGAATCTTTTTATGTATGCGTCGGGATGGTGTGAAATTTGGCATTGTTAGACTAGACACATGCATTGACAGTGTGGGAGGGTTTCCAGACTCAAAAATCATCCATCATCATCATCGACGTCATGGTCGTAATCACCATCGTCGTCATCAACAAGGTTTGGAAAGATCATTTTTTATAAATGAATTATTCATGTTTATTGTTCTCATCATATGGAAAAAAATTGCACATATCCCATCATTCCATAAATTTGTTAGTATGAATTGTTATGGGCAGATCACATTCGAAAATATATTTTTTAAATATGAATGATTTTACCATTGGCTATAATTTTGTCTATCAATTTGGATAAAGATTCTTTTTATTTTGAAAAGTGTAAAACTATTTGAAGCAATTAATATTTGTTTCTATATATTTTGAATAATTTATTTTGTTATTAATTTGATCATATTATATTTTACTTATGTTTAAAGACACTTTTTAGAGTACAAAATGGACACTATTCACCAATATTTTCAGTTTTAAATAATTATGGATCTTTAAAAATTTTCCTCAAAGCCATGCAATATGTATTTTTTTACTATATATTTAATAGAAAAAAGTTTTACAATAACTTACAAAAAAATTAACAAATATAAAATTGAAAATAACATACAACCTTATATCAAACCTATTGTGGGTTTGAAGATAACAAAGTCCCTCCATTAATAAACATAACATAAAAGGAAAATGTGACAAATACCATAATCAACATGACCAAGAGATACCTAAACTCTACATGAATTAAGATAATCTTACGATAAAACCAATTTTCTTATTTTTGCGCATTGTCTTTCTCATTGTCTTTGTCACATCGTTGCGGCTCAGGTTTTGGACAATTATATCCAACTTCGGACAATTTTATGCAATTTCGCGGCTCTGGCACATCATTTTCCTGGTTGACCATTTGATTCGCACCTCAGGATTACCATTTAGGTGATTTCAAGGTTATCATTTCGATGATTCATAGCTTAGTGTTATCATTTTGATTTCCAGCTCACTGTTAACAGTTTCAATTTTGAGTTCGAGTTTCACATTTGGAGGTCACGATTCACATTTGGAGCTCTCAGTTCACATTCGGAGCTCGCGGTTCACAATTGGAGCTCACGGTTTCGATTTGGAGCTAAAACTACATATTTTGAGCTCACGGTCCACATTTGGAGCTCATGGCTCAATAGGTAAGCATCAACTCATTTCTGTTGGAGTCATTTGTTTCTTAGGTTGACTCACAAAGGGGTTTTGGGCATGTTGTGATAGTATATTCTTTGGGCATGTTGTGATAAAGGTTTTGGGAATGCTCCTCCAAAATATGCATTAAAAAACCCAAAACCATGTGCCAATAGAATGGACCCACATGCAAAACCATCAAGCCACCTCCAAACAAGGGCCAAACGTTGAGCACTTTGGGAATATGGGCAAGTAGAGTGAAGTGCTCCAAAATGTTTGCGAAACCCCACACCATGATTGAGATCAACCTTAGGAACCCCTTAGTTAATGGGTGTTCCTCAATATATGTGCATGACACTTGTGAATACAAGTGTGTGAAATAATCTCTTCAATATGCAAAGTATTCCTCCAAATGTGAACAAATGGTGGTCAAAGGAGCCTCCTCTCCTCAAGCACTCCACCCATCGAAGCTCTCAACCCATGCAATTTAGTGATTTAGCATTATATGTGGTGTAAGAGTGCAAAGTTCCCATCCAAATTTAGATCCTAGTGATGTGGCATGCCTCCACATATGTAATTGGTTGTAGGGATTAGGTGAGATGTCCCTCAAGTGAACACATATGAATGGAATTGTGTTGGTGAAGGATCTAAAATATGACAGCAACCTACATGTGCCATCATGCCTCAAAATATGTGGTGATGCCTCATAATACAATGCTCAATGAGAAAATAGGAATCAAGAGTTGGAAACAATAGCAGCCAAGCCATTAATCCTCCATAATGAAACCTAATGAACAAGGTCTTCAAACATTGTTCGAATCTGCATGCATCATAAACCCTTCATAACATAGCCTAAAAAACAAGGTCTTCAAACATGGTATTGATCCTCATGCATCATAATCAGTGGAAAGATCATTCGTCGTAGTATTTTTGGCTTTCCCCATCACCTTCAACTATGTATTTTTTAAATATCATGTTGAGATATGGTTTCCATGTATTGATCATATGGACCTAGGAAGGAATCACAACATGAGCAGAAAACTATGTTCAGTTCTTTAACATTTGGTGTTGTTATTTATGCCAAAATCCAATCATTAGGAAACCCTATGATCTATTTCTTCATCAGTAGCACTACTTGAGGAAGACCATTATTGAAATTGTAGCTTGGGTAGGATTTCTATGTTATAATTGTACCTTAGTTATGAAGGGTTCTCTGGGAAATGAAAGTTTTGACAAAATATTGGTCAAGATACTATGCAACATTGGTATGGGGCAAGTCTTATACACTGGGTTTTTCCAAATGGACGGTTCTACATGAATGCACACCATTTTTTTAACATTGGGACTCATTGGTACTTTATAAGACCAAATTAGGTCATGGGGAACTACTTTTGCATTGTATCTATGTGAGATTATTAACATGAAATGTTTCCCCAATTTTACCTCATATCCCAGATTGAGGGTGGTAAACATAGTGGATACTTATCACTAGGAAAATTATTTGTGAAGTTGCTTCATGCCTTCCTTGCCTCCATGTAATGTGTTTTTTTCCAACTAGTAAGACTAGATTTGCTTGAAGTAAACATGTTAATATCTTTTTGAAAGTGGTCATTTACGCAGTGGAGAAATGTGAAAAAGGAAGGAACTGCGTTGGATGATTTGGCAAATCTCGACGTTTCGATCCCTACTCTGGGATCATCATCAGGAGACAACTGAAGCGTGAGGTAAGAGATCAAGAAGCCCATCAGTATTTATATAGTTAGTGTGCAGCGTAACATTTTCTAGGTTTTTTAAGTCGGTTTTAATTTTAATTTTTATTATTAATTTTAATTTTAATTTTTAAATTTTTAATTAATTTTATTTATTTATTACTATTTAAGGGAATTAAAATAAAGTTTTTCAAATGGTTTAAAAATGTTTGTTTTTAATTTTTTTAAAAACCTAGATTATTATGTAATTAAAAACTTTTTAAGTTTTTAAGTTATAAAAGTTTATTAAAAATTTTGTTTTAATATTAATTTTTTTTGTTTTACATGGAAACGTTTGAAAAACATGCCATCAATAGTTTCCCCCTCAAACCTAAAAGATGGAAACGCTATGTAGATGACACAGATGTGGTCTGGCCACATGGCACAAACACTCTCAACCAATTTCTGGAACATCTCAACAACCACAATGATAACATCAAATTCACCATGGAGATTGAAGAAAACAACAAACTCCCCTTTTTAGACGTCCTCATATCAAGAAATGAAGATGGTTCGTTCTCGCACCAAGTTTATAGGAGAAAGACCCACACCGATAGGTATTTACATGCCAACTCTCATCATTTCCCACCTCAAAAGGTTGGTGTGATCAACACCCTTGTAACCAGAGCTCTAAGGATCTCAGACAAGGATCACGTCAAAGAAGAAATTGACCATTTAATGAAAGTGTTCAAGGATAATGGATACATTAGCGAACAAATTAAGAAATCAATAGCTTCTGCCAAAAGACCAAGGAAGAGAAAGACTAAAGACAAGAATGAGGACACTAACAGATGAAAAATTTTCCTCCCTTACATAAGAGGCACCACAGACAGACTAGCCAGGACGCTAAAGAGACACAAAATCCAGGTCTTCTTCACTCCTCCCAACACCATTAGAAATATGGTAGACTCCCTCAAAGACCCAATCGAACCCAAAGCTTACAAAGGAGTCTACTCCTTTCCTTGTTCTTGTGACATGCTTTACATAGGGGAGACTGGTCGCTCCATGAAGACTAGATTTAAGGAACATAGTGCCGACCTTAGACATAATAGACACAAGAAATCTGCCCTTGCAGAACACGCACACAAAACCGGTCACCACATCTGCCTTGAAGACGCCAAAGTCATTGCTAGGGAGGACAACCTGTTAAGAAGAAAAATCAGAGAGAAAATTGAAATTAACCTTAGCAAGAATTTCCTTAACACAGATGATGGCGCCAAAATTAGTGATTCCTGGAAACCACTCCTTCACTCCTTGCAAATCAAAGAAAGACGTTTCACCAACGACAATTAGAACTTCCCAACCTTAACTAAAAGTTAAAGAAAAGGTTTCCCTTGACTCTTTTGCCACCCTAAATTATCCTTTTGCCTAAGTTCCCCAAACTCTCTGTATACCTTCTAACCTTCTCTTAGAACCTAAAATTTTTAATTTAGAAGCCATTCCCCCTTTTAGGTTAACAATCACATGGTTAGGTTATTTGTTATAGGAAAAACCTCTCACCTTTTTAGTTAAAATTAAAAATTAATAAAATCAAAATTAAAAAATTTTAATATTAAAAACAAAAAAATTTATTAAACCTTTTGTAACTCAAAAACATAAAAAGTTCTTTTAATTACATAATAATCTAGGTCTTTTAGGATAATAAGTCAGGTTAATTGTTTTAGGAGATCCTCTCAACTTTATTAGTTAAAAAATAAAAATCAAAAATAAATTTAAATTTTTTTTAATATTAAAACAAAATTTTTAATAAACTTTTATAACTTAAAAACTTAAAAAGTTTTTAATTACATAATAATCTAGGTTTTAAAAAAAATTAAAAACAAACATTTTTAAACCATTTGAAAAACTTTATTTTAATTCCCTTAAATAGTAATAAATAAAAAAATTAATTAAAAATTTAAAAATTAAAATTAAAATTAATAATAAAAATTAAAATTAAAACCGACTTAAAAACCTAGAAACTGTTACGCTGCACACTAACTATATAAATACTGACGGGCTTCTTGATCTCTTACCTCATGCTTCAGTTGTCTCTTGATGATGATCCCAGAGTAGGGATCGAAACGTCGAGATTTGCCAAATCATCCAATGCAGCTCCTTCCTTTTTCACATTTTAATATCTTTTCAACTGTATCTATTGTATTTCTATAGAACTAGATGGTTGATGTTCAACTATTTAGAACAAGTTACTATAGGGAACAACCATCTCCCATTATTCTAGTGGTTCTAAATATAGTTTGGACAAAACACATAGATATGGATGTATGATTTACCCTTAGCAAATGAAAAGCAAGGACATTTGTAAGGAATTGTGAACTTGGAGGTGATGTTTTTTTAGAAGTTCATTTAAATTTTTTTTAATATTAAAACAAAATTTTTAATAAACTTTTATAACTTAAAAACTTAAAAAGTTTTTAATTACATAATAATCTAGGTTTTTAAAAAAATTAAAAACAAACATTTTTAAACCATTTGAAAAACTTTATTTTAATTCCCTTAAATAGTAATAAATAAATAAAATTAATTAAAAATTTAAAAATTAAAATTAAAATTAATAATTAAAATTAAAATTAAAACCGACTTAAAAAACCTAGAAAATGTTACGCTGCACACTAACTATATAAATATTGACGGGCTTCTTGATCTCTTACCTCACGCTTCAGTTGTCTCCTGATGATGATCCTAGAGTAGGGATCGAAATGTCGAGATTTGCCAAATCATCCAACGCAGCTCCTTCCTTTTTCACATTTTAATATCTTTTCAACTGTATCTATTGTATTTCTATAGAACTAGATGGTTGATGTTCAACAATTTAGAACGAGTTACTATAGGGAACAACCATCTCCCATTATTCTAGTGGTTCTAAATATAGTTTGGACAAAACACATAGATATGGATGTACGATTTACCCTTAGCAAATGAAAAGCAAGGACATTTGTAAGGAATTGTGAACTTGGAGTTGATGTTTTTTTAGAAGTTCATGGTGTATTTCATTTACAAAAATTCACTTCTGCTGTTATGATATCAGATCTGTTATTACAATGTAAATCCATTGCTGGTGTTAGAACATAATTTGCATATTCAAAATTTTGGTGGTTAATGAATCTTAAAGACTCATAAGGGGTTGGTCATGCAAGAGTCTTAGAAAAAAAATCAAAATTTTAATGGTTTGGAGGAGTTATGGGTTCTAGTAGCATTTTGTTCAAAATATTTTTTATAACAACACCTTAAAACACTTCTATAATCTTGTTAGGAAAATATTTGCCTAGATTGAACATGTGTGTCAACAATATCTACATGCTTGGATTTTTTGGCAAGACACCTTATTATGAAATGGCCTACCCTGGGGTATTGAGTTTCAGGTCACTTGGATGCTATTCATATTTGAAGTGCTTATATGGATTGGAAGGAATGCTATAATAATTTATTTGGTGGTGTTTTGTCATCCCACCAATTTTCATGGCATGATGTTGTTATATACTCACTAAAGGGTATATGATGTTGTTATGTGTAAGAGATTTTATATACATGTTTATAACATATATTGCATTGATATGTACCAAGTTAATTATGAATATTGAAGTATATCCTCACAAGGTATATCAATATTTGTAGTGCTACAGCAACATCTGAAACATATTTATGTTGAAGACAAAATTTAGGAAATCAATTGAATAGATCTAGTACAAGCAATGTTGATGAAATAAGAAACACACAATTTACTGAACCGCAATTATTCAGGTTAAGATTCTATAGATGATGACCATTGAAATTACCTTTTGTCTAGTTTTAGACACTTGATTATTGTTACTGCGTCTCACAGAAGAATTTTTTTTTTGATATATTAGTTTGTTTTAGGCTACAAGCTATTACTGTCCGCGGTCTCTAATTTTATACTACTGAATTTAGATGTATATAATATTGTTAAGGAATGATATATTTAAGTTGGGAAATCCTTCATGACGTGTTCTCTTCCTTTCGGCTATCTTTCAACTATTGCCTCTTTGAAAATACAAACATTTGGAACTAGGAAAAATGTGAATATTTGCATACTAGGGAAAAAACACGTATGTTTCTGGTAACTATGGTTTGGGGTCGTATACATGTCAATCCAAACACTAGAAAAAGCTTCAGGGGCAAGAAACATAGTAAACAAAGAACAAATACACCTTCAAATTTCATTTATATAACTTTGGTAAAGAAATGAATACATGTCAACCAGTAGAATGAAAAAGTGTATAAGTAAAAGAGACCCACCTAACTCTTCAAAGAAGAAAACAAGGATTACAAACAACATTAAATTGTTTGTCCAACATCCAAATTGGAAAGTTTCCAATATGTCATAGAGTTTGTATGTTTGATTATAGCATTTAGATGAATAAAATACTCTTATTTTAAAGACATACAAATTAGTTATGAAAATTGATTCGTTTGAAAGAGATATGCAGAAAGCATTTCCTCGAAATTAAATATAGAAATCGTGTATGCCAATATGGTTAAAAACAAAAAAAGGTGCAAGTAGAAAGTGTAAAACACCATAAATTACTGAACTCAAAAGCAACAACGATGCATTCAAGAAATAATGCAACTTGTACCTAGTAGCAATGGCTATGCTAAAAAAAATTTCATCTTTAAGATCCACAATACAATATTGGTTCCTTGAAGAGCAACAATCATTTTCAAAATACTTGAACATGGTGAAATCTTCTCCAAATTTAGTTGATTGAATTCCCCATCGAGGAACATCCGTAGCTTCAGTATTGTTCTGCCTTCATGACCTTCCACCATTTCACAAGCATGTGTACTTGGAAGTTCTGAACCCTCTTGGAACTAGAAAAAACATCATTATTAATCCATTTATAAGAATCTGTGGATTTCAATCAAAATAGTAGCACATTAGCAAATGGATATAACTTAAAAAATATATAATAGAATATAGGAGCAGCATTTGCCTGTTTGATGGCTGAGATTACATAAAAAATTCAATAAATGTCACCCCCTCCAAAACAGAGCTTTTAAACCCAAATTAGTGAGTTGAGGCTTAAAAAATGTGATTATGAAGAGTCAAATGAGTTATTGATATGGCCTCACTTGACTATGCTAAAATAGTATAACAGAAACAATGTTATTTCTTGGCATATTAAATAATGAAATTTTAACAACAATTACTAGAGTGCAAACCCCTTATCTGGAAGTATTCAAAGATACCTAACCTTAATCCAGTAGATGTAATTTAAGGTATGTTGAGTGTCATTGTGCACAACTATTTTCAGAAAGATTTTGGAGCATCAACTTAGTTTTTCCCTAAGTTTTAAAGAGTTATTAATCGCTCCTTGATGAAGTATTGCCTATGCAATGTTTGACAATATGGTTATTGATGTGGTTATGTGAGTTTGATGCCTCTGGGCTAGAACACAAGGAGATGATGGTGAAATTAACTCATATGTCATTTGATCATGATACATTGATCATCTTCTCATGGAGTGCCCTAGCATTGTTGGTTTGACTTGGCGTCTTGGTGACATGGATTATCATTTTTTATGAAGCACTAAGATTATTTCATGTTAATGATGGTATTTGGCCTCTAGAGGCTTTTTTATTGGGGTGCTCTAGCTCATTGGACGTGGCTCACACTTATGGATGACTTTTGTACTACATACTAGTTGAGTGGGGCATACCTTAACAATAATGGAACCTTGGTACACAAGTTATTACTTTGTTGATCTTTGCCACTTAGGCCCCATTGAATTTTCTCAATGTCTCCAACAAAATCCTAGCGAATTGGCCAAGAGGATTAAGTGGTTAGTTTCCTTGATAATTAGAAAAGAGAAAATTGGATCAATTGTCTCAAGTGATAGTCATCAAATTCTCTTTTTCTGAACATTGCTTTTGAAAAGGATTATGATAGGATTGCATGGAAATTCATACTTAGCATGTGGTATGACTCATTCTATTACATAATTGTGTAGACTCGTTTTTGAGCGTCAACAATAATATGTGGTAATTGAAGGAATATAACCATGATAATTTTCATCTTGGGTTTGTCATCATGGGATTTGGGGAAATATACCTTGATCCCTTGCCTTCTCCATTGGAATCAAAATAGCTATTTCAATATTGATATTCATATGTAAACCCAGATCTAGTCTTAAGTGCAGTTGACTGTTGTAAATGACACCCATAGGATGTTCTTTAAAAAAAAGAAACTATATATGCCATGTGCATGGGCTTGAGTAAGGGTTTGACATCCATTGAACAATGATAGATTACAACAATGAATTCCATTTAGTAGGATGGTTTGTAGATGAGGTGCATCACTATTTATGTGATTATAGTTGTGAGGAAACATGCATGCATGCATGCATCCATATGTGATATGCCATCCAGAGATATGAAGGGATAATGTTATCCTCAGTAGTTTGCATGTGCATGCATTTGTCATTTTGCATGTGTATGTATTAGACAATTTGCAAGTGCATGCATTAGATAGGTTGCATGTAAAGGAATGTATTAGGTGTCTGATTTAATTTTTCATTCATTATTTAAGTAAGGTATATGCAGCCTCGTTTATTTTAGTATAGAGCATGAAACCTAGTAGTTATAACTTATAACATTGTTATCAAACAATCAACCATAACATATTTTATAGGATCTCGACAAAGAAGGGATGTACCATAACTTAGTGATCAGATGATCAACATAGTATAGGAGAGGTAGGGAGTACCTTGGAAGCGCACTCCCAAAATTGGGAATGTTCTAGGAGCGAGCTTCGAGGTGGGGGGGGGGGGGGGGGGGGGGGGGGAGAGGGAGCACTCCACTGGTACCGTGTTCTGTTACATATTTTTTTACAATATGTATTTATATATTCTAGCATTAATTTCCCTCAAAGTAGTTTAAAGTGATTTTTTGTTTTTGTAAGAATTTAGAATTCTTTTAGTGCTTAATATGTTCCACTAGGGTTTAGGAAATCAAACTAGAATCCATAAAGGTCATAGTGTGATGGAAACTCGATAGAAATCTAATCATTTTTTGTATTTGTAGTGTCATTTTTTAGTAAAAAAGAGAAAGGCATACTTCTTACCCTCTAGTGGATATTTGCGGGGCTTTGTTTCAACCCTGCCTTCTTCCAGAGTTGTCATGTATATTGAGTTTGTTGGAATGTTGTCTCCATGTGATGTTTGATGCGGTTGGAACCACTATCAAAACTCTAGGCCCTTCTCAGATGGACTCAAACCATAACACTTCAATTATCTTCTATGTTTTGTCTTTCAAAAACCCCAACCCTTCAAGTATCTTCTAGGTTATGTCTTTCACAAACCCTAGCACCTTCCTTCCTTGCATAAAGACAAGTATGAAGACTCCAAGCAAGGTTTTCTTCAAGTTACAATTCATCTAATCAAATATGCATGAAATGGCCCTTTTCTCACATGTGGCATCATTTAAGAAGATGAGCACTCTGCATTTGAGGCTCTTTGTGGACGCATCTCTAGGTCACACCACTCCAAGAAGCCTTGCAAGTCATCTAAGAAAGAGTACTCATGTCAGGAGAGGACAAGTGGCATGTTGGTGAATATGTCAAGCACATTTGAACTCTTCAAGGCTAACATACTAAGGTTTTGGCCTCATTTTATTAATTTTTGTTTTGGTGGTAGTTGGATGGAAACCTACAATATAATAGCAGATCCTCATTTGCAATGTGTTTCTTTCGTTATGGAGAAATGTCCTAGCCCATTGGGTTGAATGCTGAAGATATATTTGAATATTTGGAGCTAGATTTTGGGATATTAAAGGCTATCATTTTGCATTATAAGGCTGTTGTCATGTACTATTTTTTCTTTTCCTAACTGAAAAATACTTCTGCTAATATAGTGTTTATTATCCATCATAGGAGTTTTATGAAGAGTGATATGTTTCTCCTCATAAGACTTGATAATATCAGGTCTAAATTGTGTAATGTATGGATTGATTATTCAATGGAATCTTGTCTCTTTATTGGATATATTAAACTTTAATGTTATAAAAAGTGTTGTTTACCGAATTCCTACTATCCATGTGATGTTTGATGAGGTTGGAACCACTATCAAAACCCTAGGTCCTTCTCAGATGGACTCAAACCCTAGCACTTCAATTATCCTCTAGGTTTTTTCTTTCGAAAATCCCAACCCTTCAAGTATATTATAGGTTTTGTCTTTCACAAACCTTAGCACCTTCCTTCCTTGCATAAAGACAAGTATAAAGACTCCAGGCAAGGTTTTATTCAAGTTACAATTCCTCCAATTAACTCTCACATGATTCTACATGAACACTAGAACTAAAGACACTCTCCTTAGGGTTCAAGTCCCAACATATTATAGATCTGAAATTTACTTATTAACAACAGAATTGTTACAACCACAATTCTTCCCTCTTAGCTTCTATAAACTTGTCAAATCACTCAACAAAATTAGCTAACTATTTATGATAAACCATCATATAAAACAACCCTATAAAATACTCATTCACCATGAGAATATACTTTGAAAACTAGCTCTTCAAGTACACAGTCTGGACAAGAATGTACACTTGACATATACATAAAAATGGAGTTACAAGTACATACCAACAACTTATCACAAGTTCGTATAAAATAGTACTTCAAGATTATCCACAAGCTAAGAGTCTCCAATGCATCCAAACTGTATCTAGGGTGATTAAAATCAATATAAAGCAATAACGAGCAATACAAAGGCCTAGAAATGTATCCCACCAAGCTATCTAGCCACACCAAAATCCTTAAAACAAGTTAGCACCAACACCAACAAGTCCATTCTTGATCTTTCACCAAAATTGCATCACACAAACTCTCCAAGCAAAGTGATCCAATATTCCTCTAGGGTTTCTTTGACACAAACCCTAGGTCCTTCTCACATGGACTCAAACCGTAGCAATTCAAGTATCCTCTAGGTTTTATCTTTCACAAACCCCAACCCTTCAAGTATCTTCTAGGTTTTGTCTTTCACAAAACCTAGCACCTTCATTCCTTGCATAAAGACAAGTATGAATATTCAAGGCAAGTTTTTATTCAAGATACAATTGATCCAATCAACTCTCACTTGATTCTACATGAATAATACAACTAAAGACTTTGTCCTCCCTTCATATAAAATAGGTGAGGGAGGCCAACAATAGTAAAGTGGACTAAATCCACAAGCAACCTAATCTATTGTCAAGAAATGGTCTCCTCTTGAAGTGATCTTTGTCCAAGTTGTACACATGTTGAGACAAGGCTCCTAAATGGGTGTGCTCTCCAAGAATGGGATGCATTTACATAATCCTTTTGTAGAGACCACCCATATAGGGATTGCAAAACAATGGACTAGTGTGACCTCTCCTTCCATCTTATGAGTTTGTTGTGATGAGTTGGAAGTTTATCTAAGTTATATGTAAGCCTAAGGGTGTAGAGTAAGGAGAGAGGAGTGGCCAAGAAAATAAATAATCGGGCCAATGTAGAGTGGAGAAGTGACCTAGAAATTGTGTGATCAGGTCGGTGTAGTGAAAGAATCTCTCAGAATGTGAAGTCATCTATAGAGGTTGGAGAAAGTAATGCATTTCATCAGATATCCGACATATGTGCTATACTATCGACATATTCAATTGGTTTTTATATGACTTTAGCCATGTCTACAGGGAGCACTATATGAGTTCAAGCTGTTTATCCTAGGAAGCATTGAATATGAAGGCTGGTCTCCTCTCCTTCTTGTAACTTTTAGAAGGAGAAATCATTGAGGAAGGAATTATACAGTTAATTTAAGAGATTTTTTATTTTTGTGGAATATTTTTTTTTGGTTCTTTCTACTATGGGATACATCAACACATTTCTTGTTTTAGCTAGGGATATGGAGTTTGTTTTCATCCCCTCAAGGGCGTGTTTTCTCCACCCTCGCTGCCTCCTTGGATAAGTTGTTTGGGATCCTTATGTTCTCTGTGAGGTATTATTACTTCAGTCATCTTGGGATTGTGGGTTCCACCCCTCCCCTAGGAAATGTTTTTGATGCTTATGATCTCCACTCATTATTGGACTAACTTATTGTCAGGAATACGTAAAAGTTACCTTTGATTCACTATTGAATATCAATGAACACCTCTTTTGCTTCTGAAAAAAAGTTACGGAATATTTGTAAATGATTTTATTACATATATTGAGATCCGTAAACTGAGTCTTTAATATTTTTGGGTGAAGAAACAAACTAAATTAAAATAGGTACACCTAAGAATATTGTAAAAAACATAGTTTGTATTTTGAGATAAATTGGCTGAAGCATTTGCTATGGAACGACTTGATATCTATCTCGTGTTAAAGGACTATGTGATGAATTGTTATACTAGAGAATTATTGATATTATTTAGGATAATGATATCACCATTATGTCATGCTTATAAGTCTTTCCAATTTTTTTGCTGGTATTTTTCTATTATTTGCCAATTTTTTTTCCTACAGGTAGAACCAAACAGGTATTTGTCAAACTTGTCTTCCTCTAGTGAGGGGAGTTTGGGAAGGATAGAGGAAAGTGAGACATCCAGTAGGTCTACAAGGGATAGATCAACTAGATGTCATAAGATCAGAAGAAAATTCAATAAACACATGAAATTTTTTCTCAAAGGAGGGGGGTCATGTTCCTATGATGATGAGACAATAGGAGACATCGAGGTTTACTTAAGGTACAAAAACCTAGTGAGACAATGGGTACCTAGGGATCTTCCTCAACTCAACACTGTTTTTTGAGTGAATGAGATGATATATATAAATGCATCATTTTCATTACATGGATTGTGATTGTTTTTCATGGATGGCAGAAAGGTTGATACGACGTATATACAAAATTAATGGAGTATGTTGGAATTTCTTACAACTACAATGATTGGATGCACCTGGTCCAATATACATGAAGTATGCATAGATACAGGTTGTCGGCAAATTATATATAACTGAAAGACAAAGATCAAAATAAAGGAGCAATGTTGTACATTGATAGAAGACCAAAAATAAATGAGAATATTGTGGGGTTTATAAACAGTACATAACCAGGATCTACACTTAAGAAACCCAACTGCATATTTGAGGTGCATGAAGGAAACCGTACACATGTTGAGACAAGCCTGCTCAAGGGGTGTGATCTCCAAGCATGGGTTGCATTTACATAATCCTTTTGTAGAGACCACCCATATAGGGATTGCAGAACCATGGATTGATGTGACCTTTCCTTACCATCTTATGAGTTTGTTGTGATGAGTTGGAAGTTTATCTAAGTTATATGTAAGCCTGCGGGTGTAGAGTAAGGAGAGAAGAGTGGTCAAGAAAATGAATAATCAGGCCAATGTAGAGTGGATAAGTGACCTATAAGTTGTGTGATCGGGTCGGCGTAGTGATAGAATCTCTCAGAATGTGATCATCTATAGAGGTTGGAGAAAGTAATGCATTTCGTCGGATATATGGCATATATGCTATACTGCCGACATCTTCAATTCATATGGTTATATGAATTTAGACATGTCTACAGGGAGCACAATATGAGTGCAGACTATTTATCCTAGGAACAATTGAATATGAAGGTTTGCCTCCTCTCCTTATTGTAACTTTTAGAAGAAGAAATCATTGAGGAAGGGATGATATAGTTAATTTAAGAGATTTTTTATTTATGTAGCATAGTATTTTTTGGTTCTTTCTACTATGGCATACATCAAAATATTTCTTGTTTTCGCTGGGGATATAGATTTTGTTTTCATCCCCTCATGGGTGCGTTTTCTCCACCCTCGATGCCTCCTTGGATAAGCTATTTGGGCTCCTTATGTTCTCCATGTAGTATTGATACTTTAGTCATCTTGGGATTGTGGGTTCCATCCCTTCCCTAGGAAATTATTTTGATACTTATGATCTCCACTTGTTACTGGGCTGACTTATTGTTAGTACTATGTAAAAGTTACATTTGATTCACTGTTGAATATCAAGGAACACCTCTTTTTCTTTTGAAAAAAAGTTACAGAATATTTGCAAATGATTTTATTGCATATATTGAGATCTGTAAACTGGGTCTTTAATATTTTTGGGTGAGGAAACAAATTAAATTAAAATAGGTATACCTAAGAATATTGTAAAAAACATAGTTTGTATTTTGAGGTAAATTGGTTGAAGCATTTTCTATGGAACGACTTGATATCTATATCATGTTAAAGGACTATGTGATGAAATGTTATACTAGAGAATTATTGATATTATTTAGGATAATGATATCACCATTATGCCATGCTTATAACTCTTTCCAAGTTTTTTGCTGGTATTTTGCGATTATTTGCCAATTTTTTTTTGGCCATGGTGCAGGTAGAACCAAATAGGTATTTGTCAGACCTGTCTTCCTCCAGCGAGGGGAGTTTGGGAAGGCTAGAGGAAAGTGGGACATCCAATAGGTCTACAAGGGCTAAATCAACTAGATGTCATAAGATCAGAAAAAAATTCAATAAACACATGGAATTTTTTCCTAGAAGAGGGGGTTCATGTTCCAATGATGATGAGACAATAGGAGACATCGAGGTGTCCTTAAGGTACAAACACCTAGTGAAACAATGGGTACCTAGGGATCTTCCTCAAGTCAACACTGATTTTTGTGTGAATGAGAGGATATATAGAATTGCATCGTTGTCATTAGTACATGGATTGGGGTTGTTTTGCATGGATGGCATAAAGGTTAGATACAACAGATGTACATAATTTATGGAGTATGTTGGACCCTCTTACAACTACATTGATTGGATGCACCTAGTCCAATATACATGAAGTATGCGTAGATATGCATTATCAGCAAATTATATACAACTGAAAGACGAAGATCAAAATAAAGGAGCAACATTCTACATTGATGGAAGGACAAAAATAACTCGGAATATTGCAGGGTTTATAAACAGTACAAAACTAAGCTCTACACTTACGAAACCCAATTTGCATATTTGAGGCGTGTGAAGGAAACCATGTCTTTGTATTTGCCATTAAATCATTAGCTGTTGGGGAATAACTCCTTATTAATTACATTTTCAATCGAGTAGATACAAACACGGTTAGTATGGATGTGGTACATTCAACAATTTACCCAAACATTTATTAATTATTTTAACATCTTTAGGATTTTTCGTTAGCATATAATTATAATTTTTTATTAAATTTCCTATGTTGAATTCGCAGAGAGGTGATGGGGGGTGCATCACCCCAGCAGAAGGTGAGAGGAGTACATGATCCATGATGCAATAGGATATTGGTGGCCACCCACCTATTCCTATTGGACCCCTGCCATTGTTTCTTTCAGTTTTCCACTTTCCTTAATTGTAGCACAATTTACTATTTTTGGCAATTTTCGAGGCCTAAACTTTCGGAGCCATTTTGAGGCCCTAAACGATGTTTTTTCGGCATCAAATGGTCAGGAAAATATGAGTCCATGATGAAATTGATATTTGTGGTTTATGAATGTGTTTCCGCTGCAACCGTTCTCCCTAAATTTCTTAAAATTTTGGGCCCCTCCTTTTGATTTAGCGTTTGTCGTTAATCGTGTGCTCCGTGATCTGTTGTTGGTCACACTTTGATTTGAATGATTATGGAAGGCTAATAGCACTCGTCCAGGTTCTCGAATGATTGCTTTTGTTTCTAAGTTGTATTGGATCACACATTTTAAGTTTGATTTTCTTGTTAAAGGCCACCGTTTCAGAAGCAGTCTTTTCCGTTGCTGGAATTCAGAGTCTTAAGCACTTTGCATTTTTCATTTTTTGATCGGGGGCTGTCGTATTCCTTAGCTTCCGCCATTGCGGCTCCAAAGAAACTAAGCTTCCGAATCCTAAAGAAGTATGCTATCTGATGCAGATCAGTCTTATTTTCCGCCGTTGCGGCTCCTAAATCGATTCTTGATCCGAACACTAGTAGAAAATGAGAAATTAATGACTAAAAAAATGACTAGAATCAGGCTATAAATGACTATTTTTGAGTCGGTGACTAATAGTAGCAAATTACCACTATCTTATAGCTAGTCGTATTTCACTAGTCATTAATAGCTCGACTTAGTAGTCACTGATTTAGTCATTGATTTGGTCATTGATAGACAATGATTTATTCATTGATAGACAATGCTTTAGTCATTGTTTTAGTCATTGATAGTTAATGATTTAGTCATTGATTTAGTCACAGATTTAGTCATTGATTTAGTCACTGAGTTAATCATTGATTTAGTCGTTGATTTAGTCACTGATTGCAACCATTAATGACCAAATATACGACTAAATAAACTACTAGATGTTAACATATTAATGACTAAGCTAAATACGATTAAGATACGAGAAATTAACTACTAATAGTCATATATATGTGAATTTAGTCGTTTTTGTAGTCACAAATTTATGATAGGGCACGGAGGAATTGAACCACC